>OX442354.1:1386856-1401856 GCA_949357725.1 Hyperoplus immaculatus | reverse complement strand
CCTACTAACGTCCTCCCTCCTACATACTCAACATGTACATACTACATACTAAAAGCCCTACTAACGTCCTCCCTCCTACACACTCAACATGTACATACTACATACTAAAAGCCCTACTAACGTCCTCCCTCCTACACACTCAACATGTACATACTACATACTAAAAGCCCTACTAACGTCCTCCCTCCTACACACTCAACATGTACATACTACATACTAAAAGCCCTACTAACGTCCTCCCTCCTACACACTCAACATGTACATACTACATACTAAAAGCCCTACTAACGTCCTCCCTCCTACACACTCAACATGTACATACTACATACTAAAAGCCCTACTAACGTCCTCCCTCCTACACACTCAACATGTTTATACTACATACTAAAAGCCCTACTAACGTCCTCCCTCCTACACACTCAACATGTTTATACTACATACTAAAAGCCCTACTAACGTCCTCCCTCCTACATACTCAACATGTATATACTACATACTAAAAGCCCTACTAACGTCCTCCCTCCTACATACTCAACATGTATATACTACATACTAAAAGCCCTACTAACGTCCTCCCTCCTACATACTCAACATGTATATACTACATACTAAAAGCCCTACTAACGTCCTCCCTCCTACATACTCAACATGTATATACTACATACTAAAAGCCCTACTAACGTCCTCCCTCCTACATACTCAACATGTATATACTACATACTAAAAGCCCTACTAACGTCCTCCCTCCTACATACTCAACATGTATATACTACATACTAAAAGCCCTACTAACGTCCTCCCTCCTACATACTCAACATGTATATACTACATACTAAAAGCCCTACTAACGTCCTCCCTCCTACATACTCAACATGTATATACTACATACTAAAAGCCCTACTAACGTCCTCTCTCCTACATACTCAACATGTATATACTACATACTAAAAGCCCTACTAATGTCCTCCCTCCTACATACTCAACATGTATATACTACATACTAAAAGCCCTACTAACGTCCTCCCTCCTACATACTAAAAATGAGTATGAGTAGTAGAACGTATGGCTTTTCGAAGACAGGCAAGGTCTATGTTCCAAATCACATACTCTTTCCTTTTTACTATACTACATACTAAAGCACGCTGTTGTCCATACTAAAAATTCCAATTGGAAGTATTAGGACATTTGTGTATTTTTGGCATGCTGCATTTGACATGCATACAGGGACATCCTACACGAACCGAGACCACCTCTTCAATAAGGTCACGGTACGCTTGTTTGGTCCGCTTTTGTTGCCAAGTATGATTTTCTCTGTTCTCACCTGCTCAAAACAAACCCCTGGAGTGAAGTTGGAAACTAACTCCAGTTCATTTCGAACCAAACACGGCAGGTATAAAAGCCGCCCTAAGTTTCTGTACAGAATTCTTTTTGCGTTATTGAAGAGACAGAGTTGAAATGGGGCAGAGAGGGGAGTGACATGCAGAGAACGACCGCAGGCTGGAATCGAACCAGGGTCCGCTGCTGGCCGAGGCCCATGGGGGGGACGCCCTACCAACTGAGCTAAAGGCGCCCCTGTACAGAAGTTCTCTTGCACAAAAAAAAATGTGCACTTGTTACATCTCCATGCAGCACTTACATGTGTCACTTTGTAGTTTGGTTGATTTGAAGCTATAGTACTGTGTGTGTGTGTGTGTGTGTGTGTGTGTGTGTGTGTGTGTGTGTGTGTGTGTGTGTGTGTGTGTGTGTGTGTGTGTGTGTGTGTGTGTGTGTGTGTGTGTTATTTGAAGCTATAGTACTGACGTGATTTCTGTTGTTCTGAGTTTGTACCTTCATGGTTGAATGCACTTAATGGAAGTTGCTTTGGATTAAAGAGTCAGCTAAATGTAATGTAATGTAATGTTATGTAAAATGAACAAATTCCCATCCTGTTCTCAGTAGATGCTTGTTTATGTGTTGTGTGTCTGGTGGTGATGTTGTGACCTTGCTGCTCCATCAGTAATACAGTGATACTCAGCAGAGAGTGAACTACAGATTCTCTCGTGTCCAACTGTCCTTGAAAGCAACACCACCAAAATGATGACATAAACATTTCACCACAGGCACGACTCAGCAGCTATTCTGTTTATTTTTTTTATTTTCGCCCTGATGGCATGACACTGCACATGTTGAAATGCACACTTTTCAGAGCACTTCAAAAAGGTGCAACGAGGAACTTTAAAGTATTTCCGAAACAGTCTCATTTTCCCTCTGATGATCATAAATTACATGCAACAGCAAACGAGACCATCAGTGCAAAGAATTCTATTTTTATATGGTTTTTCTTAATGCCTTTGTCATGGGTATATACGCTCACCCTGGAACAACAGCTGGCGTAGTAAAAACAAATGGGGTACAAGAATGAACACAAACTGAAAGTTCCTCGGAGCACCTTTAAGATATCCTGTTATGACCTCAGTCTTTAAACACACTGACAACATGTTTGACAGCAAGAAAAGATGGCTAACAGTAATTTTTTGTTAGAATTGGACATCGAATTTGGGGGCAGATTCGGTTTAAACACCTATAGTTTCCTCTGGTCCAATAAAGCATTGTACTTTATGCAATAACAATAAAGACATTCTGATTCTTAAACGGGACGTGAGTGCAGCGCGAATATATGCACATCAAAATCCAATCCAAGCCACTATTCTGGTCAGCGCTAATTAGGGCTGGCCCGAATTATTCGAATATCCGAGTATTCGTTTGATAAATTAGTATTCGGAGCTCAAGTCAGTATTCGGAATATTATTATTATTTTTTTTTTTTGCAAAAGCACCTCAAACTGCAACATATTTCGTCAGCAAATAATGATTAGATACACATTGTAAAATACACATTAGGCTTTCATTTAAAATATGTTATCGAATTATTTGAACTTTGACCTAGTTGGCAGTTGACCTTTCAAAGCACAACCGGTGATATCAGCTGTAGTAGGCTACGTGATGTTACCAGAGCGAGGCAAACTAAAAGTGGCACCAAGCGCAGGAGGGAGAGAATCTAACGAATATTCGAAGCGCCTGTAAAATGGTATTCGGGCCAGCCCTAGAGCTAATCAAGCTTATCAAGCTAATCAAATATTATTGTATATTCCACATCTTACATTTTGTTTATTCAACTTCTTTTATACTCATGAGACCCTTTCAAACTATTTCAAATCTTCATACTCATCATACTATCCAGTTTAGCGTATAAGCTTTTTTCAGCATTCACACGCATTTTCTGAAGGAAATGCATTTTCTAGCTTCTAACAATGTAAGCACACATTGTGATACTGATAAGGTTGACAGTGCAGCGTGAATGTACGCCCATCAAAATCCACTCCAAGCTCCTATTCTGGTCAGTGCTTATCAAGCTAAACAGTCTTATACTTACCCTGCGTTCCGAATTTCATACTTTTTACTATTCTACATCCGACGATGAAAAGAATCTAGTTAGGATGCAGTAGGCATACTATTGGGACATACTTTACTCTCTTATTTCATCATAACATTGCGCCTTGATCTTGCCTGTTGCTTTTATATCAGTCGCATCCCTGTTTGTTTTCATATGGAGGCTCTGGTGATGTGACGTCACTTCACGTGCGCACTGGATTGTGGGTCAGAATCGCCCAAATAGGATGCACTTTTCAACACTAACCATCTTGGCCGGATGAAGTAGGACATCCGGGTACTTCTAACCATCCTAAATCTGACCACAAGAATCGGGACATCCTAAATCTTTTTTCTTCCATACTAAATAGTAGAGCCTGTGAGCTCAGGTGTTTGTTTCACCCTGTGTTTGCCTCCAACAGTCAAACCCTGGAGGATCATCTGTAGTTCTAACCTTTATTTCTACAGGTAAATCCCATTGAGACCGAAGACTCTTTTTCAAGGGAGACCTGTTTTCCTTTCCCACTTTATCATTAACACACACATTCATACACCGATAGCAGGCTAACTATCGACATTCACACGAGGCAAGGTGGGTGAAGTGTCTTGCCCAAGGACACAACAACTATGACACAGGTGGCAGGGCGGGGATCGAACCTCCAACCCTTTGATCATCGGCCGACCCGCTCTACCACCTGAGACACAGTCGCCCCAGACTGTGAAACCTGAAACCCTCCTGCTGCTGTCACCATCACAGTACAGCTCCCTCCCACAATAAAGACAAGATAAAACAGAGGCTCACATTTTAATTATTGTCCTGATCTGTTGTGTTGTATTGTATCTTGTAGAGCACTTTGGTCAAATGGTGTTCTTTTTAAATGTGCTAGAGAAATACATTTGACTTTGATTTGAAGCTGGTTATGATTTGATGCGTGAAGGACTGAACTTTTTGCATCATATATTGTGTTAAAGGTGCAGTGTGCAATATGACGTCATCAAGAAAGTTCTAGAAAGTTCTAGAATGCAACGCTCCCTGGGTAACCCCAACCCTTTAGAATAATGACAGAAGCTACAGTGGCCTTCAAGGACAAGAACAATTCTAAATTTTAAACAATGCACCTGATGACATTCCAACTATGACACTTTCAAGATGGCGGCACTGGGCCTTGGTCCAAAATATACAGAAATATGGACATATATGAGACCCTTTCTATGGGAAAAATAAATAATTCAAAACATTTTTTTCAGCTATTATGCACTAAATTAAATGTACTTATGGATATTATAATTACTTTCTACAAAATCTGCTAGGAAATAAAACCCAAAATTCTACACACTGCAGCTTTAAATGTGCTATAGAAATACATTTGACTTTGATTTGAAGCTGGTTATGATTTGATGCGTGAAGGACTGAACTTTTTGCATCATATATTGTGTTAAACTAATAGGCCTACACTTTTATTTAATTGTACCTTTCGGCCAATTTGTATTTTCTCTGTATATAATCATTTGTTCCTCATCCAAATTTGCCCTCATAGTGTTATTAATTGTATTGCAGGCTACTGTTTTACTGCACAACAGTGTGGATTAGCAAGTTGCAACCCACACTGTCAACTGTCTATCCTGCATCATGTCAAACTCGCCATAACACACACACACACACACACACACACACACACACACACACACACACACACACACACACACACACACACACACACACACACACACACACACACACACACACACACACACACACACACACACACACACACACACACACAGGAGTGTCGCATCACCTTAGATGGGGGTTAAAGACTATGTATTGTGAATGTATGAACCTGCGTATTCTTTGCACCTGCAGTAGGATAAACCGATAGATAGATAGATAGATAGATAGATAGATAGATAGATAGATAGATAGATAGATAGATAGATAGATAGATAGATAGATAGATAGATAGATAGATAGATAGATAGATAGATAGATAGATAGACAGACAGACAGACACACACACACACACACAGATAGACAGACATACAAGACAGAAAGACAGCTAGAAAGACAGACAGATAGACATAATAAACAAAGTATGGTTATAAACTTACGGCGCATTTCCTGCCCAGGTATCCAAACAGACACTCGTTCTCCTGCGGGGTCAACAGAATGGATCCCACGTTCAGGGACCGTCGAGGCGGCGCGTGACTGTTCATAGCTCCCCCAAAATCCTCCCTTAGCTTAGAATGCAATTATCCCTGGTAACTAAGCACTAGTAATTATTGCAGAAAAACCATGTTGCTATGGCCTGTCTCGCTGCTGCAACCGGATCATCTCAGCTTGCTCCCCCCCGAGTCCAATGCAGAGGATGACTGAGGGATTTTGGGAGGAGTTTCCCAGTGCTTTCTAGGCTTGCTCGCGCTCCAGAAATATCCCAAACGTGTCCCTGTTGGTGTTAAATACGAATATGAGGTCTTAAAATGTGTCTGTTGTCGGTCAAACGCTCAACTTTCATTCGGAAACTAGTCTGACGGCCGCAGCAGGACTAGCGACGATGCGTACATCCAACATGGCAGCGATTTTGGAACGGTCCATTTTAAAGATGGAGGAGGGGTGGGACGGTTTTCAATTTAAACACTATTCTAGAACTGTCCAGCTGAATTTAGTTGCCATAGGGACGTTAGCGACAAAGCCAAGATACATATAAAAGTCAATTTTAAGTTGAAACGGTGTGGTAGTGAGTGTTTTATTCAAAATAAGAAGTTTAAATGTCGCTAAGGTCAAAGTGGTACGGTCCGATGTGGCAGAAGGAATGCTGCTCTGCGGAGGGAGCGAGGGATGCAGTGTGACGTAGTATGCGGGGGCGGGGCCAGAGGGTGACGTCACGTAGAAATGTAAATAACATGCGTTTGGGTTTGGTTGCGGACATAAATAATTTATATTGTCGAAATATTTTAAACTTTTTTGTGCATTTTGTGGGAGGGGGGGGGGGGGGGTAAAGGATTGCAAGTCTGCAGTTTAGTTTAAAGGGACACTGTGTAACATTTTAAGTAATTCATTAGCTAAAATCAATATCCTCATTCAAAAATATGTCCTCATTGGTGTAAAGTCACCTCTGTTAATAATCTGAATTATCCTCCTGAGCGGAGAATTACAAATATTAATGTTACATTTTGTCCATTGAGCAGGCAAGTCTTATGGAGGAATCCATGTGTTTGGAATGTCATCAGGTGCATTGTTTAAAATTTAGAATTTTTCTTGTCCTTGAAGGCCACTGTAGCTTCTGTTATTATTCTAAAGGGTTGGGGTTACCCAGGGAGCGTTGCATTCTAGAACTTTGTAGAACTTTCTTGATGATGTCATATTACACACTGCACCTTTAACTTTACTGATAAAAAATAAGGCTATATGTCTGAAATAAAATATATTGTCATGTCACATAGAATTCTATAAAATAAATACCTAAAATAAATAGAAATGTTAAGCAATTTTGTATAAATAATCCATAGTATATCATGTTTAATATCGTTTTGTAAATATATATACGACTAAATTTGTATAAATAATTCCACACAAATGATAAATGAATGACATACTTTTAGAAAATATTTTTTATATAGTTAATTTTAATAAAAAAATATATTATAATTATTATAATTATTTAAAAACTAAAAGTCTTAACATATAAAAATATCATATACGTATGATTTTGTGTGGCTCATCTAACCAATGACACAATACCTTTCTTTCTTTCTTTCTTTCTTTCTTTCTTTCTTTCTTTCTTTCTTTCTTTCTTTCTTTCTTTCTTTCTTTCTTTCTTTCTTTCTTTCTTTTAAAGTTTTTTTATTAAATGTTAGTAACGAAATTGTAGCACAATGAATACAAATTTTTTCCCCTTTTTTTCCCGAACATACCCCCACCCACATCCCACCCTCACACCCAACAACACGAAATAATGACACAATACCTTTAATTAACTCATAAGGTCAACGTTTGAAGATTTCAACCCAAGCATATAAAATCAAATGCCTCTAGGCTGTGTGTGTGAATGCGTCTTTAGCAGATGGGTTTGTGTGGGAGCAGGTTGGCTTCCCGCAGCTCTCTGGGTTAAAGCCCGTCAGTTGAATTAACACAAGACTAATCTACAGACCGGCTGCTTCTATACTGAGATAAAACATGAGGCAGACGCCAAACAAGATATGAGAAGTTAAAGGTGTAGGCCCATTCACAACTATCACAGTAGTTAAAGGTGCAGTCAGTGATTCTGCAGTATAGTTAGCTTGCTTTCAGTGTATGAATGGTAACGTGGGAATGGGAACAGGTCTCCCTTGAAAATGAATCTCCGGTCTCAATGGGATTTACCTGTATAAATAAAGGTTTTAAAAAAAAAGGTTGTAAGGCCATTTAAATGTAAAGGGCTCTTCATAGATATATCAAACCCCTTTCCCACAAACGGGAACCAAGTAGCCTAGTAGTAGTCTAATAAAAGAATAGCCATATGACCCCTATCTATCTATCTATCTATCTATCTATCTATCTATCTATCTATCTATCTATCTATCTATCTATCTATCTATCTATCTATCTATCTATCTATCCATCTATCCATCTATCCATCTATCTATCTATCTATCTATCTATCTATCTATCTATCTATCTATCTATCTATCTATCTATCTATCTATGATCTAGAGATAGTTTGCTCTCTTGTCTTCAAGTGTTGAAGTAACAAACAGACAGAACGCCTTTGTCATTCTGAGGCCCATCACTGCAGCTGCAACACACCAGCAGCTTTGCCCCCCTTGTGTGTGTGTGTGTGTGTGTGTGTGTGTGTGTGTGTGTGTGTGTGTGTGTGTGTGTGTGTGTGCGCGTGCGTGTGTGTGTGTGTGTGCTCCAACACTAACATCTATGAATACATAATTACATTTTATATATTATATAATGATAAAAAGAATGCCTCACAGAGCTTGAATCCCTAATGTCTGCTTTGCCATCTGTGTATGTATGTATGTATGTGTGTGTGTGTGTGTGTGTGTGTGTGTGTGTGTGTGTGTGTGTGTGTGTGTGTGTGTGTGTGTGTGTGTGTGTGTGTGAATGGGTGAATGTGGTAAGAAATGTAAAGCGCTTTGGGGCTGAGAACGTTGACTAAAAAGCGCTGTATAAGTCAAGTCCATTTACCATTTAAATTCTTGGGTTTAAAAAAAAATGGCGCTGAAAAATATCCAACATGCTTTTGTTTTTGTGAATTATTTGCAAGTACAAGAAATTAGTATCTCAATTATCTATTTCATTAGTATTATTATTATAAGATAATTTTTTTTTGGCATTTTTGACATTATCTCCGTTATTATAATGCTTGTAATGGGGTGATATTGTTTGTGTAAAGTTATTTTTGGGGTTCAGTGCCTAAAATGTGTTATCGTAGTTCTATGATAACACCACTAGATGGCGATAGACAGTTGGTTTTTTCAACCTCAACACATCTCAGCTGATTTACAATGGGATGTTACACATGGGAACAGGTCTGAATCCCAGCTATCACAAAAAGTACAACAGCTGACACCGTAGGGACATACACATGTTGTAAATTATGTGCATTTTTTTTAAAAGATATTTCTTTTGGCATTGTTATGCTTTATTGATAGCGTAGAGACAGAGTTGAAATGGGGCAGAGAGGGGAGTGACATGCAGAGAACGACCGCGGGCTGGAATTGAACCCGGGTCCGCTGCTGGACGAGGCCCATGGGGGGGACGCCCTACCAACTGAGCTAAGGGCACCCCTGTATTTTAACTAAAAGAGGGGGTCTGGTTAAAATAAGTCTTATACAAAAATATACAAAAAATAAAAAACTTTAGAAAAAAGTCTTTACTGTTTGCACGCTGACTTAAAATGTCGGTGTTGATACACATCCTAGGCCTAGGCTCTGTAAACTGGAAAGTAAACGAGGGCTGTTCAACAAAGGGAGCCACCACAGCTATCAACATGCCCGTTTACAGAGCCTAGGCTGCGTGTAAACACTGGATTTCTTTTCTTCTCACACACACAATAGCCTGCGGACAGGTAGCGTATCATGCAGACATATTGGGGCGACTGTGGCTCAGCTGGTAGAGCGGGTCGGCCGATGATCAAAGGGTTGGAGGTTCGATCCCCGCCCTGCCACCTGTGTCATAGTTGTTGTGTCCTTGGGCAAGACACTTCACCCACCTTGCCTCGTGTGAATGTCGATAGTTAGCCTGCTATCGGTGTATGAATGTGTGTATGGATGGTAACGTGGGAAAGGAAAACAGGTCTCCCTTGCAAAAGAGTCTTCGGTCTTAATGGGATTTACCTGTATAAACAAAGGTTAGATATTCATTGGTTTTGACAAAAGCTGATTTAGGCAACAAGCGTTCTCCAGAATCACTGACTCCACCTTATAGTGTTATGTGTCTATATGTGCTGAGCATGTAAAATGAATCACCTAATAAGAGCAGGTGTGTGTGTGTGGTCTGAAAGCTAACACGCTAGCTCTGTCTGTGTAAATCCTTTAGAGTGATGATAAAGCGTTTATGGGTGTGTGTGTGTGTGTGTGTGTGTTTGTGTGTGTGTGTGCGTGTGCGTGTGTGTGTGTGTGTGTGTGCTCCAACACTAACATCCACCTGCTCGGATCAGCAGTGTTACTACAGCTGACGGGAACTGATTCAAATCCACATCTGTGTGTGTCATGAAATCGAGCTTTTTGTCTGTGTGTGGCGCCGTCAAGTAAAACAGGATCCCACACACACACACACACACACACACACACACACACACACACACACACACACACACACACACACACACACAAACACACACACACACACATATAGGTGAGAATGAACATTGCAGATGAAATGGTAAATGGACTCCACTTATGAAGCTCTTTTCCCTGGTTTTTCATAGACCCACATCGCTTTACATTGTTTTGTACACATTCACACACACATTCATACACCGATAGCAGCAGCAGCTACCACGCAGGGTGCAAGCTAACTATCAGGAGCAATTTAGGGTTCAGTGTCTCTTTGCCCAGGGACACTTGGACATGTGGCGGGGGAGACGGAGGATCGAACCACCGACCCTGTAACCCAGTGGACGACCGCCCTACACACTTCACCACAGCCCATGAAGGCAAAAAAACATGTGGAAAATGTTGGAAGGGCATTTCTCAACATCTGCATTTTCTGCGCGGTTGTTTTATGCTTCAGTTAAAGGAATGCAGTCTGATTTTAATCTAGAGTGTGTGCAGGTTAAGCTTGTCTACACGGAGGTCCAGGTGATATCGCGTGGCGGCTGAGAGGCAGTTTGATATAAAGTCAACGCTGGTGTGGACTCTGTCTGTTTGTGCAGCTGAAAACTTTATCATTCTGGGCATTTTCTGATGTGCTGATGCAGAAGTGAGGCTTGGCGAACACACACACACACACACGCACACACATACACACACACACACACACTCACACAGGCAGGCAGGCAGGCAGGCACGCACTCACTCACACACGCGCACACTCACGCAGGCAGGCAGGCAGGCACTCACTCACTCACACACGCGCACGCACAGACACAGACACAGACACAGACACAGATACAGACATAGACACAGACACACTCACACACACTCATTCACTCACCCACTCACGCATGCATGCAGGCAGGCACACACACACACACACACACACACACACACACACACACACACACACACACACACACACACACACACACACACACACACACACACACACACACACACACACACACACACTCTATGGACTAGGAATCCATAGAATAATATAATAACACAAATGTTTTCTCTGGTGGAGGGATACGGACGGATGTGAAAAAGTCGACTTCAGCACAACACCTTTTCCGGGGTCAATACAGCTTCAGCAATCAGGGCCACAAGACAAGATTACATTCATTGTAAGAAACAATCTACCATAACCGTACCTACCGTATCCTTTTCCAGTGTTCCAGTGCAATGATCACAAGTGCCATTGAACAGCCACGCTTCCGTCAGTCTGCCCCAGGGCAGCTGTGGCTACTATGGTAGTTTACCACCACCTGTATGACTGTGTGTGAATGAATGGAACCTGGAACCCTGTAAAGCGTCTTTGAGTGCCTTGAAAAGCGCTATATAAATCCAATCCATTATTATTATTATTATTATTATAATATTAATTTATCTATTTGTTAAACTCAATGCTGATCTGTTGCACTGACAGGGCGTCTTGTTCTGTTTAAAAAAAAATAATAATTAAGATGATTTTGTGGATTTTTTTTCTTTATGAGACAGATTTGTAGAGACAGAGATGAAATGTGTCAGAGAGGGGAATGACATGCAGCAGAGAACGACCCGGGCTGGATTCTAACCCGGGTCTGCTGTGAAGAGGACTGAGACTCTATGGGGGGGGGGGGGGGGGGGGGGGGTGGGTGGTTGGGAGTGGGGGGGGAGTGGGGGGGGTCTAAACACTATGCCACGAGCGTCCCCTTTTTTCTGTTTTTAAATGAGGACTGATTGACTCAAACTGAATTGCCCTACTGGGATATATAAAATAGTTTTAATTGAATTGAATTGTGCAGCTAGCACTCAAGACACTGGCATGTTGAATATCTAGGCAATTAACAACCTGGAGACCGATATATTTAACCAAAACTGGGGTTATCTGTCCGTCTATCCGGGTCATTCTTGTAAACGCAATATCTTATGAACCCTTTGACGAAATTTCTTCAGAGATGAACTGAATAGATTTCGGAGGTCAAATGTCTCGGGGACCTTGAAGCAAATTGTATCTTCTTAGGAGCTTTACCTTCTATAAAGCATTGCCTCCCTCCACTGGACTTTCACCCCAGGCACAAACACCTGCAAGGCAAAGCAAGTTTATTTCTATAGCACAATTCAGATAGCCTGGTCCAACCAGACCATCATACTTCATTTCATTTGTACAGAAGGTCTGGAAGTGCTGTAATTGGCAAACGTTCACTCACTTAGAGGCGGGGGTGTCTGTTGAAGTTTAAAACTATTGGATCTGCCCAGTGCCACTCTGGATCTGCCAACCAATCACATCACGTTTGGTCGTCACGTGTGTCATGAGCCGGCTTCTGACGGTGCGTTCCAGTTGGACAGGGAACTCGGAAATTTCCGACTTCACTACATATTGTAGTCTGTGAATCTACCGGTACCTGGCAACGGTAACGTGCTAGAGCCTAACGTTTAGTTATTTGAACGAGAAAGGTTTTAGGCGTCCATACTTTCGCAAGCAGATGCACTGGAACACAGACAGGTCGGAACTCGGAACTACCAAGTCGGAAATCCCCTTCTTCCGAGTATAAAGGAACGCAGCATTCAACTGAAACTGGAGCGCGACTTCGACGTCATCGTTCTCAGCCACTCGCTCTGTTCCGATAGGACGACTGTAGATTCTCCGGAGAATCTGGGAAATGCGCTGTACACCCAGACTGACTACTGAAGGGAAAATGAAATTTGGCCGGAAGTAGGCGGGCGGGCGGAGCCAGGCTACAATTCAGACACAAGGCCATTCAAAGTGCTTTACAGGGGCAAGAAATACAAGACAAGATATTAGAAATAGCATTTAAGAAACAGTGAAAGGAATGTGCTCAAGCCCATTTCAAATCTGTTTTAGTCGTGTGTGTGTGTGTGTGTGTGTGTGTGTGTGTGTGTGTGTGTGTGTGTGTGTGTGTGTGTGTGTGTGTGTGTGTGGTCCAGTAAATGAGAGTCCTGTAGGGCAGAGATGAGGAGGGGCTACACCAACAATAGAGGGTCACACACACACACACACACACACACACACAAACACACACACACAAACACCCCCCCCCCCCACACACACACACAGAGGGGACCTGTGAAAGGGGACAGGGACAGAGATACAACCCAACAACTTATCAGACTAACAATTGAAACGCTAAAGGATATCAACCAACAGAAGGCCTTCATCATCGAACGAACGGTAACGTATCTGTATTTGAATTTATTTTTTATTTTTTATAGTTATTTCTTGGTGTTTTTCTATACCCATATTAGCTCGTATTCAGCACAGTGTTTAAAGGTGCTCAGAGGAACTTTCAGGTTGTGTTAATCCTTGCGCCCCCCTTTGGACAAAAAGCGGTAGTGTTTTTTACCACGCCAGCTGTTGGTCCTGGGTGAGCGTATTCCCCATGACAAAGGCTTTATGAAAAACTATATAAAAACAGCATTCAAATAGCATTATTTGCACTGATGGTCTCGTGTGCTTGTTACATGTAATTTATGATCATCAGAGGATACATTAGACTGTTTCAGAAATATTTAAAAAGTTCCTCGTAGCACCTTTAAATGGGGAAGATATGCAGTAAACAGATGGATAGAGAGTTGAAACCATGGCCATCTGCGACAAAGACTTTTGCCTGAATGGTTATTCTATTTTGGAAGCGTTCCATTATACAATTCACAAAGATATTGGTGGCAGAGTTTACCAATACAATGCACTCCGATTGTTTTAATAAAAATAAGTTTAAGATTTCTCAATGATTTTCTGATCCACTACAATACACATACTGTAGGATGAAACTACCAACACAACACAACAAGTAAAATACATACATGTAATAATAGATAATAATTAAAGGCCTACTTCACCTACTTCGTCTCGTGACATCACAGAAAGAGAAATATAGGGTTAAAAAAAACACTCTTTCTGCCTTTTCTCAGGCTAGGATGAACCGATTTTAATTTTTTTTGCACATTTATACTACATAGGATCTCAGAATTCAATGCACCTTCATATTCAAACCGGTGAAGTAGGCCTTTAACATATATAAAGTCGATAGGATCCCTTGAGTAATAAAAAGTAATGATATATGACACAGAAAATCAGACAGATAGACAGTGGGTTGACTTAATGACTAAACTGTGAGAGTCAAATGTGAGAGGCAGCCTCCCTTGTTGCCGTGGTGACGTGCCTGAGTGTTTGGTGTTAATAAAACTATAAAACACATCTGGAATCTGAGGCAGAGAAAAACCGCACGGGAACATAATCACCTCTCAGTGTGTGTGTGTGTGTGTGTGTGTGTGTGTGTGTGGAGGGGGGGAGTGAGTGTGTGTGTGAGTGAGTGAGTGAGTGAGTGAGTGTGTGGGGGGGTGAGTGAGTGAGTGTGTGGGGGGGTGAGTGAGTGTGTGTGTGTGTGTGTGTGTGTGTGTGGAGGGGGGGATGAGTGAGTGTGTGTGTGTTTGTGTGTGTGTGTGTGTGTGTGTGTGTGTGTGTGTGTGTGTGAGTGAGTGAGTGAGTGAGTGAGTGAGTGAGTGAAAGAGTGAGTGAGTTAGTGTGAGTGAGAGAGTGAGTGAGTGAGTGAGTGAGTGAGTGAGTGAGTGAGTGAGTTAGTGAGTGTGTGTGTGAGAGAGAGAGTTATGGAGTATACTGCATAGCTTTCAAATGAAAAAATTCTAAGCACTGGTCAGGTTTTTAGAGTTTTGACTGATTGACATGTCTTCCTTCATACTATAAATCAAAGGTCCAAAATGTACATTCAGGTGTTCATTTATTTGACTAAACCTTGTCTGTCTGCGTCTGTATATT
>OX442354.1:1371856-1379356 GCA_949357725.1 Hyperoplus immaculatus | reverse complement strand
TTTCTATGATGGAGGCGCATCCCCGTCTCCTAGTTTTGGCCTTGTGGGTTGCCGTAGTCGGACAAAAATCACAAGAAGTCTTGGGCAACCAATTGAAACCGTCCCGGGCCCCTCTTATACCCCACCGGCCTTTCGTGGTGGTGTGGAACGCCCCGACCGAATCGTGCCGCCTTCGATTCAAAGTCGACTTGGACTTGAGTGTTTTCGACATCGTGGCAAATCTCAACGAAACTCTAAGCGGACCGAACGTTACTATATTTTACCACAGCCATTTGGGATACTACCCTTACTATTCCAATTCGGGGGTGCCAATCAATGGTGGCCTGCCCCAAAATCAGAGTATTTCCAAGCACTTGAGCAAGGCACGGGCGGATATAGATAAGTTAATCCCACATAAGGACTTCAGGGGATTGGGGGTGATAGACTGGGAGAACTGGAGGCCGCAGTGGGTCAGAAACTGGGGATCGAAAGACATCTACCGCAACAAGTCCAAGGAACAGGTTGGTTCATTTTTTAAACTACACAAATACAGTAATGTGCTATACAGCTCCAGAAAAATTAAAGAGACCACTCCAAATGTTCAGTGTCTCTCGTTTGACTCTTTATAGGCATATGTTTGAGTAGAATGAACATTTTGGTTTTATAATTGTTACGACCCGGCTCGGGGAAGCAACATAGAGTACACGAAAGCAAGTTAAAGGTGTAAGAAAACTGCATTTATTGTAGCATAGGTTAAACCAAAAGGTGAGTGGGAGCCATGCTGCTGGCCCTGGCTGGAGAGAGTGAACCAATTAAGCCTCCAGGCTTAAATAGGCAGCGCAGGTGGCAGTTAACGAGGTGAGGGAGGGGCTGAAGGAGAGGCTTCAGGAGCTCTGCAACATAGAACAGACCTGCACATAACATCCCCCCCCTTAAAACGGTTGCTCTAGCAACCGCCAAGTTACCCAGAGTCAAAACAACAACCAATATCAATGAAAAATAATGCACATAACCGTCTGACATTCATGACCTTGATAGGGCATCGGCAATCACGTTGTCCCTTCCACGGATGTGCTTAATGTCCAGGTTAAAGCCCTGCAGGAACAAACTCCATCGCATCAGCCGGTGGTTGGAGTTCCTCATTCTGCTGATGAACACGAGCGGGTTATGGTCGGTGTAGACCACCAGGACCTGACTGGAAGAGACATACACATGGAAATGGTCGAGAGCAGAGATAAGGGCCAAGGCCTCTTTCTCGATGGTTGAATAATGCTTCTGATGAATGTCAAACTTCTTTGAAAAGTAGCAAACTGGATGCTCAACCCCTTGCAGAAAAAAAACTAAGTTAGGATCCAGGACACGTTACCACAACTGTCCCCATAAAGCAATCACTAACTCAGCTAACATTACAAATCAATCACTGATGGGCACAGTGAGCAAGCCTCCGAGTGCAAAAGATCACAAAAGCAAGCCCCCCTGGTACCTGCCTAACTTTAACCTAAACCTACCTGTCTTCTGAGGGTTACCGGGCTCGAGGCTTCTTTAAAGCAAAGCTCAGTTAACCTCAGACCAAGGCCCTGATGTGCTCGCCCCCACCAGAGACAAGTCTCTGCCCAGGATACCTCGAAAATAAAAAAGGCAAAATAACAAACAGTGCACTGATGGAAGGACAGATTGCTCTGTCCAGCTGGCACACTCCCTAACTAACCAGGGAGACCACTCACACTTTAAATCAAAAGCACTCAGATACTATACTCACCATGAGAAGAGCTACTCACAGCCACACTGCCAAACACCACCAAAGCATACAAAATTGTCTAGGGGAAAAAGAGAAACAAATTAACTCAACAAAACTCATCCGGATTGATCCCGGACGAGCCCCCAATATGTTACGACCCGGCTCGGGGAAGCAACATAGAGTACACGAAAGCAAGTTAAAGGTGTAAGAAAACTGCATTTATTGTAGCATAGGTTAAACCAAAAGGTGAGTGGGAGCCATGCTGCTGGCCCTGGCTGGAGAGAGTGAACCAATTAAGCCTCCAGGCTTAAATAGGCAGCGCAGGTGGCAGTTAACGAGGTGAGGGAGGGGCTGAAGGAGAGGCTTCAGGAGCTCTGCAACATAGAACAGACCTGCACATAACAATAATATAAACTACTGACAACATTTCTAACCAAATTCCAATACCTTTTTTTGTCATTAAAGAGCATTCTCATAAAGTGATGTAGAGATGAAGATTGAAGAACAATCCAGACTGGTCTCTCAATGTTTTCTCAGAGCTGTATATAATATTATTGCCATGATCTAAATAAGTCCTTCATCCATCCATCCATCCATCCATCCATCCATCCATCCATCCATCCATCCATCCATCCATCCATTCATTCATTCATTCATTCATTCATTCATTCATTCATTCATCCATCCATCCATCCATCCATCCATCCTTCCACCCATCCATCCATCCATCCATCCATCCATCCATCCATCCATCCATCCATCCATCCATCCATCCCTCCCTCTGTCCCTCCCTCCCTCCCTCCCTCACTCCCTCCCTCCCTCCCTCCATCCATCCACCACCCATCCATCCATCCATCCATCCATCCATCCATCCATCCATCCATCCATCCATCCATCCTCCCTCCCTCCCTCCCTCCCTCCCTCCCTCCCTCCCTCCCTCCATCCATCCATCCTCCCTCCCTCCCTCCCTCCCTCCATTCAACAGATCCATAAACTTCACCCTAACTGGCCTGAGCGTGGTGCACCGTAGATGTAATACCAGCCACGGCCTACTAACACCATCCTGTCTGGTGCCGGAGATTTTGTAAGGGATGCTCTCCTGATACATGCAAATGTTGAAAAAGGATTCCATTGTTTTCTGAAGGGGTAGTAGCCCTGTTTGTGGACGTCTATCCATCAAAACTATGGCGTAGGTCCTTAGCAACGGTCATTAAACCCTTGACAGCGGCAGGGGCGGATCTAGAAAAATATTCATGGGGTGGCAAGAGGGGGGCAGGAGATTTTAAGGGGTGGCAACCTGTGGCGGATGTATACAGTATGCCGATTTAATTAAAGCCATATAAATAAATATTTACTTGGGAAAGCCCCCACATTTAGATATGTTGACTAAATAACATAATACTTAATGTATTGTAGCACGAGTGAAGCCTTACATTTAAACATAAAAGGTGTCAGACAAAATGTTAAAGATTATTATTACTGGGGGCGCCTTTAGCTCAGTTGGTAAGGCGTCCCCCTCCCGGGCTGGGCCCAGCAGCAGACCCGGGTTCGATTCCCACCCGCGGTCGTTCTCTGCATGTCACTCCCCTCTCTGCCCCATTTCACCTCTGTCTCTCTGCACTATCAATAAAGCATAAAAATGCCCAAAAAATATCTTAAAAAAAAAAAAAAAGATTATTATTACTGAATAATTACTGCATTACCTGCCTCACAACAAACACCTGCACTAATACACCAGCATGGGGCTCAAAATCTATGCAAATAGGGCTGCAATAAGTACTTAGTTAACAGTGAGTCTTTGGTATTTGTCTGTGTTAATATGAGATACTCCCATCAGATGTCAATCATCAGTCTAACTTGAGTTTAAATATCAAGTTATTCAAATAGTCTAGTAATTTACATACAATACAGATAAAATCATTCATATAAATATTGTGTGGCATTTTCCTATGTTTGGTCACAAACAGTGACCTGTTAAACACACTGTAAATGGGAAGAGGTTCAGTAATGTCCAACACAGAAATAGGCCTACTGGTTATTATGAGCAATTGATAAGCACAACCTAAGACTTTAATTTAAAATAGTGTGATAAAAATTAGGAAGTATCCTTATACAAAGGCCTATAGATACAATTAAACAAAATAATTGATGAATTTCAAGGGTGTAGGTTATGATTAAACCTTGGTTTAGGATACTTTTTAAATGGGAGGTCTGGGGGTGTCCCCCCAGAAATTTTTGAGCATTCATCACTTCATTTCCTGCATTCTGGTGAATTTGTTTGCATCAAGTTTATGTAAAGTAATTGACAACATTTAGGTTCCCAGTGACAAAAATAGAATATAATACAATACAGTAATATCATGCCTTCTGTATTGCTTTCAAATATTGATTCTCCTCTATTGTTAAAAAAAATGGTTTAGATACTAAAACAATAAGAAGTGATTATTCACGTCTATCATTGAGAATGTAGTGGCTGGGTGGTATTTTACTATAGCCTGCAATCTTCAAATATTCAAAAATAACACAGTGCAAAATGAGGTTTTAATCCTCATGTACTTCCTTTAAGCTACTAGTGACTAAGTGTGCAGTGGACAAAGGGAGGAAGAGATTGCTTTATTTTATAATTTAGCTTTTTGATTTGAGAGTGATCCTCGTTGACTTTAGACTGACTCCCGCTGTCTGCTCCGTGAGGCTCGAGCCCTTCAGCTGAGCGAACAACTGTCCAACACGGAGATGAAAAACGAAACTTAACTATCCTGTCCTGCCTGGGCTGACTTAAGGTGGAGCAACCAAATATAAATGAATACATATTGTACTAAACTGTAACACAAGTAATGAGTTGGAATTTGGATCAGTAGCCTACAGTAGTGCACAATCGTCGCTCATGTGTACGTTATTGTAGTTTTTCCGAAGCATTCACGAGTTCCTAACGTTATTATTAACCTCTAGGGCTAGGCATTGTCACAACACAGCAGCATAATAACTTTATAGGAAAACTACCACTACATTAGCCCTGCTCTTTTCTCATTATTGTCATTTCTTCATAGATAGACAGTTGATCAGTAATACCTGGAGAGTGTAGTCTCTCCTGTGCTGCTTGCTTCGTTAGTCTAGAGGTTTGGATCCGTCTCTCGCGCGCCTTCCTTGTATTCAAAATCAGTGCCGTTGGGAGCGGTTAGGAGTCTCGGGAGTGGGTCGGGGGGGATCGGGTTTGGGCAATATTACCTGGCTGCATTCACTTGCAGTCGGACATTTGAAACTCGCGCTCGTAAATGTCTCTTAACAGCCAGAAATAAATGTTTAATTGGGCGCTGCCAACTGGGGTGGCAGCTGGGGTGGCAAGGCTTTTTTTTAGGGTGGCAGTTGCCACCCCATGCCACCCCGGTAGATCCGCCCCTGGACAGCGGTCTGTCTTACCAGAAATAACAGACCTGTAAAATGCCAGGATTGACCAATCAGAACACAGGATTTATAAGTGCCATGTAATAATATAGTATAATATTGACATGATATAAATAATGCTTACATCCATCCTTCCCTCCCTCCTTCCCTCCCTCCTTCCCTCCCTCCCTCCCTTCCTCCATCCATTCATTAATTCTTTCCACAGATCCGTAAACTTCACCCTAACTGGCCCGAGAGTAAAGTGGAGAAGGAGTCTAAGGAGAGTTTTGAGCGGGCTGGTCAGGCCTTTATGAACTTAACTCTGGCTCTAGCCGAAGGCCGCCGCCCGGACGGACTCTGGGGATTTTACCTTTTTCCCGACTGCTACAACTACGGCTACAAACAGCACCCGCAGCGCTACACCGGAGAATGCCCCAACGTCGAGCACGTACGAAATGACCATCTGATGTGGCTGTGGAGGGGAAGCACGGCCCTCTATCCGTCTATATACCTGGATTATGAGCTAAAATCTTCTTCCAATACGGTTTGTGACCCTAACCCCTACACCCTGCGTTCCAAATCACACACTTTTTCTTTTTACTACACTGCATACTAAAGTACAGAAGAGTTTAAGGGGCCACAGGAGAGAGAGAGAAAAAAAAATCAGATAGGGAATTTTTTTTTTTTCATTTTGTCGAGAAATGTCGAGAATAAAGACGAATACTCCAAAATGCTATTGGAGTTAGTGGGGCATTTATGTATTTTCAGCATACATCTATTGGGACATCCTTAATCTTTTTCTGGCATACCAAATAGCAGGGAAGTATTCTTTGATTTAATACTACTTGATTAATACAGCTAAAGATCTATTTTTTTCTCCTCACAGGTGAAATATGTTCACTATCGCGTGAAAGAAGCTATGAGGATCGCTTCCATTGCGAGAACAGACTACACATTACCTGTGTTCGTCTACTCCAGGCCTTTCTACGCTTACACCTTTGTAGTTCTCGCAGAGGTGAGTTTGAAGTGTTTTTTTAGAGCTCACGGCACTGCAACATCAGAAAACACAACGCAAGAAGACAAAACGCAAGCAAATTAAGAAAACACAACGGAAGTGCTTCTGTAAGCGTTTCCAGAGGACACTCAAAAGTGATGCACACGTCCTACCGCAGATCACTTCAATAGGCTAATAGGGACTTTAAGCAACGACGGTTGAGAGGACGGCTACGGCGGTCGAGTAGAATTTTGAGCATTGGAGAACTTATGTCATCACCTCCTATCGCTGTAGTCAGAGCGAGTCAGAGCCGCAGTCCGTCTGTTTACAACGGCAGAACGGGGTTTTGACGTTGTGAGCGCTACACCAACTGCAGCAAGTAGCCGGTCTAAGTGTTGCTAGGCGATAGTGGAAGCCATTGGAATCTTTCCCGATGCCGTAGCCGTCCCTAAAACACCGCTGCTTAAAGTCCCTAATATCTGAACCATGCGATCACAGTGTTAAAATAAATCAAAAACACTTACTTTTTATGTCATTTTCCAACACCACTGACTGAAATCCGAACTCCGGTGCTTTTGCAACAAGCCTGTCTGGACGTGTGCGTCACTTTTAAGTGTCCTCTGGAAACGCTTACAGAAGCACTTCCGTTGTGTTTTCTTAATTTGCTTGCGTTTTGTCTTCTTGCGTTGTGTTTTCTGATGTTGCAGTGTCGTGAGCTCTCAGGGCCACCGTAGTTTTTGGACTTATGAAAGTTCCTTGGACGATCTTACTGTAAAGGTGCTACGAGGAATTTTTTGATATTTCTGAAACAGTCTCATTTTTTCTTTTGATGATTTGGTCATAGTGCTGCCTGCTTGGACAGGTCATTCTTGGAAAATAGATTTTAATCCCAATTAATTGTACCTGGTTAAAGCTGCAGTGTGTAGAATTTTGGGTTTTATTTCCTTGCAGATTTTGTAGAAAGTAATTATAATATCCATAAGTACATTTAATGTAGTGCATAATAGCTGAAAACATTTTTTTGAATTATTTTTTTTTCCCCTTAGAAAGGGTCTCATATATGTCCATATTTCTCCATATTTTGGTCCAAGGCCTAGTGCCGCCATCTTGAAAGTGTCATAGTTGGAATGTCATCAGGTGCATTGTTTAAAATTTAGAATTGTTCTTGTCCTTGAAGGCCACTGTAGCTTCTGTTATTATTCTAAAGGGTTGGGGTTACCCAGGGAGCGTTGCATTCTAGAACTTTGTAGAACTTTCTTGATGATGTCATATTACACACTGCACCTTTAAATAAAGGATATGGATTTGATTGATAGATAATTGCCTAAAACTTGAGAATACTAGTCGCATTCAGGTCCACTGGGCCAAACAAACCTTTTGCTTCAGAGTGATCTGATCCACACCATCG
>OX442354.1:1359356-1364356 GCA_949357725.1 Hyperoplus immaculatus | reverse complement strand
AAAAAAACTATTCCTTTAAAGGGACAGTGTGTAACATTTTACGTAATTTTTTGCTAAAATCAATATCCTCATTCATAAATATGTCCTCATTGGTGTAAAATCACCTCTGCCAATAATCTGAATTATCCTCCTGAGCGGAGAATTACAAATATTAATGTTACATTTTGCACACTGAGCAGGCAAGTCTTATGGAGGCATCCATGTTTTTGGAATGTGATCAGGTGCATTGTTTAGAATGTAGAATTGTTCTTGTCCTTGAAGGCCACTGTAGCTTCTGTTATTATTCAAAAGGGTTGGGGTTACCCAGGTAGCGTTGCATTCTAGAACTTTCTAGATGATGTCATGTTACACACTGCACCTTTAAGAACTTTTCCTCGGCTTCCTTTTTAACCTTTATTTATACAGGTAAATCCCATTGAGACCGGAGCCTCTTTTTCTAGGGAGACTTCACACACCGATAGCAGGCTAACTATCAGGAGCAATTTAGTATTCAGTGTCTTGCTCAGGGACACTTGGACATGTGGCGGGGAGACGGGGATCGAACCACCGACCCTGTGGTTGAGGGTTGACCGCCCAACCCCGCCCCCACCCCTCCCAGCTGGAGAGTTATGTAACAACGTTTACAGTGAAGCAGAATGACTTCCTGTTTGAAAACACCAGCGTCAGATCTCTATCAGTCCATCACACAGAAGGAAATGGACCCTGAGTTCCAAATCGCATACTCTTTCTTTTTCCTACACTACATACTAAAGTACAGAAGAGTTTTAGGGCCACAGGAGAGAAAAAAATATCAGATAAGGAAGATTTATTTTTTCATTATGTCGAGAAATATCAAGAATAAAGGCGAATACTCCAAAATGCTATTGGAGTTAGTGGGGGCATTTATGTATTTTCAGCATACTACAATTGACATGTGCATGTATTGGGACATCCTAAATCTTTTTCTGGCCTACTAAATAGTAGGGATGTATGGGGATTGGAACGCAGGGCACGTTCATTCCTTTTTGATGGCTGTCAGTCTACTGTGGCTTTGACCTTTGACCTACATTCAATGCATTCCAGGCCCTATATACAGCTCTGGAAAAAAATGAAGAGACCACTCCAAATGTTCAGTGTCTCTTGTTTTACTATTTATAGGCATGTGTTTGAGTAGAATGAACATTTTGGTTTTATACTATAAACTACTGACAACATTTCTACCAAATTCACAATAAAAATATTGTAATTTAGAGCATTTTCAATAAGTAATGTAGAGACAAAGATTGGAGAAAAATCCAGACTGGTCTCTTGATTTTTCCGGGGCTGTACAGCTATTTAGTATGGTAGAAAAAGATTTAGGATGTTCCGATACATGTGGTCAGATGCAGCATGCTTAAAAATTCCCGTATGTCCTACTACATCCGATTCAAGATTTTTAGTGTTGAAAACAGCATGCTTTTTTGGGCGATTCTGATCCACAATCCAGTTTGCAGCGGAAGTGACGTCACATCAACGAAGCCTCCATATGAAAACAAACAGGGATGCGACGGATATAAAAGCAAGAGGCAAGATCAAGGCGCAATGTTATGACGAAATTAAAAAGTAAAAGTATGTAGCAATTCTAGCATACGGCATCCTAACTATATACTTTTTATGATCAGATGTAGTATGTAGAATAGAGAAAAGAAAGAGTATGCGATTTGGCACACAGGAAAAAAAAAAATCTCGGCCGAATCTAGTAGACATCTGGGTATTTCTAACCATACTAAATCTGACCACAAGAATTGGGACATCCTAAATCTTTTTTCTACCGTACTGAAGAGCAGAAAGTATGGGGATTGGAACGCAGCCATATACTTATGATGAAATAAATTACTAAAAGTACGTAGCAATTGTAGCATACTGCATCCTAACTAGATACTTTTTACGATCAGATGTAGTATGTAGAATAGAGAAAAGAAAGAGTATGAGATTTGGAACGCAGGGATAGTGTAAGACAGAGAGGAGAATCCAGTGATTTTTTTTTTGGGGGGGGGGGGACCTCTCTTTCAGTTTCAAACATGTCAGCGAAATGTTTTATTGCTCGAGTTGCCAATTTCTTTCCGCACTAGTCGTGTTATTGTTTCTGATGCCATCTTCGCCCACCAGCCTTCCCTCTGTGTTTAATGGCCCTGTTAGGAGTGTGTGTGTGTGTGTGTGTGTGTGTGTGTGTGTGTGTGTGTGTGTGTGTGTGTGTGTGTGTGTGTGTGTGTGTGTTTGTGTGTGTGTGTGTGTGTTTGTGTGTGTGTGTGTGGCCCCATGAAGAGCCTAGGGGAGTTGTAGTGGTGTGTGTGCCTCTGTGCGTGCGTGCGTGCGTGAGTATGTGTGTGTGTGTATGTGTGTGTAGGTGTGTGCGTGCGTGCATGTGTGTGTGTGTGCGTGCGTGCATGTATGTGTGTGTGTGTGTGCGTGCGTGCGTGTGTGTGTGTGTGTGTGTTTGTGTGTGTGTGTGTGTGTGTGGCCCTGTGTTGATGTAGGATGAGGATCTGAGCAGCAGAATGGATTCAGAATCAACAGACTGACGCCAGGCTGGAGGACCAAAGCCATCTCTATGTTTGTACTGGAAACGATGACTTATATTATACTCACTTTGAACTGTTTCCCTCTGGTAGAATATTGTGAAATACCTTCTAGAAGTTTCAACAGCTGTATTAAGGCGTTAGTCAACTTTTTTCGACTTTTTCTTCGACTTATTTTTATTTTTAATTTTAATTTTAATTTTAATTTTAATTTTTTGCAACATTTCTGCAACATTTTTCCAGCTTTTTTGAGAAGTTGGGAATTTCAACTTTTATTATGTTAGTCAAATGTGTTTTAAGAACTTGGTTTAAAATCTAAGTTTCACCCACACATCTTAAAGGAAAGGTTCGGTAAGTGATTTGGTCCTTTTGGCTAACTTCCTGTCAGTGACTAGCAGTTAGCAGTCCCCTCCCTCGTCCCTACGTCACCACCACATGAACACACAGCCGTCTTCATCAGATAGTTCCGCGAAGGAGAGCAGCGAGTCATCGTTCACGGGCACAGAGACCCCGCCTCTTTATAGCGCTCTGTCTCCTGATTGGATGAAAACGAGCGGGATACTCAAAAGCAGCCTGAGTTTATCTCCACACGCTATTGCTGTCTTCAGTAATGTGAGTGACTACCGCGTACTATCTGTGTGTGTGGCAATGCTGCCTTCACAGACAGGGAGACTCGCTTACAGCCAACCTGAGTCACACACACAGTTAACACAGGTGAAGCTCGAAGGTGAGCGGAGTGATTTTGTCAGTTTGGTAAACAGTCCATGAACATTTGAATTTGAATTTTGAATTTTTTGAATTTATTTCAGACATATCAAAAACAACACAGAACTAAATGAAAAGCATAAAAATACAATAAACAAAATTTATGTTTAAATGACTTCACAGAAAGAAAACAAATTATCTGTATTGATGTGATATGCCTGAAAAGGAGCAGGAAGAAGTATACACTTATTTAATCCTACCCCTTTTCCATAGTAAAAAAAATAAATAAATTTATTACATTCGCTTCTTGTATTCCATATAATCTCTAATCAATCTATCTATACAATTGGCGATACTATATTTGACATTTGACATACATACATACAATCTGTACAATCTGAGTCTCTGGAAACCTTCAAGTCCACTCTTAAAACTCACCTTTTTTCCACAGGCTTTTACGTTTTAATGAATTGTTTGGTGTCATTGCTGTAAGTGTTTTTTTAATGTGTGCTGTTGTATTTTAATTTATGTATTTTATGTAAAGCACTTTGGTGAATTTAGGTTCTTATAAGGTGCTATATAAATAAAAGTGACCTTGACCTTGACCTATACATACATACATAATGGTTGCGTTCCGAATCGCATACTCTTTCTTTTTTCTATTCTACATACTACATCTGACGATAAAAATAATCTAGTTAGGATGCAGTAGGCATACTATTGGGACATACTTTACTCTCTTATTTCATCATACATTGCGCCTTGATCTTGCCTCTTGCTTTTATATCCGTCGCATCCCCGTTTGTTTTCATATGGAGGCTTCGTCGATGTGACGCCACTTCACGTGCGCACTGGATTGTGGGTCAGAATCGCCCAAATAGGATGCAGTTTTCAACACTAACAATTTTGGCCGCATGAAGTAGGACATCCGGGTACTTCTAACCATCCTAAATCTGGCCACAAGAATCGGGACATCCTAAATCTTTTTTCTACATACTATATAGTAGAAAGTATGCGATTCGGAACGCAACCTCAGAGTGATCCAGAGCTTCAGAACTCATGGAACGTCTCTCGTCCAATCAAAACACTTGTCAGAACCAACTGCTGTGTAAAAGATCTTATCATCACTCTCAATACAAACTTTAGTTCTGCAAATGTGTTAAAGCTGTAGTGTGTAGAATTTTGGGTTTTATTTCCTAGCAAATTTTGTAGAAAGTAATTATAATATCCACAAGTACATTTAATTTAGTGCATAATAGCTGAAAATGTTTTTTTGAATTATTTTTTTTTCCCTTAGAAAGGGTTTCATATGTGTCCATATTTCTGCATATTTTGGACCAAGGCCTTGTCACCGCCATCTTGAAAGTGTCATAGTTGGAATGTCATCAGGTGCATTGTTTAAAATTTTGAATTGTTCTTGTCCTTGAAGGCCACTGTAGCTTCTGTTATTATTCTAAAGGGGTGGGGTTACCCAGGGAGTGTTGCATTCAAGAACTTTGTAGAACTTTCTTGATGATGTCATATTACACACTGCACCTTTAATTATGTGTTATTTTACTCATTGTCATTGTCTATAGACAGTGGGAAGTGGAGCTCATTTGAATGTTATTTTCCATCCGATGCGGTTTTGGAGGTGAGACATGGCTTGCTACACACACACACACGCACACGCACACGCACACACACACACACACACACACACACACACACACACACACACACACACACACACACACACACACACACACACACACACAC
>OX442354.1:1349022-1351656 GCA_949357725.1 Hyperoplus immaculatus | reverse complement strand
GTAAACCCATACTGGGCAACAGGGTTTTCAAATAGCAACATGAAAGCAGATTTAAAAACACAACGTTATCTGTGTTTTAAAATCTGTTTTGAGTTGAAAACATCATAACATGCAGAAACACGCAGTCAGTCCATTTCAAACTCTACCAGACGCCTGTTCACATAATGTCACGCTCGAGTGAAACAGGAATGTACAGTTGAAATTTCTATAGAGGTGCAAACACACACACACACACACACACACACACACACACACACACACACACACACGCACACACACATACACACACACACGCACACACACACAGACAGACAGAGAGACAGACAGACAGACAGACAGAAAGACAGACACACACACACACACACACACACACACACACACACACACACACACACACACACACACACACACAGAGACAGACAGACAGACAGACAGACAGACAGACAGACAGACAGACAGACGCACTCACACACACACACACACACACACACATACACACACACACACACACACACACACACACCACACACACACACACACTCACACACACCC
This sequence comes from Hyperoplus immaculatus, assembly GCA_949357725.1. Taxonomy (NCBI): domain Eukaryota; kingdom Metazoa; phylum Chordata; class Actinopteri; order Uranoscopiformes; family Ammodytidae; genus Hyperoplus; species Hyperoplus immaculatus. The sequence continues at coordinate 1,351,104 of OX442354.1, read as the reverse complement.
ACACACACACACACACACACACACACACACACACACACGCACACACACACACAGGCCCATAGTGTAGTAAGCAGTGTTGCATGTTAAAGGTGCTTATCATATCCTAAGTGATGGTATCCACACAGCCAGCTATGAGGATAAAGATCTGTTTGGAGTCAGTGATTCTGGAGAACGCTTGTTGTCAAAATCAGTAAATATCTCCTCACGATCCGCTACCTGTCTGTACTGTGTGTGCGCTGAAAAAAAATCCAGTGTTAATACACAGCCTAGGCTCTGTAAACTGGTGTGTACATTTTCTCTAGGACATCCTACCACTAGCTGTGCATCCATACTGTACATATACTGTTAAGGTGCAGTTGTGTAATATGACATCATCAAGAAAGTTCTACAAAGTTCTAGAATGCAACGCTCCCTGGGTAAACCCCACCCCTTTAGAATAATAACAGAAGCTACAGTGGCCTCAAGGACAAGAACAATTCTAAATTTTAAACAATGCACCTGATGACATTCCAACTGTGACACTTTCAAGATGGCGGCACTAGGCCTTGGTCCAAAATAGGCAGAAATATGGACATATATGAGACCCTTTCTAAGGGTTAAAAAAATAATTCAAAACATTTTTTTCAGCTATTATGCACTAAATTAAATGTACTTGTGGATATTATAATTGCTTTCTACAAAATCTGCTAGGAAATAAAACCCAAAATTCTACACACTGCAGCTTTAAAACAGCAGGTCTTTGAAAGAGCATCCGTTTTCACTGAGTGCAGCAGACACATTACGTCCTAAACCTTCAGGGACAAGCTGGCAGCAGCACAAAGACAGGAGAAGACTTTCATTCAAACCAAAATCACTTTTTCCACGAAATAAAAAATTCAACTCCTCGTAATCGGAATACAGTATTTCTCCAGAAGACTTTAGCAAAAACTATGTTGAAGTTGAAATGAAAATGAAATTTTGCGTGCATATGATGCGCCAATCTCCAGTATAAATTTTTGTGGAGCAGGTTTGTGAACAAAGGGAAACCACTGTATAGCAACACATGTTTACAGAGTCTAGGCAATGTATTAATACTGCATTTTTTGCACACACAGTATGGACAGGTAGTTGCCTGGCACCGCCCGCCTACATACGTCCGCTCAATTTTAATTTCCCTTCAGTATTCAGTCTAGGTGTGAGGTATATTCTTAGGTTTTCTCCGGACAGATTTCTGCCGGTCCAATCAGCGAACAGAAGGAGTGGCTCAGAAGCCGGCGCATGACATGGTTGGTTGGCAGATCCAGAGTGGCACTGGCAGATCCAATAGTTTTTAAACTTCAACAGACACCCACCCGCCTTTAAGATAGTTAAAGGGACACTGTGTAACATTTTAAGTAATGTATTAGCTAAAATCAATATCCTCATTCATAAATATGTCCTCATTGGTGTAAAATCACCTAAACCAATAATCTGAATTATCCTCCTGAGCGGAGAATTACAAATATTAATATTACATTTTGTCCATTGAGCAGGCAAGTCTTATGGAGGAATCCATGTTTTTTGGAATGTCATCAGGTGCATTGTTTAAAATTTAGAATTGTTCTTGTCCTTGAAGGCCACTGTAGCTTCTGTTATTATTCAAAAGGGGTGGGGTTACCCAGGGAGCGTTGCATTCTAGAACTTTGTAGAACTTTCTTGATGATGTCATATTACACAGTGCCCCTTAAACGTTTGTCAATTGAGCGATTCCAGACCTTCTGTACAAATGAAATGAAGTACGATGGTCTGGTTGGACGAGGCTAGACAGGTAGCGGATGGTGAGGAGATATTCACTGATTTTTATTAAAAAAATAAGTGATTTTGATTTTTGAAGACAAGCGATCTCCAAAAAATTGCTGACTACACCTTTAAGTAGAGAATTCAGAGCCCTGGTCGGTCAGTTTGTTTTGCCCTCTGTGTGAATGGATGGCTGGGGTTTAACTGTCTGTGTATGGGACGTCCCAGAACACACACACACACACACACACACACGCACTGTGTTATTTGGCAGTGCAGTGTGTGATTATGGCCTGAGGCTTCACAACATGTGTGTGGAGGAACGCG
>OX442354.1:1304022-1339022 GCA_949357725.1 Hyperoplus immaculatus | reverse complement strand
TTTGACAGTATGCTGAGAAATAGAGATGAAATGGGGAGACAGAGAGAGAGAGAGGGGGGGGGGGGATGACCTGCAGTAAAGGTCCACGGGTCGGATTTGAACCCGCGACCACTGCAACAAAGGCTGAGTCCACATAGTACGAGCTCTACCCACTACACCACCGGACCGAAATCTAGTCAGTTTTTGGTCATTTTGTCCAGGTTTCACACCACTAAATAGCCCTGTTTTTGTGGGTCAATAACAATATAAGGTTCAGTGTCTCTTTGCCCAGGGACACTTGGACATGTGGCGGGGAGACGAGGGATCGAACCACCGACCCTGCAACCCAGTGGACGACCACCCTACACACTTAAGACACAGCCGCCCCCGTTATTCTGATCCTTAGGCATAACAGCAGCCAAGTCTTTCCAATGAAAACCAAATGGTGCTAATAACTCCACACAGCCATATGTAGGAAGACAATCACTAACATTTGACGCCTGGTCTGAGGTGATTTTAAAGACACTTTAGTTAATTTTTGATCGCATGAAAGAAACTGATAACACTTTACAATAAGGGCACATTAATTAACTGCTATTTCATTTAATGCTTAACTAGAATTAACTGAGCATTTACTCAAAGTTATGCTAAGTAAATTCCTAACTAAGCCTTAGTTAAGCGTTAATTACTAAGCATCAACTGTTTGTTTAAGCATTAACAAACCATTACTAGCCTTAAGTACCAACATTTTAATTTTTTTGGTCAACAACGAGCTGTTATCTAACTTGACATTATACACGATTGAAAGTGTATTATTTTGAACCGTTGCTACATTATCATGCGACTGTGGCTCAGGTGGTAGAGCGGGTCGGCTGATGATCAAAGGGTTGGAGGTTCGATCCCCGCCCTGCCACCTGTGTCATGTTTGTTGTGTCCTTGGGCAAGACACTTCACCCACCTTGCCTCGTGTGAATGTCGATAGTTAGCCTGCTATCGGTTTATGAATGTGTGTGTGAATGGTAAAGTGGGAATGGGAACAGGTCTCCCTTGCAAAAGAGTCTTCGGTCTCAATGGGATTTACCTGTATAAATAAAGGTAAAACAAATATATATATATTATCCTCTTGAATTGCAGCTTGCCAGGAAAAGCCTCATATTCGATCCTGTTGGGATGCGACGTGCACATATTGTAGGTGCAATTAACAACCAATATTTTATTACAAAATATTAACTGTATTTTATATAAGATAGCTAACTTTAAGGGACCAGGGTTAATTCCATGATTATATGCGTTTTCAACCATTTCCTAGTTCTAGGAATTTAGTTTTAAGAACCTCACGATTTATTGGGAGGTTTTTAAAGGTGCTCCGAGGAACTTTCAGTTTGTGTTAGCGCCACCCTTTGGACAAAAGCGGTTGTGTTTTTTACTACGCCAGCTGTTGTTCCTGGGTGAGCGTATACCCCATGACAAAGGCATTAAGAGAAACTATATAAAAATAGCATTCTTTGCACAGATGGTCTCGTTTGCTGTTACATGTAATTTATGATCATCAGAGGAAAAATTAAACTGTTTCAGAAATATTTAAAAGTTCCTCATAGCACCTTTAAAGAGGATCCCAATCGACAGACTGTGTGTAGTTGTTGACAATGTCTCTTGTCTCTAAAGTACTGTAGGTTTGACCAAACACTGAACAGCATGTAAAAGATGGCACATACTACATCTGTATGACTCACCCTGAGGTCCAATAATCATACTTCGATACTATTTAGTATACCAGAAAAAGATTTAGGATGCCCCAATTGTCGTCAATTGTAGTATGCTGAAAATACATAAATGCCCCACTAACTCCGATAGCATTTAGGAGTATTTCGTCTTTATTCTTGACATATCTCGACATAATGAAAAAAATCTTCCTAATCAGTTTTTTTTCTCTCCTGTCTGTGGCCCTAAAACTCTTCTGTACGTGTGTATGTATTGTAGTGTATGTAGTGTAGTAAAAAGACTAAAACTCTTCTGTACTTTACTATGTAGTGTAGTAAAAAGAAAGAGTATGTGGTTTGGAACGCAGGGTCAGAGTTTTATAAGATACTTGAGCACATTTTTCTTGCCAAAGTCGGTGGTTTTATACTTTGTAGCTGATGTTAAAAGAACCAGTAAAAGTGTATTTTTTAAACATGACATGGACCTGAACGGATATTGGTCCATAGATAGTAAAACTCCACTTATAAAGCTCTTTTCTCTGGTTTTTCACAGACCCAAAGCGCTTTGTGCACATTCACCCAATCACACACACATTCACACACCAATAGCAGCAGCAGCTACCACGCAGGGTGCAAGCTATAACTATCAGGAGCAGTTTAGGGTTCAGTGTCTCTTTGCTCAGGGACACTTGGACATGTCGCGGGGAGACGGGGGATCGAACCACCGACCCTGTAACCCAGTGGACGACCGCCCTACACAGCTGCCCTAGTTGGGCTCAATGGGTTCAATAGGTTGTTGATGCCTCCAGGGAGCTTAAAATTCTCCGATTCTCTCCCAAGCTCTCTAATCTAGGATGTTATATGTGACACAAACTATGTTTACTCAACTCGTTTGTCCTGGAGCCTTCAACCTTCAATGGCAGACTAAGTTCACATGTATCATACAACTGTTGATATTACAAATGTCAGTACTAAAGCACTTTCAAGATTTCATTGATCAGCATATACAGCTTTGGAAAAAAAATTAAGAGACCACTCTGGATTTTTCTTCAATCTTCATCTCTATATTACTTAAAGCTGGGGTGTATGATTTCTGATTGGTCAAAGTTAACATGAGCTGTACACTTTGACCAATCAGAGCGAGGCTCCGATTCTCTGTTCCATTCACTTTGGCACGACGTTGTTGGTGTAGAGCGTGTCAGGGAGGGACCATAGGGGAGGGACCAAAGAGAACAAGTGGAGCGGCTGAGGTATTTGGATTCAAATCTCTATCCCAACTGCCATTTTCTCCCCAAATCCTCCACTCCAGCTTTAATTGTGTTTTTTTTTAATTTTTTAATTTGTTTTCGTAAAGATTGTAAACCAAAATATGCAACAAGGACTATGCGACATATGGAAAAATGTTACCTGAATGTAAATGCACTGCAAATAAAGACTTTTCTTTCATATATATACAGTATGTGTTTCCTATTTATTAACAAATTCCGTAGAACAAAATGTATTATAAATCGGACAATTAACAACATATGAACAAATCCTTCTGTAATAACCTTCAGAATAGTGATAAGAATGATTATGTAAAGTTTAGTTGATATAAGGGCTTTAGAAGTTGAAATTTGTGGTTCAGAGTTTTTAATTTTTTTTTTTACATAATGTCTGTTCAAGATGGTTGTATAGGAGAAATATACAGACGCAAACAGACAAGGTTTAGTCAAATAAACAAATACCTAAATGTACATTCTGGACATTTGATTTATACTAGCATAAGTGTATGGAAGTAAATGTGTCTCATTGGATTTTGAAAAATGAAAAGCTATTGAATTTTAAGCGCTGAATATTTATGCATTGGAATAACACATCTGATTTTGTTGCCTCTGAATTCAACTATTAAAATGTTAAACAAGTAATTCATTTACGTTATTTTTAAATGTTCACAAATTCAAAATCAAATATTCAACGTTAAAAAATTCAAAATACAAATTTAAACTGTATAATTCAATGAATACAATTCAACGCATATATCAAAGTCAAAGTTTTTCATTGTCAGTTCTGATATATGCAAGACTTACATCAGAATCAGCGTTTATCTCTGGCCCACTGTGCAATAGGACCGATAAAGAAAAAGATATATAGAGTAGAATAAGTAAGGGATAAAGTATAGCGAACGGGTCACTTGCTAGAAATAAAGACCGACAAGCTGAACAGGAGCCCGACACGCTTTATTTCTAGCAAGTGACCCGTTCGCTATACTTTATCCCGCTTATTACATGGCTACTACAAAAAATAAAGCAATACATTTTAGCAACATGTTGTTTTTATGGTTTTAACAGCCAAAAACAGTCCGCTACACGGTCGGAACTCACTCAGTAGCAACGGTAACTATGTCAAGCTGCGGCCAACCTAGAAGAGTTTAACAAAAAACAACTCGTTTCCCTAGCAACCCTGAGACCTTGTCTAACAACTGGAATAGTCATTGCAAACCCACTAGGTTCTTATGTAATGAAAACGTAGTTTAATACACCAGTAAATAGGAGCGACCAAGGATACGACCTAGTAACGGGGGAATAGTCTGCTCGCCCCGCTAGACTGTCTGCTTCAGCTGACCGGAGGCTCCGGCTCAGCTGTTAGCTAGAGCTACTGTTTTGCTAACACAACTCAAGACTCGCACACTCTACAAATAATAATTGTAATCGGCCAATATGTTTAACAAGAGCTCCATCTAGCTAACAAGCATCATCCCCCAACATAAATAACACAATTCACGAAGAAAATGACTGCGGAACAGTTAGCCTACATTGCAGGCTGCAGCCTGAAGTTACTGTCTACTGTCAATATGCGGCCAAAGTAGCCTACTCACGTCGTGTTGACTGGAGTCCTGTCGGACATTAACCATGACTCCTGTGTTCCCTGCTCTACTGATACATGCAAAGTCATGTTGAAAAAGTATTCCAGTGTTTTCTGAACGAGTAGCAGCCCTGTTTGTGGACGTCTATCCATCAAAACTATGACGTAGGTCCTTAGCAACGGCCCTTGACAGCGGTCTGCTAGCTGGAAATAACAGACCTGTAGAATGCTGTGATTTACATAGGATTCTCAAAGTGCCATGTAATAAGGTAAACATGACATAAACAATATGTACATTAGATGAATTCTAAATATTTTCAACGTCCACAAATTCAGCTGCAGAGTTCAATGTATGAATGGGTCACCTAGCAGCTGGTTTTTGTGTCTCAAAAACATACAAGGCAAGGCAAGGCAAGGCAAGGCAAGGCAAGGCAAGGCAAGGCAAGGCAAGTTTATTTATATAGCACAATTCAGACACAAGGCCACTCAAAGTGCTTTACAGGGGCAAGATTAGAATACATAAAACACATTATAAAACATTTAAAAGCAAATAAAAGAAGCAAATACAATTAAAATTTACAAAGAGGAAGATGTTTAGATGGACAGTTTACATTTTCTGCTTTCTCACCGACAAGGACACGAGGAAAATATAACACGTTAAAAAAAACTGTTTCATCTGAGGGGGAACAAGTCAAATAGAAATACTAGTGGAGCGGCTAATGCTTATTATCGTCAGAATCTTTCAGTTGATGATACAAGCGTGAACATTGGCCTGAGCACGAGTCTCCATGGGTCAAGAATATTGTCCCGAGACATTTTAAATTGTGAATTTAAAGATTTATCATAGAAATGTATTGGGTTTTTTTTTTTTTTCAACTTTGGCTCGGACAATTTTCTTGTCAAGTGACCCATGGAGACTGCTCAAGGCAAGGCAAGGCAAGGCAAGGCAATTTTATTTATAGAGCACATTTCAGGCACAGGGCCACTCAAGGTGCTTCACAGGGTTAAAATCAAATAAAGAATACAAATACAAAAAAAAAAAAAAAAAAAAATTAACAAATTTAAAACATGGATAAAAATACAACATTTAAATAAAAGAATTAAAACATTTTACCAAAAAAAAAAAAAAAAAAAAAAAAAAAAAAAAAAAATTACAGGTTAAAAGGGAAACAAGAACGTTGAGACCCGATTTAAAAGAGCTGAGAGTCTCAGCGGACCTCAGACTCTCTGGCAGTCCGTTCCAGACATTGGGCGCATAAACGCTCATGCCAATTTACACACTTGTATCACAACGTGTGATGAGACCTCAGGAAACCGATGAGATAATATCAAATATCATCTTCTACTATCTCAAGGCTGTTACATACTCCGCGAGAAGAAAAAACAAAGTTCTCGGTGACAGAGCTGCGAGAAGTTCTTTCTGGTCTGACATTACATACTTCACGAGAACTCAACTGCCGAACTCCTCACCGCGGCGCATTGTTACCATGGTAATTGACTCAGTAGCGCCAGCTGATTTCACTTCGCTTTCCTCATTGACTTCAGACTGACCAATCACACAATAGTTCTCGGACAAGCTGCGAGAAGAAAGTTCGGCCCGGGTGATGTGTCGAGAACAAGCTGCGAGAACAGCTAAACAAGAGCTGAGAGAAGAAAATTACGTCATTTTCTTCTCGCAGCTCTGTCACCGAGAACTTTGTTCTTTCTTCTCGCGGAGTATGTAACAGCCTTTATATGAAGAAAAAGAAGGTGTACTTTTTCTTGAATAAATATACATTTCTTCAAGCCCGGTCTGAGCTGGGAAAGACAGCTTTTAGCTTCAGTGCCCCCGACTCCTGGAACAACTTGCAGCAAAAAATTAAACTAAATACCTTAATATCCTTTAAAGGTACAGTGTGTAATATGACATCATCAAGAAAGTTCTACAAAGTTCTAGAATGCAACACTCCCTGGGTAACCCCAACCCTTTTGAACAATAACAGAAGCTACAGTGGCCTTCAAGGACAAGAACAACTCTACATTTTAAACAATGCACCTGATGACATTCCAACTATGACACTTTCAAGATGGCGGCACTAGGCCTTGGTCCAAAATATGCAGAAATATGGACATATATGAGACCCTTTCTAAGGGAAAAAATAATAATTCAAAACATTTTGTTCAGCTATTATGCACTAAATTAAATGTACTTATGGATATTATAATTACTTTCTACAAAATCTGCTAGGAAATAAAACCCACAATTCTACACACTGCAGGTTTAACCAATTCAAACAAACTATCTTAAATCTGCCAAACTCTACCTGTAACTGTTTTAATTAGGCTATATTGTACTTTCACCCATTTAATTTTAATTGCTGCCACTCTTCACCACTGTGTAAATGTTTCAATTGTTTTTTTCTCTTCACCTGTTGTTGTGTATTTGATGTATTTGCATTGAATATTGTGTATGTATTGTTGTTTTTCCTTTGAATTTGTTTGAACTCAACGTCACTGAAAATGAGGGTCACCCCTCCATTGGTCTCTCGAGGATATAATGAAATGAAATATTTAAATTCAAAATTGAGGAAACCGATCAGACTGATAAAAGACACTTGCATTATGGGAAATGTTTTAAGGTTCATGGTGAGTTCTACATTTTATCAAACTTTGACTAAATATGGCGCTGAGCTCAAACTAGAGGAACTAGATGAGATAGCGATCGATCGAAGTGATGAAACATTTTCCTTTGAACAATGAAACAGCAGAAAACAGAGAAGTTTAGAAACAGAAGAGAGTTTCACGGGGCACTGAAGGAGCAGCAGGTAAGAAATATGTTTTACTAACTGTATCTAAAAGGATAACATTTGATATACAGCTCTGGAAAAAATTAAGAGACCAGTCTGGATTTTTCTTCTTTATCGCTACATTACTTAAAGACCTACTTCACCGTTTGGAATATGAAGGTGTATTGAACTCGGAGATCCTTTGTAGTATAAATGCGCAAAAAAAATTGAGATCGGATCATCCTAGCCTGAGAAAAGGCAGAAAGAGTGTTTTATGGTCTCACTGTCTAACCCTACATTGACCTTCTTGTGACATCACAGTAAGGGTTAGGATTAACAGGACAGCTGGGCCAAGGGAAGACTGAGGGAAGACGGAGGAAAGAAAAACCTCATTCATTATATTATGATAGTGATTTTATAATGATAGAATGCTGGTTCTGTATGGGTGAAGTATTCCTTTAATGGAAATGCTGGAATTTGGTAGAAATGTTGTCAGTAGTTTGGAGAATAAATTCAAAATGTTCATTCTACTCAAACATATGCCTATAAGTAGCAAAACGAGACACTGAACATTTGGAGTGGTCTCTTCATTTTTTCCATCATGTATAGGCTAATCCCATCCGTGTATTTAAGTCTCTTTCACTAAATTCGAGTGTTTTTTTTTAACCTTTATTTATACAGGTATATCCCATTGAGTCCAAAGACTCTTTTACAAGGGAGACCTGTTCCCATTTACACGTTACCATTTACACACACACATTCATACACCGATAGCAGGCTAACTATCGACATTCACACGAGGCAAGGCGGGTGAAGTGTCTTGCCCAAGGACACAACAACTATGACACAGGTGGCAGGGCGGGGATCGAACCTCCAACCCTTTGATCATCAGCCGACCCGCTCTACCACCTGAGCCACAGTCGCCCCAAGTGTATGAGAGTTGGTAGTTAAATACCAGTTGACACAATATTCATAGTCCGTTACTGTAGTTAGTTACTGTAAAGAACTAATGTGGAAATAATGTGTATAATTGTTTTAGCTGTAGGATTGTTTTTGTGTTATTCTATTAGATTTTTAATAATTAAACCTGCAGTGTGTAGAATTTTGGGTTTTATTTCCTAGCAGATTTTGTAGAAAGTAATTATAATATCCACAAGTACATTTAATTTAATGCATAATAGCTGAAAAAAAAGTTTTGAATTATTTTTTTTCCCTTAGAAAGGGTCTCATATATGTCCATATTTCTGCATATTTTGGACCAAGGCCTAGTGCCGCCATCTTGAAAGTGTCATAGTTGGAATGTCATCAGGTGCATTGTTTAAAATTTAGAATTGTTCTTGTCCTTGAAGGCCAATGTAGCTTCTGTTATTATTCGAAAGGGTTGGGGTTACCCAGGGAGCGTTGCATTCTAGAACTTTGTAGAACTTTCTTGATGATGTCATATTACACACTGCACCTTTAAGCACATTTTTGATGTCCTATAAAATGTTTTAAAAACAAAGAGTAGATTAGTTAATGTTTAGATTATTTTCTTTCAAGCTTTTGCAAAATAAATTGGTATTCTTGAGTACAATTTAGATTTTGTGTCCAGGTCTATAAAAAAAATCATTTTATTTATACATTTACTTTAACATTTTTAATTGTTTTAATGAGGTAATATTGAACTTTCACCCATTTCATTTTAATTCCAGCCATTCAAAATCACTGTCTATCAATTGTTTTGTCTCTTTAGCAGCTTGTTGTGTATTTGATGTATTTGCATTGTATATTGTGTTTGTATTGTTGTCTTTGCTTTGCATTTCTTTGACTCAACATCATTGTTAATGAGGGTCACCCCTAAACTGATCTCTACAGAATAAGTAAAGGTTAAATAAAATAAATAAAAATAAAATAAATAAATGAATAAAATTAATTAACGAAAAATTATAATATACTAAAACTAAAAATAATAATAAATAAAATAAAATAAAAATATATATATATATATATATTTTGAATTACAAAAAAATAAATAAAACAATTTTCATAAATTAAATAACTTGTCTTTCCTCTTGTTCTTCACAGCCTTCAAAATGGCGGCGCCCTTCTTCTCCCTTCTCTGTATCACTCTGTCTCTATCCTCCATCTTGGCGTTGCCCCCGACGGAGCCTCCGCTGATCACAGACAAACCGTTCGTCACCATATGGAACTCTCCGACAGACCTGTGTTCCAGACTGGACATCCCATTGGACACCGCAGCGTTCCAAGCCGTAACCACGCCGACCCTGAAGCCCAATCAGTTCCTCAGTATCTTCTACGAGGATAATTTAGGACTCTACCCGAAAGTCGACGTCGCCAAACACAAGACTTACAGGTAAAGGTGTAAGTTTGTGTGTCAGTGGGGAAATTTGGCTTGGGCATTATATTAGAGCTGCAATGATTAATCGACAAATCTATTATTAATCAATTATTAAAATAATCGACAACTATTTTGATAATCGATTAATCGTTTTGAGTAATTTTTAATAATAATAAAAAATTTCAAAATTCTCTGATTTCAGCTTCTCAAATGTGAATATTTTCTGGTTTCTTTAATCCTCTTATGACAGTAAACCAAAATGTTTGTGTGTTTTGGACATAACAATACATTTGAGGACGTCAACATGGGCTTTGGAAAATTGATCAACATTTTTCACCATTTTCTGACATTTTACGGACCAAAACACTGAGAAAATAATCGACAGACAAATCGATTATCAAAATAATCGTTAGTTGCAGCCCTACATTATATATGATTGCTTCATAAAAAAACATATTAAATAGAAACCTGTATACTGTAGTAGAGTGCCATTGTGTTTGTTTGTTGTTTATTATATTTTATATTTTATTTTTGTGTTCCTTTTCTCTTTGTTTGTCACATGTGTCTAGGTTCAAAACAAAAACAATAAATGTATTTATAGAAAAACATACTTCACAGACTTGGATAAAAACTATTTTGCACATCGCATTTTATCTCTGATGTTTTTGAATGTTTGACAAATCTATTTATCTATCCCTCCCTCCCTCCCTCATCCATCTATCCATCCATTCCTTCATCCATCCATCCCTCCCTCCCTCCACATCCATCCCTCATCCATCTATCCATCCATCTATCCATCCCTCATCCATCTATCCATACATCCCTCCATCCTTCCCTCCCTCATCCATCCATCTATCCATCCATCCATTCATCCATCCATCCATCCATCCCTCCATCCATCCATCCATCCATCCATCCCTCCCTCCCTTCCTCCCTCCCTCCATCATCCATCTATACATCCATCCCTCCCTCCCTCCCTCCTTCCCTCCCTCCTTCCCTCCCTCCCTCATCCATCTATCCATCCATTCCTTCATCCATCCATCCATCCATCTATCCATCTATCCATACATCCCTCCCTCCCTCCCTCCTTCCCTCCCTCCCTCTCTCATCCATCCATCTATCCATCCATCCCTCATCCATCCATCCATCCATCCATCCATCCATCCATCCATCCATCCATCCATCCCTCCCTCTCTCCTTCCCTCCCTCCCTCCCTCCCTTCCTCCCTCCCTCCCTTCCTCCCTTCCTCCATCCCACACACAGAGGTGGAATCCCCCAGCAAGGCAACCTTACGGAGCATCTCGCCAAATCCAAAACCCAAATCGACCGCTACCTGTACCACGACTCTACCCCCGGTCTGGCTGTCATCGACTGGGAGTCCTGGCGTCCTCTTTGGGACCAAAACTGGGGCGCCAAGCGAATCTACCAAAAAATGTCCATCACCCACGCCCTCCAAATCGCCCCATTTCTATCATCGTCGAAAATCAAAAACCTCGCGAAAAGTCACTTCCAGCACGCGAGCCGCCGATTCATGGACGCAACCCTCAGCTTGGGGATAGGGGAACGTCCCAGTAGGAAATGGGGGTTTTACCTGTTCCCCGATTGCCACAACCACGGATGGGACAAAGTTAACTACACGGGGAAATGCTCTCTGAAAACACAAAGGCAAAATAACCAGTTGAAGTGGCTGTGGGAGCGAAGTACAGGTGATACTCGTATTATTAGAATATCATGGAAAATGAATTGAAATTGAGGCAAGAATTCATGCAAAAGGGGCCCAAACCAAGCACTGAGTACATATGGTGATTATACTTTATAGAGGGCCGAAATTTCTATATTTAAAATCCCTTCTTTATTGATTTTGTGTAATATTCATGTATATCCCATTGAGTCCGAAGACTCTTTTGCAAGGGAGACCTGTTCCCATTTACACGTTACCATTCACACACACATTCATACACCGATAGCAGGCTAACTATCGACATTCACACGAGGCAAGGTGGGTGAAGTGTCTTGCCCAAGGACACAACAACTATGACATAGGTGGCAGGGCGGGGATCGAACCTCCAAACCTTTGATCATCGGCCGACCCGCTCTACCAACTGAGCCACAGTTGGTGTTTTCATAAGCTGTATGCCATAATAATCAAAATCATAACAAATAAAGGCTTGAGATATCTCACTTTGCATGTAATGAGTCTATATATATAATATATTATTTTCACCTTTTAAGTTGAATTACTGAAATAAATTAACTTTTGCATGATATTCTAATTTTTCGAGTTTCACCTATACAGCCCTTTTCCCGTCCATATACCTACACCAGAGGTTGAGGAACACACCCCAAGCAAAGCTGTATGTTCGTAACCATGTGCAAGAGGCAATGAGGGTCGCCATGTTGCCCAAACGGCCGTACACTGTCCCAATCTACGTCTACTCAAGGCCCCTCTATCGAGACCAGACCCTCAAGTTCCTGTCCAAAGTGAGTTCAGGTGTTTTTTATACTCAAAATTATCTTAAAAAGGTCGTATGAGGAACTTTGAAGTGTGAATTAAATAGTTTTTTTTTTAAACTCTGATGATCGTAAATGACATGTGACAGCAAACGAGACCATCAGTGTAAAGAATGCTAAATCAAATCTCTTGTGTGGCTCTACTTATGACATCTATTGCAGCATGTCCGTCCTGGGAGAGGGATCCCTTACTCTGTCCACTCTACCTGAGATTTCTTTAAAAAAAAAATTAATCCCGGTAAAGGGTGTTTTACTGGGAGTTTTTTCTCAGCCGAGCTAAGGGTGTAAGGGCAGGGTGTCATATTGTGTCATATTGTATGGAACTTAAAGCCCACTGAGACAAATGTCTATTTGTGATCTTGGGCTATACAAATAAAACTGATTTGATTTGATTCGTGTTTCAGGCTGATCTGGTCCACTTTAAATACATACAAGTCCTTTTACTGCCTAATAAAAAACTAAGTTACACGTATTTTTTCTTTTGTATGGGATTGCACCATACCAGAGCCACTTAACTAACTTTGACTAAGATCGGTAGATGGGTGATTAAAGGTGCACTATGTAACTTTGGGTGTGTCACAGAAGTAAACATTCTCATAACTGAATAAACAAACTTTCCTCACAGGAAAATGTGATCCCTGGAACACTGTTTGAAGTTAGAAAGCTTCCTGAAAAGTTACTGTTTCACTGTTGTTGTTGTTTACAGCAGCAGGGCCCACAGTTTGGTTTACAAACATATTCTAGTCTTAAGTTTGTTTCCAGGTTCCTCAAAATTATTTAGTTTTGATTTTTGATTTTTGAGTAAGAATTACATGAAAAATAAATATGTTTAGTAAACTAACTGTAGGTTCTGAAAATGTAAACAGATCCCCCTCCTCTGAAACTGCATAGTGACCCTTTAAATCTGTCATTGTGCCTGTATTTGCCTCTTTCAGGCTGATCTAGTGAGCACAGTGGGGGAGTCTGCAGCTCTGGGCGCTTCAGGAGTCGTGATGTGGGGAGGAAGCCGAGACTACAACAGCAAGGTAACTAACCACTGGTTTGGACTGGTATTAAAGGGACACTGTGTAACATTTTAAGTAATTTATTAGCTAAAATCAATATCCTCATTCATAAATATGTCCTCATTGGTGTAAAATCACCAATAATCTGAATTATCCTCCTGAGCGGAGAATTACAAATATTAATATTACATTTTGTACATTGAGAGGGTATAAGTCTTGAATGAGGATATTGATTTTAGCTAATACATTATGTTACACAGTGTCCCTTTAAGTTTAAATGTCCTGAGTATACTCGATAGTTTAGGCGACTGTGGCTCGGGTGGTAGAGCGGGTCGGCCAATGATCGAAGGGTTGGTAGTTCGATTCCCGACCTGCCACTTGTGTCATGGTTGTTGTGTCCTTGGGCAAGACACCACACCCACCTTGCCTCGTGTGAATGTCGATAGTTAGCCTGCTATCGGTGTATGAATGTGTGTGTGAATGGTAACGTGGGAATGGGAACAGGTCTCCCTTGAAAAAGAGTCTTCGGTCTCAATGGGATTCACCTGTATAAATAAAGGTTAAAGAGGACCTATGATGCTTTTTGACTTTTATGACCTATAAACGTTGTTATGATGATTCATAGTCATGCTTAACCATACTAAATTATCAAATAATGACTTACATGCATTTCGACGTATTCCCTGCTGACCGTCTGGGGTGTCTGTGCAGAGCACTAGACACTATTCTAGCCAGTCGAGAAGTCACGTGTTCAAAGCGGTCTACCCTTTCATAATTTGTGTCACCACGCGGATGTTTCCATGTATGGTAATGCTGTCACTTCCCTGTTCGCGTCTGCCTCGCGCCCTTATAGGTCCATGCTCGCGCTTCCCGCCACTGAAAGTGTTCCGGAAGGAAGGTAACCAATCACAACGGAGTGGGGTTTGCAGGAGGGGGGAGGGGAGCGGAGATTGCCGAAGCACAGGCGGAGGGAGCCGAAGCACACACACTCAAGTGTTGACAGGACGTGCTGGATCGCCAAAATAAGAGAAAGAGCTTCCCGAAAATCTACATAGTTTTTTGTGATGTGATTCGTGTCAGGTTGCTCTATAGCAGTGTAAAACAAGAAATTAAGACCAGAAAAGTAGTATAATAGGTCCTCTTTAAAAAAAATAATAAAAAAAATATTTGAACTTCTGCGATCAATCACTCCCAATAACATTTGAGATCAATATACTTACGAAAACTGCACTGCACTGCACTGCACTGCACTGCACTGCACTGTATGAGAGTGAAGGAATATGTTTCTCTTTGGTGTTTCCCTTTGTAGACGGTCCCTGTGCTCTCGTCTCACAGCCCGCTGCAAGTAGAGAGCAATGTTACTAGTGGAGCTTAGAGGACGTCTGCTTTCAGTTAAAATGAGGTTGTAGCCCCTTTGTCTGCCTTATGACCATAGCAAAGATGCATCGTTTGTGTCGCTTGTGAATTTTTTGATCCCGGAAGTTGGATTATTTCAATATCTTTCCAACTTTGCTAGCGCTTAAAGTTGCTCTGAGGAGCTTTCAGTTTTTGTTAATTCTAGCGCCCCCCTTTGGACAAAAGCGGTAGTGTTTTTACTACGCCTGCTGTTGTTCCTGGGTGAGCGTATACCCATGACAAAGGCATGAAGAAAAACTATATAAAAACAGCATTCTTTGCACTGATGGTCTCGTTTTGCTGTTACATGTAAAGTGTGATCATCAGAGGAAAAATTAGACTGTTTCAGAAATATTTAAAAGTTCCTCGTAGCGACTTTTCTCGACATTTACGACTTGTTTTTTTTCCCAAGATGTGTGAATTGAAATGAGGCCAACATGGTTTTTTTTTCATAGCTGTCAGTGCAGATAGCAAACAGAACAGCTTCTCAGGCCCTCAGTTCCTTTCAAAAGAGGAAACAAAGACAGATCAGATAAAATATTTTGCTGATTAATGCCTTGTCATCTGTGAGTTCCCCTTTCTAGACTTGTGAAAAGTATTACACAAACACTGGCTGTGTTGTGAAAGCCCTACTAACGTCCTCCCTCCTACATACTCAACATGTATACTACATACTAAAAGCCCTACTAACGTCCTCCCTCCTACATACTCAACATGTATATACTACATACTAAAAGCCCTACTAACGTCCTCCCTCCTACATACTCAACATGTATATACTACATACTAAAAGCCCTACTAACGTCCTCCCTCCTACATACTCAACATGTATATACTACATACTAAAAGCCCTACTAACGTCCTCCCTCCTACATACTCAACATGTATATACTACATACTAAAAGCCCTACTAACGTCCTCCCTCCTACATACTCAACATGTATATACTACATACTGTCTACTTAACAATCCATTGTACATATTGAACAGTGTTACACAACCACTGCTATTGCTACAGACAGCTGTGGTGCAATGTAACCAGTCTAGGCTATACTGTATTTCATCAAGTACACAGTAAAAATGTTCTTTGAATTGAATGTTTAATCTCGACATACTTTATTTAAAGGTGCAGTGTGTAATATGACATCATCAAGAAAGTTCTACAAAGTTCTAGAATGCAACACTCCCTGGGTAACCCCAACCCATTCGAATAATAACAGAAGCTACAGTGGCCTTCAAGGACAAGAACAATTCAAAATTTTAAACAATGCACCTGATGACATTCCAACTATGACACTTTCAAGATGGCGGCACTAGGCCTTGGTCCAAAATATGCAGAAATATGGACATATATGAGACCCTTTCTAAGGGGAAAAAAAATTATTCAAAACATTTTTTTCAGCTATTATGCACTAAATTAAATGTACTTATGGATATTATAATTACTTTCTACAAAATCTGCTAGGAAATAAAACCCAAAATTCTACACACTGCAGGTTCAACAAAATAGATTTAGAACTTTTTTCCTCGAGATTTCAGGTCTCTTCTCAACATTGGTACGAGTGCACGACCAGTTTGTTCTCAACATTTCGACTTTTTTAACAGTACATAATTATTATAACATTACATACCGTTAGCCTCATAGCATAATTGCCTAAATCATATTTACTCTACATCTACTCTACTCTACATCTACTTTACTCTATAACCCTTCAAATATGACTTAGGCAATTATGCTATTAGGCTAACGAAAAGTAGATGTAGAGTAGAGTAGATGTAGAATAGAGTAGATGTAGAGTAAAAGTAGATGATTTAGGCAATTATGCTATGAGGCTAACGATATGCATAACCCTAATCCTCTCCCCTTTCCCTCTTTCTCTTCAGGGCGCGTGTCACTCCCTGTCCGAGTACCTGAGCTCTACCTTCAACCCTTATGTTGCCAACGTTACCGCGGCCGCACAGCTGTGTAGTGACGTGTTGTGTCAGGTAAAAACATGGCTGCCGTCTGGGATTTAAATATCATTAAGACAGATTTGATCAATAGGTCATGAAGAAAATATACACCAAATGTCATGCTTGTTTCATATTTTGCACAATTTTGCAAAAAAAAATTAAAGGTGCTACGAGGAACTTTTTCAATATTTCTGAAACAGTCTAATTTTTCCTCTGATGATCATGAATTACATGTAACAGCAAAGGAGACCATCAGTGCAAAGAATGCTATTTTTATATAGTTTTTTTTTTTATTAGGAAAGTGAATGTAAAATGTGATAAAATATTTGAAAGCAACATATCGACAAAGCATATATAAGGTACTGGCTTGTATCATATCTACAAATACACAAATATGTATAAATATGTATAAGATATGAATAGTACATTTTTATAAATGTCAGTTCTCCATTTATAAACATGTACTTTGCATATTTTATACATATCTATATATATATTTGTGTATTTGTAGACACCTGTGCTTGTGTGTATTGTCTGCCAGGTAGCGACGCTGTGTTTTTGCAATTGCCCCCTGGGGACGAATAAAGTTTTTTGAATTTGAATTTGAATTTGAATAATCTGCATTAATTAATTTTTCATCTCATCTTATCCTCTCTACTCTAGGGGAAAGGTCGCTGCGTTCGGAAAAACTACGATTCTACTTACTACCTGCATCTGAACCCACGCGACTTTAGCATCCTGCGAACTAAACGTCGCTACGTGGCCGTTGGTCGTCCGTCCGCTGTGGATCTGAAAGCCTGGACACAACACTTCACCTGCCAGTGCTACGCTGGGTCAACCTGCTCCCCCAAACTACTGCGCCCCACCAAGATCAAAATCATCTGGGTTTAGTGTGTTTATACTGGGGTCACTGTAGCACACGCACGCAGGCAGGCACACACAGACACTCTCTCACTCTCGCTCGCTCACTCACTCACTCACTCACTCACTCACTCACTCACTCACTCACTCACTCACTCACTCACTCACTCACTCACACGCAGGCAGGCAGGCACACACAGACACTCTCTCACTCTCGCTCGCTCACTCACTCACTCACTCACTCACTCACTCACTCACTCACTCACTCACTCACTCACTCACTCACACGCAGGCAGGCAGGCACACACAGACACTCTCTCTCGCTCTCACTCACTCACTCACTCACTCACTCACTCACTCACTCACTCACACGCAGGCAGGCAGGCACACACAGACACTCTCTCACTCTCGCTCGCTCACTCACTCACTCACTCACTCACTCACTCACTCACTCACTCACTCACTCACTCACTCACTCACTCACTCACTCACACGCAGGCAGGCAGGCACACACAGACACTCTCTCTCGCTCTCACTCACTCACTCACTCACTCACTCACTCACTCACTCACTCACTCACTCACTCATGCACACAGGCAGGCAGGCACATACTCACTCACACACTCACTCACACACTCACTCGCACACACGCAGGCAGGCAGGCACACACAGACACTCTCTCTCGCTCTCACTCACTCGCTCACTCACTCACTCACTCACTCACTCACTCACTCACTCACACACACACACACACACACACACACACACACACACACACACACACACACACACACACACACACACACACACACACACACAGAGACAGTGATTCTGGTAAAAAAAAAAAAAATTAGTTTGTTTATTAAATTCTGTCTTGTTCGAATCAGACACAATGACCGTTTGAATTGAAAATGCAAAATGGAGTCTCAATAAACGAATTTCTGAAAAACTATTTTGTTATTAATTTTTTTTGGTTTATTTGTCAAAACTGTTCCAGCTCAGGCCAGTTAGAAACGTTTTGAAATGTGATGGAAACCTGTTTGAGTGTTAGACAATTGCGTGAGTGTGAGTGTATTAAAATAAATTGGTAAGTATAGTCAGAAATGTGCTTCTATTTAAAAATATATACAGCTCCGGAAAAAATGAAGAGACCAGTCTGGATTTTTCTTCAATCTTCATCTCTACATTACTTAATGAAAATGCTCTTTAATGACAAAAAAATATTTGGAATTTGGTAGAAATGTTGTCAGTAGTTTATATTATAAAACCAAAATGTTCATTCTACTCAAACATATGCCTATAAATAGTAAAACGAGAGACACTGAACATTTGAAGTGGTCTCTTCACTGTGTTCCTGATTTCTGCTGTGACCAGCAACATGTGTTGTTGTTGCAGAGTGTGTGCTGTGTGGCAACAAGGTTAACCTAAGGTTGCCTTGTGTTTCTGGCTGCGTTCCGAATCGCATACTTTCTACTATATAGTATGTAGAAAAAAGATTTAGGATGTCCCGATTCTTGTGGCCAGATTTAGGATGGTTAGAAGTACCCGGATGTCCTACTTCATGCGGCCCAGATTGTTAGTGTTGAAAAGTGCATCCTATTTGGGCGATTCTGACCCACAATCCAGTGCGCACGTGAAGTTACGTCACATCGACGAAGCCTCCATATGAAAACAAACGGGGATGCGACGGATATAAAAGCAAGAGGCAAGATCAAGGCGCAATGTTATGATGAAATAAGAGAGTAAAGTATGTCCCAATAGTATGCCTACTGCATCCTAACTAGATTATTTTTATCGTCGGATGTAGTATGTAGAATAGAAAAAAGAAAGAGTATGCGATTCGGAACGCAACCAGAGAGTTCTGTATTAGCTCTCAAAATGACAATATATATATGTTGGAAATTCCTACAGTGCTCTGAGGAACTTTGAGTTTGTGTTAATTCTAGCGCCCCCCTCTGGACAAAAGGAATATTTAAAAGTTTCTCGTGGCACCTTTAAATTGACTAGGATTAACTGAACTTTTCTCAAGTTGGACATTTAGACTTGTTATAGCAAGAAATGCTTACAGGTAAGAAATTACATTATAGGTAATGGATCGTTTCCATTCATGAGTGCCAGTAATTTAAAGACCTTGGCACTAGCGCACACCTGAACACAGGGCTGCCATTATTTATGTCTTAGCTTGACAATCGAAATGAGCTGTTTCGGCTTGTAGAAGGAGCAATAATTTAGAGGGTATTTAGGGTAAGGTGTGTGTGTGTGTGTGTGTCTGTGGGTGTGTGTGTGTGTGTGTGTGTGTGTGTGTGTGTGTGGGTGGAAGTGTGTGTGTGGAAGTTAGTGTGTGTGGAAGTGTGTGTGTGTGTGTGTGTGTGGGTGGAAGTGTGTGTGTGGAAGTTAGTGTGTGTGGAAGTGTGTGTGTGGAAGTGTGTGTGTGTGTGTGTGTGTGTGTGTGTGGGTGGAAGTGTGTGTGTGGAAGTTAGTGTGTGTGGACATTTGAGTCTTGGAAAAGCGGTATATGAAGACGATATATTATTGTATTTACTATATATAAATGATAAAGAAGAAATGTGTTTTGCGTGCTACGAGGAACTTTGAAAATATTTCTGAAACAGTCTCATTTTTTCCTCTGATGATCATAAATTACATGTTACAGCAAACGAGACAGAATAAATGCTATTTTTATATTATAGGTGCAAGAATTAACACAAACTGAGAGTTCCTCGGAGTACCTGTAAGCCATTTATTATTTTCTTTCTTTTTTGTTTAAATATAGGATAGGTCCATGGAGGTGTTCGAATAGATACATTAACAAAATTAAAGGTCACATTTTATGCTAAATGCACTTTTTAAATGTGTTCTAACATATCCATGGGTCCACGGTGTGCCTAGAGACTGCCAAAATATTTAAAAAAAATAACAATCTCTCCTGTTCTCGCTCTCCCCCTTTCTGAAACCCCCACCCCTCCCCCCCAATATACTCCAGTCAGAATTCTCCTCGTTTCTGACCTCAAAAACTGGAAAGCCAGAAGCTTCCACTGTGCAGCCCACACCCCTATTTCTTATTGGTCCACGGCCCTGACAGACAGAGGGCGAGGCGTATCTGGCTTCGCTTCCGGACAGGGGGCGGGGGCAGCTCAAAGATTGTATATTTACGAGGGGAGCTGCAGCTCTTTTTAAAAAATAGGCCTTTGTGAGATTAGCTGAACATCAGCATAGTACAATAAATTATCTGAAAGTTTTTTTCAGCAAACAATTAAAGAAAAACGTATTAGGGACCACTAAGACCATATAATATGGTGTATAATAGAACCGAAAAGTGTATAATATGGGAGCTTTAATATATATATATACACACACACACACACACACACACACACACACACACACATGCTCAGGCTTTGCACTTTGCACTTCAAACATCCACCAGTTGTAAATGCAATTCCCTACAACCACATTCTCAAGAGAGAAAGTTGAAGGTCACATAACTGCTCCTCTGGACAAAGATCAACACCAGAGATCTGTGAGGAGACGGAGAGGGACAGACAGCTGACGTCTATCTAGACTGTGTGCAGGTGTATAGGTGATTGCTGGGATTGCTTGCAGCCTTGCATCCACTCCCTATTTACGATCACCTCTTACTCACTGGTAACTGTTTGCCCGGATGATGGTTTTGTACCCAAAAATGGCTATTTACTAAAGTGTGTGTGTGTGTTTGTGTGTGTGTGTGTGTGTGTGTGTGTGTGTGTGTGTGTGTGTGTGTGTGTGTGTGTGTGTGTGTCTGTTTGTGTGTGTGTGTGTGTGTGTGTGTTCTTTTTACAGACTCATTATTTTTGCTTCCCAGAAATTGGGGTAAAGTTCCTGTTTTTTTGTGTTGAAATTGAGTTCTAACTCAACTGTGTGTGTGTGTGTGTGTGTGTGTGTGTGTGTGTGTGTGTGTGTGTGTGTGTGTGTGTGTGTGTGTGTGTGTGTGTGTGTGTGTGTGTGTGTGTGTGTGTGTGTGTGTGTGTGTGTGTGTAACTTAGTACAGATTGTTCAGATGTCTGTGATGATTCTTTAATGTGATTCACCAGCGATGATTAAAACCTGGTACATTTCCTTCGGCCCAGTATATTTCCAGACACAGTTTGACCAAGTTAAAAACATGTTACTCTTCCTAAATTCCTCGCGTGTTTGGACAAAAGGCCTTGAAAATTGCCAGGTAAGTGTTTACACACACGCACGCACGCACGCACGCACACACACACACACACACACGTGTTTGTACAGCTATACTTGTGAGGACACTCATTGACATAATGCATTCCCTAGCCATCCGGACTAAATGCCTAACCCCAACCCTTACACTAACCCTAACATAAACCTATTTCATACCTGAACCTTAAAACCTAGTGTTAACCCTCAAACAGACCTTTAAAGGCCTGTCCTTAAAACCTAGTGTTAACCCTCAAACAGACCTTTAAAGGCCTGTCCCAAAGTGAGAACTGGACAAGATACTCACTCTAAAGGTCTAAAACTCAAATTGGTTCTCAGAAAAATAGTTGTACACACACACACACACACACACACACACACACACACACACACACACACACACACACACACACACACACACACACACACACACACACACACACACACACACACAATGTCATCGTGTAGCTTCCTCACATATCTTCCCTCAAGGCAGGAACTAGGGACTGATCGCATTGGGACATGCAGTAAATCATAAGAACACCCCAGGCCACTAGTGTGTGTGTGTGTATGCGTTTCTCTCTCTGCGTGTATGTGTGTGTGTCCATGCCTGTGTGTGTGTCTCTCTCTCTCTGTCCGTGTGTGTCTCTCTGTGTGTGTGTGTGTGTGTGTGTGTGTGTGTGTGTGTGTGTCTCTCTCTCTCTGTGTCTCTATGTGTGTGTGTGTGTGTCTCTCTCTCTGTTTGTGTGTGTGTGTGTGTGTCTCTCTCTCTGTTTGTGTGTGTGTGTGTCTCTCTCTCTCTCTGTCCGTGTGTGTGTGTGTGTGTGTGTGTGTGTGTCTCTCTCTCTCTCTCTGTCCGTGTGTGTGTCTCTCTCTGTGTGTGTGTGTGTGTGTGTGTGTGTGTGTGTCTCTCTCTGTGTCTCTGTGTGTGTGTTTGTGTCTCTCTCTCTGTTTGTGTGTGTGTGTGTCTCTCTCTGTGTGTGTGTGTGTCTCTCTCTCTCTCTGTCCGTGTGTGTGTGTCTCTCTCTCTGTGTGTGTGTGTGTGTGTGTGTCTCTCTCTGTGTGTGTGTGTGTGTGTGTGTGTGTGTGTGTGTGTGTCTCTCTCTCTCTCTCTCTCTCTCTGTCCGTGTGTGTGTTTGTGCCTATGACAAGTTTCCACAAGTGTTTCTGACTGAAATCAAAAGCTCATGCAACAGCTTATTTAAAGAGGGGGCACTTAAGAACAGAGCAGGACAGAGAGAGGTTAGCAGTTGGCTTTTATTTTACGAACAGATAATAATTTGACGGAGCAGTTTTGAGCAGTGTGGATCCCCCCCCCCCCCCCCCCATAGCAAAAGGTAAGTGTTGGTGTATGTTATGGATGTATCATTTAACTGCCTCATTTTGGGTTCAAAGGTTTATGGGGGGTTTTCAGGGAGAGTGTAAAACCTGAACATTACTGGGGATGTTGCTACCATTTTAAAATATAACCTGACAGGAGTGTAGTATTTCTGTGGGACACTGCTTCCTTGCCTTTACTTAATTTTTATATATATTTTTTTTTTATGAGAACATTTTTTATATTTCACTTAATTTGGAAAATTTGTTTCTGTGATTCTGGAGCAGCCTGGCAAACAAAATCCATCTTATATCATATTTTTTTTAATGACATGGTTTTAATGTGTGTGTGTGTGTGTGTGTGTGTGTGTGTGTGTGTGTGTGTGTGTGTGTACATATATTTAATGTATTAATTCAAACTCCCTTCATGCATGAATTACAAAAAAAACTGGGTCAGAAATACAATTAATATTATTTCAAAACTGTAAAGCTATAGTGCGTAACTTTTTCATATTAAAAAAAAAAAGTCTGTTACATTCAAGCCATTGCCTAAACAAGTTTTTACAAAGTTGATTAAGCCTATTATCAGCTCCTTACAAAACTCTCTCTGTATTTCTCAGTATGGCAGCGTTTACAAACTGGTGTTGTAATTGTTAAAGGTGCAGTGTGTAAAATGACATCATCAAGAAAGTTCTAGAATGCAACACTCCCTGGGTAACCCCAACCCTTTTGAATAATAACAGAAGCTACAGTGGCCTTCAAGGACAAGAACAATTCTAAATTTTAAACAATGCACCTGATGACATTCCAACTATGACACTTTCAAGATGGCGGCACTAGGCCTTGGTCCAAGATATGCAGAAATATGGACATATATGAGACCCTTTCTAAGGGAAAAAATAATAATTAAAAAAAAATTGTTCAGCTATTATGCACTAAATTAAACGTACTTATGGATATTATAATTACTTTCTACAAAATCTGCTAGGAAATAAAACCCAAAATTCTACACACTGCAGGTTTAAAATAGCTAGTAGAACAAGCAGTAACCACTGTGCATGAAAAGGCTAATTCAACAGAAAGCATAAAGCTGTCAGGCTGAAATCTGCCCGGAGACAAATACATCAACAGACCCTGTGAACTCGTAAAGATGCAGAAGATATAACTTTGTGTAGAGTGTGTTAAACTGTCACTCATTGCTTTTAACAGTGAGCCCTTTGTCTATAGTAAGTCCTCTAGGTGAATTGATTTAAACTTATTAATTGACCTTAATTTTATATCCTTTTTTTTACTAGCTGTTATTTTATTTATTTGACTTTATTACTACATTAATTAATATCTTTTTACTTTTACATTAATTTAAAGGTGCAGTGTGTAATATGACATCATCAAGAAAGTTCTAGAAAGTCCTAGAATGCAACGCTCCCTGGGTAACCCCAACCCTTTCGAATAATAACAGAAGCTACAGTGGCCTTTAAGGACAAGAACAATTCTAAATTCTAAACAATGCACCTGATGACATTCCAACCAACATGGATGCCTCCATAAGACCTGCCTGCTCAATGTACAAAATGTAATATTAATATTTGTAATTCTCCACTCAGGAGGATAATTCAGATTATTGGCAGAGGTGATTTTACACCAATGAGGACATATTTATGAATGAGGATATTGATTTTAGCTAATACATTACTTTAAATGTTACACAGTGTCCCTTTAAGGTTTATTTTCAGTATGATTTATTTTTCTTTTTTAATCAATTCTCCAAAACTTATTCATTTATTAGTCCATCTTAATTTGGGCTTTTATTGGTATTTTACTAGTTTTATTTTTTTGTACTTTTATGTCATCCATTTAATTATTAATTTTCTTTTTGTGTTGCCATGATTTCTTGATTTGATTTAGACTAGTGTAACCGACCGACCAATCGATCAGGACAGATGGTTGAACTTATCTGCTTTTAAAGGAGCTACGACGAACTTTTCAATATTTCTGAAACAGTCAAATTTTTTTCTGTGATTATCATAAATTGCATGTAACAGCAAACAAGACAATCGGTGCAAATAATGCTATTTTTATATAATTTTCCTCAATGCCTTTGTCATGGGTATACGCTCACCCAGGAACAACAGCTGGCGTGGTAAAAACACTACCGCTTTTGTCCAAAGGGGGCGCTAGAATGAACACACACTGAAAGTTACTCAGAGCACCTTTTTAAATATGCTCCAACGTGCAGACAACAAAGTATTTCCCAGGACATTGTGTATCTGAACAGGAGCGTCTTGGCAAGATAACGGATATGAAATAAAAACATGAAGATAAATCGCTCTGTCAGAGGCAGGCTGCGGACAGGAAACTATAATTAGAATCAAATGTCTCTGTAGAGTCTGGTTTCAGTTTGCTCTTTGTGTTCTGAACTGAACCTGAAGTGTGTGTGTGTGTGTGTGTGTGTGTGTGTGTGTGTGTGTGTGTGTGTTTGTCTTACTGTGTGTGTGTGTGTGTGTGTGTGTGTGTGTGTGTGTGTGTCAAACTAAAGGCATTTCAGCCTGATAGCTTCTGTTATTTAGTCGCTACAGTGATTTGTGTAGAATGTTTACTTTTGAAAAAAATCATTCATAATCATCCATACAACTCATGTGCAGAGTAAAACCAAATAAGTACTACTTCTTGGGCCTTTACGGGCTAACCTGCAACTTAATCTACAATCTAGCGACATTTTGTGTATTTCGAATTCAGCCAGTTTTAAATTCAACCAAATTATCTTCATTCTACTGGCTGTAATGATGTCATAATGCATCATTTAAAATTGCATTCCGTAAAATAACATCTAACATCGACAGTCATTTTGGAGCCAGCTGGATTTGAAAGGAGACCTCACCATCTTTGACAGTTGAACCAGGTAAGCTGTAGAGTAGGTGTAAAGGCCAGGACACACCAGTCCGACACGTTCCGACTACCCAAAAACTAGAGTCGCCGTTTCAGGAAGCTCCAGTCTTCCCGTCGCGGCCACAAAACACACCGAGACGACTGCTTATTTTTCCGTACGCTCTGCGCTTGCGCGGAACGTAATGTCTCCACAACAGCAGGCGGCGCTAATCTGTATTGTGGCCCGAAAAAATACGAAAGCCGGAAATGATGGGACGGCTCTCTAGAGCATAAACATAGATAGAAATACGTATTTATATTTATGGACCATAAGAGCACAATTTTGAGCAGAGAGTGTCGAGCATGGTGTCGAGCAGTCAACAAGGGTTGATGCATGTGAGTACTCGCAAAACGAAACGAACAAACACATTAAAACGATGGCTAGCTGTTGTTAGCTGTTTGTGCTACCCGCCTCACCTCCGGGCTTCACTGATTCGCTAGCCCTCCACCAATCAAATTGCTCCAAATGAAAGACGGTCGGCCGCCGATTGAACATGTTCAATCGGCGCAAAACAAGCCCGACGACCTCTACGTCGGCCGACGTCACGGCACACACCAAACAGATTCGTGTCCCGACCCCCTACCGACACTACGACGGCGATTATCTGGCCGGTGTGTCCTGGCCTTAAGTCTTCTCTGAGAATATATTGTTAGCCTAATAGATATTGTTCCAAATCCTGCAAATCTAACAACATTTTTTTCCTTTTAACCCCTTACATTTGGGGTGTAAAAGTCTACAGACTCTTATTAGTATATATTTCGTTAATAGTACTAAAATTGAAATAAAAAATCGGATGTTACTAGTTTTGGAGGTATTTGATAGGCTATTAAAACAAAGAATTGGACACATTTAAATTTTGACCTGGTGTTGTGTACAGGAGTAAAAGAAAAAAAATCACAAAGGTATTATTTTCGAAGTGGGACAACACTTTTGACTTGGCACTTAATTTAATTTACTGGCAAACCAACTGCACACTGGCGTGGATGATAGGATAATACTTTTTCTCCCTTGCAGTATAATACATGTTGTTTCATCTTGTTTGACCGATGAGACTGTGTAAAGTCACGAAAATAACTAACTATAACTCACAGCCTAGGCTCTGTAAACTGGTATGTAACCTTCTCACTTTTATCTCTGTCTCCTTTTCCTTCACGGATCACAGTGCACATCTTCAAAATGACCCGAGTCAACCCACCCAACCACAGACAGCCTTTCCTCCCATTCTTCATCACCACCCTGCTGCTGCTGCTTTGCGCCGTCCGGGCCTTACCTCGCACGGACCCCCCTCTCCGCCCCAACACCCCCTTTCTATTCATGTGGAACGCCCCGACCGAACTGTGCGACATTCGTTTCGGCATCCCACTAGACCTATCCCACTTCCAGTTCATCAGTAGCACTTTGAAGACCGCCACGGACCAGCCCATATCCATTTTCTACACCGACCGTTTTGGCATTTTCCCCTACGTCGACGAAGACACGGGGGAATTGTTCGACGAAGGCTTGCCGCAATTGGTCGACTTGGAAGATCATCACGAACAAGCGGAAGAGGATATATCTCACTACATCCCTACTGCTAAACAACCGGGCCTGGCTATCTTAGATTTTGAAGAGTGGCGGCCGCAATGGGTGCGAAACTGGGGCAGCAAGGACATATACCGAAAATTCTCCATTGAAACGGTCAAGAAAAAGAACGCATCCTTGTCCGACGAAGCCGCGGAAGACCGTGCGAAGATTGTGTTTGAACGTGCGGCCAAGAAATATTTCCTGAGATCTCTTCGCATCGGGAAAAGACTTAGACCAAGTAGGCTGTGGGGGTATTACTTGTACCCCGATTGTTTCAACTACGATTACAACCAAGATATGGCGGGCTACACGGGGGAGTGTCCCGGGCTCGAGATGAAAAGGAACGACGAATTGATTTGGCTGTGGAAGGAGTCGACTGCGATATATCCGTCTATCTATCTGGAGTTGGTGCTAAGGGATTCGCAGCAGGCCAGGCTGTATGTGAGGCATCGGGTCAGGGAGGCGATGAGGGTGTCAACGTTACCGGATAGTAAATACTCCATCCCTGTCTACGCTTATATACGGCCGGTGTATAAGGACAGCGTGGATGACTATATGTCAGAGGTCAGTTACTTGTTGTAGTGTGTAGAATTTTGGGTTTTATTTCCTAGCAGATTTTGTAGAAAATAATTATAATATCCATAAGTACGTTTAATTTAGTGCATAATAGCTGATTTTTTTTTTTAGAATTATTATTTTTTCCCTTAGAAAGGGTCTCATATGTCCATATTTCTCCATACTTTGGACCAAGGCCTTGTCACCGCATCATCACCTTGTCATCAGGTGCATTGTTTAAAATTTAGAATTGTTCTTGTCCTTGAAGGCCACTGTAGCTTCTGTTATTATTCAAAAGGGGTGGGGTTACCCAGGGAGCGTTGCATTCTAGAACTTCTACTACTACTTTCTTGATGATGTCATATTACACACTGCACCTTTAAAAAAAAATAATAATAATCATGTATTTTTTTATATATATTTTATCATATATTTTGTTTTCATTGTGTCGGGGGGGGGGAGGGTCGGGGTTGATTTTAATTGGTCCATGTAACGTAAAGGCTTCTAGCGTACCATATTTACGTCAAAATAAGCAGAAATTATCCTGTTTATTTGCGTACACGTTAAATAGTACAGATCGAAGTGCGCATGAGGGAAAATGTTTTTTTGCTTGCCGTCTTCAGCATTGCTTATTTTGACGTAACTTAGGCTACTAACTGCCATCTTTCTCATCAAAACGTCTACTCTTTTTTTTAAAGTAATCGCGGATTACATGTAAAAATCACAATAATTAAGAGTAATAATACAAATAGAAGTTTATTAAAGGTGCAGTGTGTAATATGACATCATCAAGAAAGTTCTACAAAGTTCTAGAATGCAACACTCCCTGGGTAACCCCAACCCTTTAGAATAATAACAGAAGCTACAGTGGCCTTCAAGGACAAGAACAATTCTAAATTTTAAACAATGCACCTGATGACATTCCAACCATGACACTTTCAAGATGGCGGCACTAGGCCTCGGTCCAAAATATGCTGAAATATGGACATATATATGAGACCCTTTCTAAGGGAAAAAAAAATAAAAAAAAATGTTTTCAGCTATTATGCACTAAATTAAATGTACTTATGGATATTATAATTACTTTCTACAAAATCTGCCAGGAAATAAAACCCAAAATTCTACACACTGCAGGTTTAAATAAAATAATTGTATTTATTTTGCTGGATCTGTCTGGGTAGGCAGGGCCTGTCTGTCTGTCTCTCTGTCTGTCTGTCTGTCTGTCTGTCTGTCTGTCTGTCTGTCTGTCTGTCTGTCTGTCTGTCTTTTCCCTAATTGTCTGTCTCCTTCCCTGTCTGTCTGTCTGTCTTTTCTCTGACTGACTGACTCTGTCTGTCTGTCTGTCTGTCTGTCTGTCTGTCTGTCTGTCTGTCTGTCTGTTGTTCAGTTTGATCTGGTGAACACCATAGGAGAAGCTGCTGCTCTGGGAGCTGCCGGCGTGGTTTCGTGGGGAGACATGAACGTCACGGACACAGAGGTAGAGAGAGACATTAGAGAGAGTATAATTTACATTTGCTTTTTTGGTTTGCCATTTCCTATTGATTTCCACTGTCTTGGGTTGGATGATGGTGTGTGTGTGTGTGTGTGTGTGTGTGTGTGTGTGTGTGTGTGTGTGTGTGTGTGTGTGTGTCACTGCAAAACAAAGGCTGTCTCCGGATACTAATAAATTAACTTGAACTCCCACTCTCTATGCCCGTATCTACCACTGACTACCACCGTGGAGACCTATTGATACGGCCACGCCCACACAATTTTTTAACAGTTTTATAACATTTATCATTTATTTTCAGATTTGTCAAAGCTTATTGAAACATCAAACTTTGTGTTTA
Source organism: Hyperoplus immaculatus (assembly GCA_949357725.1). NCBI lineage: Eukaryota > Metazoa > Chordata > Actinopteri > Uranoscopiformes > Ammodytidae > Hyperoplus > Hyperoplus immaculatus. The sequence continues at coordinate 1,309,291 of OX442354.1, read as the reverse complement.
TATATAAATGTCAAGAATAAATAAGAATACTTCAAAATGCTATTTGAGTTGGTGGGGCATTTATGTGTTTTCAGCATACTACAATTGACGTGCATGTATTTACTAAATAGTAGGGAAGTATGGGTATTGGAACGCAGAGCAAATTTTAACTGAACCAATGACATAGTTAGAAGGATTTTGTGAATTTAAGTTAACAGGGGCTTGAACAACGTGTGTGTGTGTGTGTGTGTGTGTGTGTGTGTGTGTGTGTGTGTGTGTGTGCGCGCAGGACTCCTGTTTAGACGCCAGACTGCACCTGGAGCGTGTGATGAACCCGTACATGCTGAATGTCTCCACGGCGACCCAGCTGTGCAGCGTCGCTCTGTGTCAGGGCCGAGGACGATGTGTGAGGAAGACCTGGGACCAAGATGTCTACCTGCATCTAGACCCACGCAGGTAATGTAGTAGCCGAATTCTTCCCCATGGCTTGACAAAGACTCCAACAGGCTGGACTTCATCACTGTGTTTCAGAGAGGTTTATTTCAGGAGCATCCGTCAGACATAGAGGATTTCATGGACCATGATAGCAGCGGTGAGAGCCGTCTGGCACCTGTTGATAGTTACAGAACAGTGGTTTACATCGTGTGTTGGGGTGTATCACGTGTCTTAACCTTCTACAAATAGACAGATCACTTCATCACAACCAGTCAAACACATGTCCTTACATAGATTGTTTTCGTTACTTCCCCAGTGACCCCGACCTTTAGACGTACACGGTCAGCAAACTCTTGATATTAGACTATTCAATTCACCACAGTAACGCATAGGTTTTGTTTAATTTTATTTAATTCAATTCAATTCTATTTTATTTTATTTTATTTTATTTTATTTTATTTTATTTTATTTTATTTTGTTTTAATTTAATTTATTTTATTTTGTCTAGATCTATACCAACGGAGGTAACTTATGATAGGGGCAGGTATAGGTTTTGACCCACAGACGTAAGCCATATTTTTTATTTTTATTTAATTTTATTCAATTCGACTTATTTAGTTTTTAATTTATTGTCTACCTGCACCTAGTGCCAAGGAGGTAACACATAGTTTTATTTTTTTTAAATGTAGTATTATTATTATTATTATTATTATTATTATTATTATTATTATTATTATTATTATTATTATTATTATTATTATTATTATTATTATTATTACTTTTTTATATATATATTTTTTATTAGGGTTAAGAAATGTTCATGTTTGCGTAGTCTGTTAACTATGGGAGAGTATAAGGCCCATTGGGAAGGAAAAAAAAATTAGAGGGATTATTTTTATTTTTATTTTTTTTATTATTAAATTTCGTCTTTATTCTCAAAATTTTTACTTTATTTCACAAAGTTCACAATGAAGAAAAAAACATTCATAATAATAATTTTTAATTTTGTTTTTATTTTGTTTTGTTTTGCAGATACCGTATCCAGCGTCAGCGTCGCGGCGGCCCGTTAACGGTCAGCGGCGGTTTATCCCAGGACGACATCAGCTGGTTTGACCGGAGCTTTGACTGTGTGTGTTTCAGTGAGGCGGCGCCGTGTAGATCAGTCCTAGACCTGAACACAGTGCATCAGGAGGCTGTGTTAAACCCGCGAGACACAGGGGCACTAGGACCCAGGCCCGCCATAGTACTGCTCCACTTTACTCTACTGTTTCTAACTATATTTTGAGATTTCTTTTCCCTTTTTTTTTTTTTTTTCTTTTGTGTATAGTCAAACAGATACATACACACATTCAGCTAATACTTTTTTTTATTTATTTTTTTTATTTTTATTTATTTTTGGTACAGTCAAACAGACACATACACACACTCCACAAATTATTTACTTTTTTTTTTAAAATTTTATTTAATTTTTTTTAAATTATTTTTAAGTCAAACAAAGACACATAGACCTACACACACACCGGAGCTTTGACTGTGTGTGTTTCAGTGAGGCGCCGCCGTGTAGATCGGTCCTAGACCTGAACACAGTGCATCAGGACGCAGTGTTAAACCCGCGAGACACAGGGCACTAGGACCCAGGCCCGCCATAGTACTGCTCCACTTTACTCTACTGTTTCTAACTATATTTTGAGATTTCTTTTCCCTTTCTTTGTGTACAGTCAGACAGATACATACACACTTTCAGCTAATATTTTTTTTTTTATTTTATAATTGTTTTTACAGTCAAACAGACACATACACTCACTCTCCACTAAATATTTCCTTTTCTTTTACTTTATTTAAATTTGAAAATAAATGCTGTTGCAGTCAAACAACGTTTTGACTCCAGTGTGGATACGCTCATGCTTTAGGAGGTCAGACGATGTGTAGAACCGTTTGTCAGTGTTGACATTGGTGTGGTTTGACTCCAGTGTGGATACGCTCATGCTTTAGGAGGTCAGACGATGTGTAGAACCGTTTGTCAGTGTTGACATTGGTGTGGTTTGACTCCAGTGTGGATACGCTCATGCTTTAGGAGGTCAGACGATGTGTAGAACCGTTTGTCAGTGTTGACATTGGTGTGGTTTTGACTCCAGTGTGGATACGCTCATGCTTTAGGAGGTCAGACGATGTGTAGAACCGTTTGTCAGTGTTGACATTGGTGTGGTTTGACTCCAGTGTGGATACGCTCATGGACCTGGTGTGAGTAGTAGGAGCTGAAGACTTTCCCACAATGCTGACGAGAGTAGATGTTTTCCTTTGTGTGGATGTTTCTGTGCTTACTGTAAGAACTACTTACTTACTTACTTACGCCTCGCACCCCTGCTGGAGTATAGGCCGTCGACAAGCTTTGACTGTGTGTGTTTGCAGATCATGAGGAGACAGATATTCACTGATTTTGACACAAAGTGATTTTGACAACAAGCGTTCTGCAGAATCACTGACTTCACCTTTAATAACAGCAGTCTGATTCAGGACAAAGTTTAAGGACAACACCATACCACTGTTGTAATGTGACTTTATTTGAACAGGGACAATGTACATAAAAATAGACTTTAAAGGTGCAGTGTGTAATATGATATCATCAAGATAGTTCTACAAAGTTCTAGAATGCAACGCTCCCTGGGTAACCCCAACCCTTTTGAATAATAACAGAAGCTACAGTGGCCTTCAAGGACAAGAACAATTCTACATCTATGACACTTTCAAGATGGCGGCACAAGGCCTTGGTCCAAGGTATGCAGAAATATGGACATATATGAGACCTTTCTAAGGCTATTATTGTTCAGCTATTATGCACTAAATTAAACTTATATTCTAATTACTTTCTACAAAATCTGCTAGGAAATAAAACCCAAAATTCTACACACTGCAGGTTTAAGGCACGGAGAGATGTTTTGTAGCCTTCCAGGTTTTAAGCAAATTTGTATTTTCCACCTGTAAGCCAACTGTTTGTAACAATACAAACAGTTTAGAAAACTAAATGTTTGTTTGTAAATGTTTTCACCTGTTTCTATTAAAGATATTTATAATTATATTTTAACTTGGCGAAATCTCAGTCTCATTCATTTTCCTTTGTGTGTGAGCATAAATATGTGAGCATAACATTAACCATGACTCCTGTGTTCCCTGCTCTCCTGATACATGCAAAGTCATGTTGAAAAAGTATTCTATTGTTTTCTGAAGGAGCAGTAGCCCTGTTTGTGGACGTCTATCCATTAAAACTATGACGTAGGTCCTTAGCAACGGTCATTAAACCCTTGACAGCGGTCTGTCTTGCTGGAAATAACAGACCTGTAGAATGTTGTGATTTACATAGGATTCTCAAAGTGCCATGTAATAAGTGAGCATAATATAAACTGAAAAAAGGTTTAAATAGTGTAATAATTAATGGTGCAGTGCGACACACACACACACACACACACACACACACACACACACACACACACACACACACACACACACACACACACACTCCAGTTTCAGAAATTGTGCTCAGTGACGACATCATAAGTGACATCACACTCCTCAGCCAATCCCTGTCTTCCTTTGGCACGGAGTTCCATCTCCTTGGAGACGGACGGTTTGTTTGCTGTGGATGGATGGAGTTAGAAAAGCAAAAATACGGTTAAATTTGAACTTTTCTTTAAGGTTATATTTGGTTATATTCTACTCTACCAAAAACATTGCTCCTTATCAAACATAACAGATTTGAAAAATGGCTACCAAACCATATACCAGTCCATATGGAACATGAAAGTAAACCGTGGTTACTAAAGATGGCATCATCCACCACTGCTTCAAGTCTTTCCACAATATCAAGTGATGAGGTGAAGCTGTATTTAGTTATTTATTCTACAGTACTTCTTCTTCTTGGCACCCAGTGTCAATGTGGACCGTGTGTGTGTCCATCTGTCTGTCTGTCTGTCTGTCTGTCTGTCTGTCTGTCTGTGTGCTCTTACCTCTCCGCTCCCTGCAGTAGACAGACACCATCAGAGCAGTGCAGACGCAGTACGGACAGGCCGCCACTAGATGGCAGAGCAGCCTCACCACAGACACCACTGGAGGATCTGAGGAAGAAACTGGAACTTTTACAGGAGATATTTTGGTCTTTTTAGGATGAAACACACCCTGCGTTCCAAATCACATACTTTTTCTTTTTACTACCCTACATACTAAAGTACAGAAGAGTTTTAGGGCCACAGGAGAGAAAAAAAAATCAGATAAGGAAGATTTTCTTTTCTTATGTCGAGAAATGTCAAGAATAAAGACGAAATACTATTGGAGTTAGTGGCACATTTATGTATGTTCAGCATACTACAATTGACGTGCATGTATTGGGACATCCTAAATCTTTTTCTGGCGTACTAAATAGTAGGGAAGTATGGGGATTTGAACGCAGGGAAAAGCAAGAGGCAAGATCACTAGATGGCAGAGCAGCCTCCCCACAGACAGCACAGGGGGATCTGAATAGAATAGAATTCAGGTGATACTCATATTATTAGAATATCATGGAAAATTAATTGGAATTGAGGCGAGAATTCATGCAAAAGGGGCCCAAACCAAGCACTGAGTACATATGGATGATTATACTTTATAGAGGGGCCGACATTTCTGTATTTAAAATCTCTTTTTTATTGATTGCATGTAATATTCAAATTTTCTGAGATTTTCTGAGATTTTAATTTGGTATTTTCATAAACTGTGTAAGCCATAATAATCAAAATTTTAACAAATAAAGGCTTGAAATATCTCACTTTGCATGTAATGAGTCAATGTAATATATTGGTTTCACCTTTTAAGTTGAATTACAGAA
>OX442354.1:1294022-1299022 GCA_949357725.1 Hyperoplus immaculatus | reverse complement strand
CTGGTTTTAACAGGAAAATTCATCATCGACAAAAATTCACAAATGAGGAAATCACTCACGCTGTATCCCGTTGCAGAGACCGCCTCCTTGGTAGGAGGCGGTCTCGCGGTATATGAAGGCTATAGCCTGTAAAGGCCGATTCGAAGGCCGAACCATGGGGCCGAACGAGCCTTGTTTAACGGGACGGTCTCCGCAGGCATAGATATATATAGAACACTAGATACGCCACGACCCTCTCAGCCGCGGCACACGGAGCCGCCATCTTGAGTGGGGCGTCAGTCGTACTCTCAGACCGTCAGACAGCCATAGATGTATGTGTTCACAGCTCTCATTTCTCAAAAAAGAAAACAAAGTCAGTTCATTGTGCTGCTATCGGGTGTGTACACCGTCGTCCAGTACACTCCAGACGAGAGGGAATCACTCTCCACAGGTGAGATACATTTTTTAAGTAAATGTTTTAGTCATTATTAGCTAGCTTACATTGTGGAGAACTACGGTGAAATGTAATTGTTCGCGCTAGTAACACTGCATCGCTGGTTAAACGTCTGCTTACTTTAATATTCAAACAATTCAATTTCCCCTGTAACTTAAGTTTGGTAACCTTTATTCAAATTAAACTATGTAGGGTGTGACTGTTTACAAACATGTCTAACGGTTACACGACTGCAATGTTTTCGTGTAGGCCTAGGCTACACGTTTAACGGGGGCGATGTTTTTTCTTCTGACAGACAGACAGACTGATAGACAATGTTAGGCTTTATTTTATAATTTTACTTTTTGACTTCAAAGTGATCATCTGACTTTAGACTGACTCCCGCTGTCACGGCGACAGATGTAGCCGTTTGTGTCAAACGGCTACTTACGTAAACAAGGGAGAAACATAGTGAAACTGAAGTTGGAGCAGTTAAATAGAAATGAATATCCTAAACATTGTTATCAAACTCAATTAATGCTCACGTCGCTCCTCTCTCAAGATTGATCCCTTACCCTAACACAAGACCACATTTTTTAAATTTTCTAGAAATGTGGAAACCATGGATAGTAGCCTAAATAATAGTTGGAAACAAACGGGCTGACCCCCTCTGAAACTATTTTTGCCAAGGAGGTCATTACAATGTGAAATTAATTGCTCCCCCTTAACCTTAGCTTGAGTTTAAATGTAAATTGGTTTTGGTAAATGCCATCACCTAAATGGTAACTTCTCTCGTCTCTTTTCTTATTCCTTAAAGGCCTACTTCACCGGTTTGAATATGAAGGTGTATTGAATTCTGAGATCCTATGTAGTATAAATGTGCGAAAAAAAATGAAATCGGTTCATCCTAGCCTGAGAAAAGGCAGAAAGAGTGTTTTTCTTAACCCTATATTTCTCTTTCTCGTGACATCACAGAAAGAGAAATATAGGGTTAAAAAATAACTTACTTTGTAAATATTACTGTGATGTCTTTTACTGTGACATCACAGTCATATTTACAAGGTACGTTTTCTCAGGCTAGGATGAACCGATTTTAATTTTTTTAGCACATTTATACTACATAGGATCTCAGAATTCAATACACCTTCATATTCAAACCGGTGAAGTAGGCCTTTAAGGTTTCCCAAAGCTGAGAGAAGAAGACGCTCTTAAAAGAGAGGGGTTTTGCCTCCAGTGATGATGCCATGCCGTGAAATTCCCAAACAAAACTCGGAAAAACCATAGATAGATAGATAGATAGATAGATAGATAGATAGATAGATAGATAGATAGATAGATAGATAGATAGATAGATAGATAGATAGATATATTGATTGTATTAAATGTATAATTGTAAACATACTGTACCTAACTGTAGCCTATAGATATAAGGATTGTATATAAATATATATAAAGTGTAAATATCGTACATCAAATTACACAAATAGACTGGATTGTATAAACATATAAATGATAGAATATAGTATTTTAAGTTGTATATGTATGGATTGTAGATATTAAATAGTATCATAAATATAGCAAATTGTATATAAATATATAAAAAGATAAGGAACACAAGAAGTTAATTTATTCAATATTTTTTATTGTGCTTTTAATTTTGTTTTGTATTTTTCATATGTTTAATTTGTATTTGATATGACTGAAATAAATTCAATCAATAGTTCCAGTTGTATTTCAGTCTGGAGGGTTGCTGATTCATGTCCAGTGGAGTGCAGTGTTAGTGTGGTTTGAGAGTTATTAGCCAAAAAGCTAAATGGATAAGAATATACTTTTTGAGAAATACACTGTTTATCTGAGACCAGCAGAAACATTGTCCTTCTAATTTTTCTTGGGCTTCCATTACAAATAATCAGGTTATTTCTAAGGGTGTGATTAATGTAAAAAGCTGGTACTTATTGTTTCTATTCTTCTGCTTTTCAACATCAGTTGTCAGCAGTTATCTTCTAATCTAAACAAGTTCTGCACATGTTTTGGTAAACATTATTTTGCTTGAATACATAGTTCAAATTTTAAGTTCAACAAAGTCCATGATTTTCAATAAGACATGACAAAAAATGTCTAATTTTCTTTAAATTTGTCTTTTTAAATGATATCCTTAGTTATTTTCTGCAACAAAAACAAAACTGAATTAAGAGCATACCTGTGCTGCATATCAAATCAGAAATACAGTTCATAACGAAATATGGCCATGGCAAAACATTTCTGATAGTAGATACAATCAGTGGCAAGTTAAAATGCCATGTGTTTAAAAGTGTGTTTTTTTGTGTAACAGAGGGAAAAAAATCTTCCTACCACTCAGAATCAAATATGGATCATCAACTATGATGTTTTTAGTGTCATCCACCGAGCCATCACGGCTCAAATTTGCTACATGTTTGTATGAATTTTCCATATGGTGTAATGCACTAGGCAGCAGGTTGACCTCTCCAAGATGGCCGCCGCGTGTGCCGTCAGCCGACTGGAGCTCAACATTGACGTGACGTATCTAGTGTTCTATATATATCTATGTCCGCAGGTCTCCGTTTACGAGCATTTCCGGTTTGCGTAACAAGCCGTTACCTTGCGTGACGACTCACCGCTCCTGTGCTGCCTAGCAACCCTGATAGCTGCCAACGGAGACAGCCTTGTCAGCGGAGGAAAAAAGAAAAAGAAGTTGCCTACCAGAAGAAAAGAAAAAAAAGTACAAGAAAAAAAGAAAGGAAGATAAAAGTTAAGAAGATGGAGCAACACGTTGCTGTTTTGTTATTTTTTATTTTATTGTATGCCATCTCTGAAAAAAACGCAATGAATCATGGGATATGTTGGGCTGCAAAGGATACATCTGATGCAGCCTTCAAAACCGTGAAACGAAGGCTGCATTTCTCGGCCGCATATGAGGAGCCTTGCAAATGGAACAACCTTTAAATGCAGCCTTCGTAGACCGCAACCCCTGAATCGAGATACAGCCTCAGTCTGCTTTGATGAAACAAAAAAGTTTCTTGTTTGACTCACATTTTTATTTTTTTAGACAGACAGACAGACAGACAGACACTCACTCACTCACTCACACACACACACACACACACACATACACACACACACACACACACACACACACACACACACACACACACACACACACACACACACACACACACACACTCTCTCGCCATCTTTCCGTCATAGTGGCCGCCGCCCAGCCAGTGAAACACAACACACCATTGTCCTGGTAGTCAAGGCGACAGCGGGAGTCTGCCTGTCAGCTGGCCGCTCACTGAACAGACCTATAGTACCAGCCGGGGACATTAACTCTGTGTGTGTGTGTGTGTGTGTGTGTGTGAGAGTGTGTGTGTGAGTGTGTGAGGGACATTAACTCTGTGTGTGTGTGTGTGTGTGTGTGTGTGTGTGTGTGTGTGTGTGTGTGTGTGTGTGTGTGTGTGTGTGAGTGTGTGTGTGTGTTTGTGAGTGAGTGTGTGTGTGAGGGCAATAAACTCTGAAAGGAAAAGTTGTAAAACCATTTCACTTCCTGCTCAGTGCTTTGTAAACAAATCCAACGTTGACATTCAAGCAAAAGTACTATGTAGGATTCTTTAAAGTTGTTTTAGAGGTGCTCCGAGGAACTTTTAGTTTGTGTTCATTCTAGCGCCCCCTTTGGACAAAAGCGGTAGTGTTTTTACCATGCCAGCTGTTGTCCCTGGGTGAGCGTATACCCATGACAAAGGCATTAAGAAAAAACTATATAAAAATGGCATTCTTTGCACTGATGGTCTCGTTTGCTGTTACATGTAATTTATGATCATCAGAGGAAAAATTAGACTGTTTCAGAAATATTTAAAAAGTTCCTCATAGCGACTTTAACAACTTATTATTTCATAATTCTGACGATTTTGTTTTTGACACAAAGCGTTCTCCAGAATCGCTGACTCCACCTGGTTGTCAAAATCGCTTTCTGTAAAAAATCTGTGAATATCTCCTCGTGGTCCTCCTTACCTGTCCTTATTTTTTTATTTTAGTTTTTTTGGCATTTTTATGCTTTATTGACAGTGTAGAGACAGAGTTGAAATGGGGCAGAGAGGGGAGTGACATGCAGAGAACGACCGCGGGCTGGAATCGAACCCGGGTCTGCACCTGGGCGAGGCCCATGCAGGGGACGCCCTACCAACTGAGCTAAGGGCGCCCCCTTACCTGTCCTTATTGTGTGAGAATCCAGTGTTAATACACAGCCTAGGCTCTGTAAACAGGCATGTTGCTATTGCTACGGTGGACCTCTTTGTTTACATACTAGTTTACAGAGCCTAGGCTGTGTATTAACACTGGATTTTTTTTCAGTGCACACAGTACAGACAGGTAGCGGATCATGAGGAGATATTCACTGATTTTAACCATAATTTACACAACAAGCGTTCTCCAGAATCACTGACTACACCTTTAAATCTCCAATCTTTGCATTAATTCCCAACGGCAATTAATTACATAACATTGTTGTCTAATTGTCTTCATCACATAACCACCCAAAAGGGGACTGTGTGTGTGTGTGTGTGTGTGTGTG
>OX442354.1:1240596-1273096 GCA_949357725.1 Hyperoplus immaculatus | reverse complement strand
AGGCTTAGTTCACACTCTACACTCACGGCTGACAAAGGGGACAGGGAGATGGAGAGATAGTCTGAATAATCACGTTACAGAGACACACACGCCTGACAAGAAAATACTCTGTGATGTGCATACAGCCCAGCACAGCAGTTCAATGCCTGTGATGACTTTCTGCCTTTGCATTGAGTTTAAAGGGGCAGTGTGTAACATTTTAAGTAATGTATTAGCTAAAATCAATATCCTCATTCATAAATGTGTCCCCATTGGTGTAAAATCACCTCTGTTAATAATCTGAATTATCCTCCTGAGTGGAGAATTACAAATATTAATATTACATTTCGTACATTGAGCAGGCAGGTCTTATGGAGGCATCCATGTTTTTGGAATGTCATCAGGTGTATTGTTTAAAATTCGGAATTGTTCTTGTCCTCGAAGGCCACCGTAGCTTCTGTTATTATTCAAAAGGGGTGGGGTTACCCAGGGAGCGTTGCATTCTAGAACTTTCTTGATGATGTCATATTACACACTGCACCTTTAAAGCTTCTGTAAAACTGGGCTGAAACAGTAAAAATCGGAGTAGATTCATTCATGTTATTTTATTCTGATTTAACTGAACACAAAGAGATCTAAATGTCATGTCATGTTCTGTTTTGCACTGAGTTGGGGCGGTTTGGGACGGAAACCACCATTGTCGGTGTTTGGAAAAATGATGAAAAATGAATAAAATAAAATAATTCCTAAAATTAAAATAAATATAAAAGACAGATCCACCGCTCTATAAAGCCCATCACAGCCTCCCACTATGTGCCAGTGTGACAGTATCACAGTCAACAGAGACAGTGTGGTGTCAACTGCAACCATGATTCACACAGTCGCGGTGAATCAACAGACACAAGATCAGAATCAACACACACCCAACTGCCATTATTCAGTCATGTTTATTTTTATATTCTTTTTTAAAATGTTTTGTATATTTGTTTATGTTATTTTAGTAATATTACTAATTTATTTATTTTCTCTTCATTTGCCTGAAAGCAAGGACTGTGAAGCAAATGGATTTATTTTATATTTTTTTAATTTAAAAGAAGTTGCTTTATATATACGTATGTAAATGTATGATTCCACAGCTCTATAACCCCCAATCAAAGCCTCCCACCATGTGCTAATATGACAGTATCAAAGTCAACAGTTTTGCACTGAGTTGGAACGTCAAACACCATTGTCTGTGTTTTGAAATGATATGTTTTTGTCTGGACTGAATTATGGCATGATGAAAAAATGAATAAAATAAAAATAATTCCTAAAAAAAATTAAATATAAAAGACAGATCCACCGCTCTATAAACCCCATCACAGCCTCCCACTATGTGCCAGTGTGACAGTATCACAGTCAACAGAGACAGTGTGGCGTCAACTGCAACCATGATTCACACAGTCGCGGTGAGTTTTATATAAGATCAAAGAATCTGCAGGAGGTGAACTGTCGCATCAGGGTGTGACAGGAATGAACCACTGACTTAAAGGAGCTTAAGATAGTCTTTACTTTGAAGCAGACATTAAAGTCGACATGTTATGCTTATTTTTTGGGTTCAAAAGTGCATTTTTTACTGCCTGCCCCCCCCCCCCCCCCAATAGAGTCTCAGTCCTCTTCACAGCAGACCCCGGGTTACAATCCAGCCCGGGTCGTTCTCTGCATGTCATTCCCCTCTCTGACACATTTCAGCTCTGTCGTATTACATTCCCTTACATAACAATTTATTTAGCTGACTCTTTTATCCAAAGCGACTTCCAATAAGTAAGTCTCTCTGCCCTATCAATACAGCTTGAAAAAAGCCAAAATAATCTTAAAAAAATGTTGAATACTGCATTTGTTAATACATTTTACCAGAGTAGCAAAGGCTCTGTCATCTCATTTTGAGCTGCACATGGGGGCGTAATATGCAAATGAGCTGCAGAATTTTGCATCGCTGGAACAGAGTGTCGATTCACCCATTTCTCTGACCTAAATAGCCCCAAAGAAACCAACAGGATTGAATTATATCAGCTTTTTTGTGGGCTGGTAAGGACACCAAATACACAAACACTGAAAACAATTTAGTCCTAGTTGGTTTTGGTGACACAAATGGTGAGAGGGAGAGAGATAGAGAGAGATAGAGAGAGAAATAGAGAGGTGGAGAGAGAGAGAGAAAGGGGGAGAGAGGGAGAGAGAGAGAGGGAGGGGGAGAGAGTAGTGAAAGAGGGAGAGGGAGAGAGAGATAGAGAGAGGGAGAGAGACAAACATACTAACATTGTTGTATTTTCCTGTGGCTAAAATAGCCCAAAGAAACCGAAAGGGATGAATTATAACAGCTTGTGCAGGCTGGTAGGGACATCAAATACCTAAATATGTGTGCACAAAACACTGGGAAGATTTAGTTGGTTTGGTGAGAGGGAGAGAGAGAGAGAGAGATAGAGAGGTGGAGAGAGAGAGGGAGAGAGAGAGGGGGAGAGAAAGAGAGAGAGAAAGAGAGAGAGGGAGAGGGTGAGAGAGAGAAAGAGAGAGGGAGAGGGAGGGGGAGAGAGAGAGGGGGAGGGAGAAGTGGAGAGAGAGAGGGGGGGAAAGAGCGAGGGAGGGAGAGAGAGAGAGAGGGAGGGGGAGAGAGAGAGGGAGGGAGAGAGAGAGAGAGGGAGGGGGAGAGAGAGTAGTGAGAGAGGGGGAGAGTGAGAGAGGGATGGAGGGGGAGAGAGAGGGAGGGGGAGAGAGAGAGGGAGGGAGAGAGAGAGAGAGGGAGGGGGAGAGAGAGTAGTGAGAGAGGGGGAGAGTGAGAGAGGGATGGAGGGGGAGAGAGAGAGGGAGAGAGGGGGGAAAGAGAGAGAGAGAGAGAGAGAGGGAGGGGGAGAGAGAGAGAGGGAGAGGGAGAGAGAGCGAGGGAGGGGGAGAGAAAGAGAGAGAGTAGTGAGAGAGGGAGGAAGGGGAAGAGGGGGGAAAGCAGGGGGAGAGAGAGAGACAGGGAAATAAGTGAGAGAGAGAGGGAGGGAGAGAGAGAGAAAGAGAGACAAACGTACTAACATTGTTGTGTTTTCCTCTGGCTATACATAAAAGCCACTGTTTGAAAATTTGCAAAACCAAAACAATCTCCCACACGCTCAAACAACTTATGTATGACTTTATGACTTGATATTGTGGTTTATCTGCAATGCATTATGGGACATAGTGCCACAGTGCCCCTGCCCACCAATAACTGTTAACCAATTTAAACCTATCATTGTGAATCAGCCCCACTCCACCTGTAACTTTTAATTAGGCTATTGTTCTGCTTCATTCAATTGATCTGAATGTTTTAATTGTTGTTGTCTCTTTGTCAGCTTGTTGTGTGTATTTTTATTGTATATTGTGCATCTGTAATTGACTCGACGTCATTGTAAAAGAGGGTCATCACCCCTATTTTTTTTTAACCTTTATTGATACAGGTATATCCCATTGAGGCCGAAGACTCTTTTTCAAGGGAGACCTGTTTTCATTTCCCACGTTACCATTCACACACACATTCATACACCGATAGCAGCAGGCTAACTATCGACATTCACACGAGGCAAGGTGGGTTAAGTGTCTTGCCCAAGGACACAACAACTATGACACAGGTGGCAGGGCGGGGATCGAACCTCCGACCCTTTGATCATCGGCCGACCCGCTCTACCACCTGAGACACAGTCGCCCCAAATTGATCTTTGATTGATCTTTCGAGGTAAAATAAAATTAGAATAAAACATCCGAATAAGGTTGAAGTCGTCTGGGAAGTTGAAAAGTGTGAACAAACACATCACCAGAGTTTGTTAACGCTCACACACAAAGTTGAGAAAAAAGCAAATTGCAAATAACTCTAAAACTAATTATATTCAGCAGTAAGTCAGACACCATCAGTCTCTATATGTTAAATGTGTCAACACCATCTCAATCTACACACTAAATATAGGATCATGTGACACACCATTCATCATATAACAGGACTCACTGAAACACCTGAATATCTCTTTGAAAAAGGTGTAATTTACAAAGATTTACTTTTGCTTAACATTGACCGGAAATTTAAAACAATGTCCTTAGAAATCTGTTAAGTAGAGTACGCCATGTTAGTTGTGTGTGTGTGTGTGTGTGTGCGTGTGTGTTCCTTTATAAAAAAAAAAAAAAAAAAAAAAAAAAACGTACCCCTTGATTGACAGTCTGACTGAAGTCCTTGGCCAGAGCTCCCAACAGAACCATGTTAATAGACGGGTTCTGAGAGGAGGAGTTGGGCTGGGAATCCTCTTCTGCAAAAAAAACAAAAAAAAAACAGGACATGTTCATAGATATTTTTTAATTTTTTTTATTCCAAAGTGAAGATGAAAACTCACCACTGAGATAAGGATGAAACTGACACAAAGTTTTGATTGTTTTTTTTTAATCAATTGTTCTCTTAGTTGACTATTTATTACTAAAAATAGTGTAGTGTTTGTTCTCCTGAAAAACAGCTTAATCTCCATGTGTTCTATACAAGGCCTGTGACTTATTTGTTCGCAATTCGAAAGCAAAAGGAATAAAATGTAATATTTGAACTGTAATGACCTGACCTGGCCTTACAACATTTACAGCCTAAGTGCAACAGACTGTTTGAAGTGGACACACGCACACACACAGTCACACACACACAGTCACACACAAAGAGTCACACACAAAGAGACACACACACACACACACACACTCACAGAGTCACACACAAAGAGTCACACACAAAGAGTCACACACACACACACACACACACACACACACACACACACACACACACACACAGTCTCTCTCACAAACACAGACACACACACTCACACAAAGTCTCTATGACAAACATACACACACACACGCACGATTGCGCGCACACAGACACACACACACTCACACACACACACACACACACAGACACAGACAATCGCACACACAGAAACACACACACACACACACACACACTCACACACACATTTGCCTTGCGTTTCAGCAGCTTTGTCAGCTTGACCGACTACAAGACCTGTTGACCTAAAGCGGTGTGTGGAAGTAATTTGGGTTCTAGACTATGAAAGGAAAAATCCCACCAAAGCTGAGTGTGTCTGTGGACTACTGTCAAAATGTAAAGAATAAACTGAAGAGTCCATCTATTCAACTTTATTGTACTTAAAAAAAAGAAATAATTTAAGAATTAATTAATTAATAATTTTTTTGGGCATTTTTTTCTTTATGAGACAGATTTTGGAGAGACAGAGATGAAATAGGGCAGAGAGGGGAATGACATGCAGAGAACGACCCAGGCTGGATTCTAACCCGGGTCTGCTGTGAAGAGGACTGAGACTCTATGGGTGGTGGGGGGGGTCCTAACCATTGTGCCCCCTTACTTAATTCTACTTTTGATGATTTTAAATAATAAAGACATTTTTGAACCAACAGTTTAAACAGATTATTAGATTACAATATTTGTTTCTCACATGAGTATGGCGTCCCCCAAGGCTCAATCCTTGGGTCTCTATTATTTAAACCTGCAGTGTGTAGAATTTTGTGTTTTATTTCCTAGCAGATTTTGTAGAAAGTAATTATAATATCCATAAGTACATTTCATTTAGTGCATAATAGCTGAAAAAAATGTTTTGAATTATTATTTTTTCCCTTAGAAAGGGTCTCATATATGTCCATATTTCTGCATATTTTGGACCAAGGCCTAGTGCCGCCATCTTGAACGTGTCATAGTTGGAATGTCATCAGGTGCATTGTTTAAAATTTAGAATTGTTCTTGTCCTTGAAGGCCACTGTAGCTTCTGTTATTATTCTAAAGGGGTGGAGTTACCCAGGGAGCGTTGCATTCTAGAACTTTGTTGAACTTTCTTGATGATGTCATATTACACACTGCACCTTTAATATTAACATTTTAATAGATTTTATACACTTTCATTTTGGCCAAATTATAGGAATGCAATAATACAATCAAAAGTGTGCCGTTGGTAATCAAATACAGCTTACTTTGTCAACAAGAGACTACACACCTATACATTTTCTCTGTTGGTGCACCGATAAAAACAAACTGTCTTCGGTGCTAGGAAAGGGAAAACCATTCATTTCGCGAATTTGAGTTTCAAGAAAAGCGATAAATAAATACAATATATTTTTTATTATTATTATAATTACGAACCCCCTCTGAATGCAAGCTTGTATTTTTAGATTGAATTTCTGAGTATGTACAGGTTTTGTTTGTCAGATGTAATTGCCTGTCAAACCTGCCGGATAGGAAGCTTTTATCCAGACACACACACACACACACAGACACACACAGACACAGACACAGACACAGACACAGACACACACACACACACAAGCCGGGCTGTCAGTTCCAATGGATGGGAAAATTAAAATGTAATTAGTTTGTAAAAATTGTTGTGGTTGTGTTCAATCGCGTTGCCTCTAGTGATTAATTTGAGTGACAGGTTAACAGAGCGGAAGGGCATTTGTTAGAACACACACACACACACACACTCTCAACACACACACACACACACACACACACACACACACACACACACACACACACACACACACACACACACACCTCCCCCTGTTGTGTTGAATACAAAAATGCTTCCACACGTTATCAGATGGATTGGTGTCGGGCTTATCTGCTCAACACAGCTTGCTAGTTTTACTACATTTTATTGTAACAGACGACAACAGTCTATTTTAACTGATAGGACAATATATCACAACAGCAGATAAGGGAGACAGTGGAGTGTATGAATGGGCCCCACTGGAGTACCAGACATATTACTGTATAGTGGATACACTGAGAAATTTTGAAGTTTAGTTGAGATTTTTTGAGAACAAATAAGCAATTTTCTCACACTTTGGTACAGCCTAAAATTTCAAATAAAAAAGGTGACTGGCAATGTAACCACGCACAGACATAGCACACACATGGCGCGCGCACACACACACACACACACACACACACACACACACACACACACACTCTCACAGTCTGAATAAACTGGCAAAACGAGTTAAAGGTGCTACAAGGAACTTTAAATATTTCTGAAACAGTCTCAGTTTTCCTCTGATGATCATAAATTATATGCAACAGCAAACGAGACCATCAGTGCAAAGAATGCTATTTTTATATAGTTTTTTTTAATGCCTTTGTCATGGGTATACGCTCACCCAGGAACAACAGCTGGCGTGGTAAAAACACTACCGCTTTTGTCCAAAGGGGGCGCTATAATTACCACCACCTGAAAGTTAATCAGATCACCTTTTATTTATACAAGTAAATTCCATTGAGAAAGGAGACTCTTTTTCAAGGGAGACCTGTTCCCATTTACACACACATTCACACACCGATAGCAGGCTAACTATCGACATTCACACGAGGCAAGGTGGGTGAAGTGTCTTGCCCAAGGACACAGCAACCATGATGACACAAGTAGCATGGCGGGAATCGAACCGCCAACCCTTCGATCATTGGCCGACCCGCTCTACCACCTGAGCCACAGTCGCCCCAAATCTATACAAAGCCAAAAAACAACAACAAAGGATACAGGAATAGGACAAAACCATCACACAATGAATGTACCCAAACGGAGAAGCTGTCTTTCAACAAACAATGCACAGACAGGTCGTCTAAGGGTCTAAAAGAATAAAAGAAAGGATATGTCCCCGCCACAATAAAAGCATTGACATCTCAGTGGCTATTTTTTAATCATGTAGCGCAGAGATAAGAAGGCCAGAGACAGGACAACAATGAGACAGAGAGAGACGGACTCTTTCATGCTGTTACAATCCAGAACCGGCTAAATAGCTTAACACACACGATTCTGTAAATTCCTGACAGGTCCCAACACAAACACAGACACACACACAGGTAGGCACGCAGGCAGAAACAGACACACACACACACACTTTTGCACATTCCTGATACACACACAGCAAAACACTCAAATACTCTAGCTTCTTGGAACCAAGTTTTATTCACTGTTGATCCACTACCTGTCTGTACTGTGTGTTGGCTGATAAAAAATAATACACAGCCTAGGCTCTGTGAACGGGTAAAAAAACAAAGGTGCCCACCATAGCTAGAAACATGGCTGTTAACAGTGGCTATAGACTGTGTATTGGAACTAGATTTTTTTTTCAGCACACACACAGTGCAGACAGGTAGCAAATTCTGAGGAGATATTCACTGATTTTGACAAAAGTGATTTTGACAACAAGCGTTCTCCAGAATCACTGACTCCACCTTTAAGCCTTCATGTAACACAGCTGATGATGACAAACACACACACACACGCGCACGCATGCACGCGCACACACACACACACACACACACACACACACACACACACACACACACACACACTACCTTGGATGACTGTCTTCAGGATGTATTTGTCCTCTGCTAGCGACACCAACGGGCCTTTGTGAACCACTTTCCCCTGGAACGATAAACAACAGCAAACTAAGAGACGAACAGTGTTTAACTGTGTGTGAAGCTCTGCAAACTTTCAGTGTGTGTGTGTGTGTGTGTGTGTGTGTGTGTGAGTGAGTGTGAGTGAGTGTGTGAGTGTTTGTGACAGAGAGAGTGTGTCGGTGTGTGTATGTGTGTGTCTGTGTATGTGTGTGTGTGTGTGTGACAAACCTAAAAGTGTTTAACTGTGTGTGAAGCTCTGCAAACTTTCAGTGTGTGTGTGTGTGTGTGTGTGTGTGTGTGTGTGTGTGTGTGTGTGTGTGTGTGTGTATGTATGCGTGTGTATGTATGTATGCGTGTGTGTGTGTGTATGTGTGTGCGTGTCCACATCAGACACTTCAGAAGAACATAGTAGTGTTGATGAGCACCCCAGGGACACAGAAAGGTAGATTATTCCCTTGCTTTGTTTTCATAAATACACTTTTGCAGAGTATTAATTAATTATGGACCATAAATACACAGTATCACACACAAGCTAAGTGACTGTGAACAGATGGTGGCAGGAGGAATAGAAATAAAGAGAAAATAATAATGTTATTTATTTATTTATTTTAATTTTGTTTATATCTAAAAGATGAATATTGTGCACCGATCTGTACTACCAGACATGTATGAAAACTTTCTCTTTGGAGTATTTTTATTCCAAAATAGTTTTCCTGGAGTATTTTTATTTGTCAAACGAGGGAGGGGGGGGGGAAGAGAGAGAGAGAGAGAGAGAGAGAGAGAGAGAGAGAGAGAGAGAGAGACAGAGAGAGACAGAGAGAGAGAGAGAGAGAGAGAGAGAGAGAGAGAGAGAGAGAGAGAGAGAGTGTGTCCGTGTGAGTGGGTGTTTCTGTGTGAGTGAGTGTTTCTGTGTGTATGTTTGAGTGAGTGAGTGAGCGTTTCTGTGTGTGTGTGTGTGTGTGTGTGTGTGTGTGTGTGTGTGTGTGTGTGTGTGTGTGTGTGTGTGTGTGTGTGTGTGTGTGTGTGTGTGTGTGTGTGTGTGTGCGTGCGAGACAGAGAGAGATCCTAAAAGGGTACAAATGCTTTGCCACCCCAGTGGTACCTTAGCAGGGTACAACACCGTACCTTAAACATTGGTACATATTTGTACCTTCTTGTCTGTACCTCTAAGAACACGTCTGTACCCCTAGACAAAAATTTAGCCATTGGGACGGTACAGTGAAAATGTGAATTCTGCAAGTTTTCTGCATTTCATATGACTTGCAGAATTCACATTTTCACTGTACCGTTCCAATGGGTTAATTTTTGTCACAAGGGGTACAGAAATGTTCTTAAAGGGTACAGACAAGAAGGTACAAATATGTACCAATGTTTAAGGTACAGTGTTGTACCCTGCTAAGGTACCGCTGGGGTGACAAGCATTTGTACCCTTTTAGGACCATTTTTGTACCTTGATTTCTTAGTGTGTACAGTTAATTTATTCAAGAGAAACATCGGGGAAAAGCCTTACAGACCTCAAATTGACGTCAAAATTTGAGTAGAACATTAGTAGGGCTTTAAGTATGAGTAGGATGTTAGTAGGGCTTTAAGTATGTGTAGGACGTTAGTAGGGCTTTTAGTATGAGTAGGACGTTAGTAGGGCTTTTAGTATGAGTAGAACATTAGTAGGGCTTTTAGTATGAGTAGGACATTAGTAGGGCTTTTAGTACGAGTAGGACGTTAGTAGGGCTTTTAGTATGAGTAGGATGTTAGTAGGGCTTTTAGTATGAGTAGGACGTTAGTAGGGCTTTTTAGTATGAGTAGGATGTTAGTATGGCTTTTGGTATGAGTAGGACATTAGTAGGGCTTTAAGTATGAGTAGGACATTAGTAGGGCTTTTAGTATGAGTAGGACGTTAGTAGGGCTTTTAGTATGAGCAGGACGTTAGTAGGGCTTTTAGTACGAGTAGGACATTAGTAGGGCTTTTCCAACACGGTTCATGTCTTAGAGAGAAACATCGGGGGAAAATAATTTAAGATTTCTGGTAGACAAACCTTGACTGTGTTGTCGGAGTAGTCTGTTCGGGGGACGATGAGGGAGATGGAGATCCTGGTGAGATGTGTTGGTATCTGAGAGCCCGGGGAGATCCTGGTGAGATGTGTTGGTATCTGAGAGCCCGGCCCCGGACCCTCACTCAGCACATGGAGAGGCATCACGTCACGGCGGCCTGGGAGGAATCAATCAGACAAAGTCATTAGGTTAAGTTAAATTAATTACATTTTAGTCAATTTACACAGGGCACATTGAAATTTGTCTTTTCTCATCTCCCCTCTCAAGTTACCACACGTCGGAGGAGGTCAGAGCGCAGGGTCAGCCATAGTACAGCGCCCCTGGAGCAGTTTGGGGTTAAGTGTCTTGCTCAAGGACACAATGGTAGAGATGGTGGGCACCGTAGATGTAATAGCAGCCACCACTAGTTTTACTACTAACACCCTCCTGAGACCTCATGGTTACTGGGAGGAACCAGATACCTCATGGCAACTGGGAGGAACCAGAGACCTCATGGTTACTGGGAGGAACCAGAGACCTCATGGTTACTGGGAGGAACCAGAGACCTCATTGCAACTGGGAGGAACCAGAGACCTCATGGTTACTGGGAGGAGGAACCAGAGACCTCATGGTTACTGGGAGGAGGAACCAGAGACCTCATGGTTACTGGGCGGAGGAATCAGAGACCTCATGGTTACTGGGAGGAACCAGAGACCTCATGGTTACTGGGAGGAACCTCTTCCTCTAGGCCATCCTACCACTTCTGAACCAAACTTCTCCGACAAAGTGAGAGGGTGACTAGGGTTGGGCAGCAGCGGTATTCAATGTTTGATCCGATTAAACCCTTCACAGAGTTAGGGTTAGTTACTGGCCAAACACTACATTTTACAAGACTATATTGAACCAATCAGGATGAAGTTACCTTCACCAAAGAAACATTTTTACAACAGCGCTTGGGCACATCACAATGTAACTCAACACAACTTACGTTCCAAACGAAGGAAACTAACAAAATCAAAGAAAGTAGTTTAAGCTGCATCCTAATACTAACACAATACGTACATAATAATAATAATAATAATAATAATAATAATAATAATAATAACATACACATTTATACACAGACCGCGCGGACTACAATCAAGTAGTATTCAAGAATGCAAATCCTGACTAGAAATGATAGAATTTAATGCCATTCACATATGAGATGAAAACACACATTTATCTATTGAACACCAAAATAATGCCATTCAATAGCCTGTGTTTGCTCAAAGACAGAGCAAAGAGACAGACACATTGAATTATGGTGTGGTAGGCCTTTGGTTTAGTTTGATTATAATGTATTTTCAGTATTACCACCATCATTTGGATTTCCCATGAATAAGAAAATAAATGTGAACTGTATAGATCCACCTTCTGTCATTTATATTTCAGTACCTGCAACAATATAAAGAGAAAATTAGAATTGTTCTGGGCGTATTTCGAATGGTAGAATTAAGTGTGATTAATCCACAGCCGCCCTGTGATTAATCTGATAAAGTTGTGTAATCGTTTGACAGCCCTATTAATAACTTGTGCCCTTTGCCAGGTGAAGCGATCCTCTTTCTGGAATGTATTGTTCACGTTTTTCTTTTGGGTTTTACTTTTTTTACCTTTATTTTACAGGTAAATCCCATTGAGAACGGAGACTCTTTTGTAAGGGAGACCTGTTCCCATTCCCACGTTACCATTCACACACACATATTCATACACCGATAGCAGGCTGACTATCGAGATTCACACGAGGCAAGGTGGGTGAAGTGTCTTGCCCAAGGACACAACAACTATGACACAGGTGGCCGGGCGGGGATCGAACCTCCAACCCTTCGATCATCATCCGACCCGCTCTACCACCTGAGCCACAGTCGCCCCAAGTTTGTTTGAAGACATTCCGAATGAAAGAGTAAGAGAAGGAAGCTTATTTCTTTCTTTTTTTGCTTTTATAAACCTATCAAATGTCTGCACTATTGACAACAGCAGTGCACTCCTTTAACTCAACTAATTGCCTATTCGTAATTATGTTGTTGCCACAGCACAAAACGCTTAGTAATAGCATAATTGCAGCCTCGCCTTGGTAATTGTTCTCAAGATATTATTTGGTATTTATTCACCTTCTTTGTGTGGAGAGACTAACATCACCATGTCGCTCTCTCTACTACTGCTGCTGCTGCTGGTCTGCAGCGCAAAGGCAACTCATTTTTTGGGAACAGTGATGACCTACTACCCCAAAAACACTCACACAAATGGATCTATGACGGTATGTATAGATTTGTTTTAATCCAATGTATTTATTACTCCTTTTAACATTGTGTGACAAGGTGACAATTGAAAAAAAGTCATAATACTATTTAATGCAAAACAGATATTATATTATATAGTTTATATGATACTATAACCATTTAAAAAATATAACTAGACAATTTGATCAAGATCATTGAAAATTAATCTAATGTACATTTCATAAGGATAACTATACTGGTAATGAAACCAGAGATAAGTTATATTATTTAAAAGGTATAGACTTACAAGCTGATTAAATAATACATGAGGATGAATGACTTAAAGCTACTACGAGTAAGTCGGCACGTTGGCGACACCTTTGAACAAAAGCGTTAGTATTATTACGACGCCAGCTGTCGTGAAGCTGTTTTCTAGCTCGTGCAGGGAGTGCAAGATTCAAATAATCAGGAAGCAATATGGTGCGTGGCGTGTCCGTGTGTTGAAAGTGTGAGGGCACCGGACTCTTTAACTAATGCCAGTAAGTGCTAAACACACCTGATTGCAATGAGTTGATGCATTGTCACCTCTCACGGAGCTGAACGAGTCCCCGTGTCCTCACACAAAGCGAATGAATGAGAGATGGCAGTTAGTTAGTATGGATCACGATGAGGTAATGTGTTTATGTTGTAAATAATGACTATTTCCGATGAATAATGGTCATCTGATGATGCTGGTGAGGCAAAGTAAACTTTGTTTTAGTAGGCTACCGCTCATTCATTTAGGAGTAAACACTGCAGTCTAGTTTCGCTGCGTGAAATTGTGTATACGTTGCTTGGCAACGCCCTCCCGCCCTACTATCACTCTCCCTTTTAGCTTTTCTTCATTGCATTTTCTTTTTTTTCTTTTATGGTTCAGCCCCGTTATCAGTCATTATGACGACAAACAACTGTCTCAAACAAGGCTCCCGCTCCCCCTCCCTCACCTGGAGGGATAGGCTTCTCAATTCACGTTCCTGCGCCACGCTGAAATCTGTGACCAATACGGATATGTGACCATAGAGCATGCACGCGTGAACCGAAAATCGGACTAGGTGTACGACCAGATCAAATGCAGTAATAAAAACTATTTAAAAACGTCTTTCTTTGCACTGATGGTCTGGTTTGCTGTTAAAGGTAATTTATGATTATCAGAGGAAACATGAGGCTGTTTAAAAGATATTTAAATGTTACTCGTAGCTGCTTTAAGTCATTCTATTTATCAACCCTTTTCCACATAAGAGTATAGGCAGAGAAAATAAATTAGAGGAAGTTCATGCACTTCGAGAATAAATGGCAAATACAAATGGTAAACGATAGCACAGATGCACCATTTGTGTTCTAATAATGTTTTGCTAATGAGTTATTGATCCAAAGAGTTCAAATCCATCGATATCTTTCCAATATAACCTTCAACTGTCGAATTTCTTCTCAATATTGTATTTCAACTTTACTCTCGACATTTTGAGAATTATTCTTTTAAGTCCTCTTAATCAATCCTATACAATTTTTTTTTGTCTCCTGTTGCCCAAATCCTTTTGCGTAGTCTTTCCTTATGGACCATGTGATAGATTAAATCATGTCTTGTTTGTCTGCAGTGAACTCATGTCCAGAAGTTGAATCTTTTCCCAAGTTGTCAACCAAATGAACTTCTACTTTTGTGCCATGGATGTGACTAAAGGTGGACTCAATATAGGAAAATGCTTGTTGTCAAAATCACTTCTGGTCAAAATCAGTGACAATCTGTTACCTGTTTGCACTGATAGAAAATCCAGTGTTAATACACAGCCTAGGCTCTGTTAACTGGTAAACAAAGGGGGGCCACCGTAGCTACCAACATGCCAGTTTACAGGATTTTTTTTTCAGTGCACACACAGTACAGACAGGTAGCGGATCATGAGGAGATATTCACTTATTTTGACAAAAGTGATTTGACAACAAGCATTCTCCTGAATCACTGACTCCACCTTTAAAACGAAACGACTTGTCACTGTGCGACTGCAGGTGGTCCTTCCCTATAAGCTGAACTTCCACCAATGCCAATATTTCGAAAGATGGATTTGTGTCAGTGGAGACTGTGGGAATGTGACCTCTTTAGTGGTGAACAAGGTCTACAACGAGAGCACCGGAGAATGGTGTCAGACAGAGGGCATTTTCACTGCTCAGGTGCCCAACAACGCTCCATTTCAGCTGGTGTGAGTTCACTGTTAAAAAGACTAACATACAGCTCCAGAAAAAATTAAGAGACCACTTCACATGTTCAGTGTATCTTGTTTTACTCTTTAGAGGCATATGTATGAGTAGAATGAACATTTTGGTTTTATAACTTGGTTTTATATAAAATAGGGGAGTACGGGGTTATATGTTACACGGGTTGGTTGTCACAATCGTTATATCTTGGAACCAGAAGGCGCTGTCTGTGAAATTTTGGTATGTAAATATCCAGAATTGGGATCAGAGGTCACCTACATAGTCTTCCTTGGAGTTAGACTGCTGAATTTGAGGTGAGAGGACAGTTTGTGTTTTTCATGTCAAATTGAAAATATTTAGCTCCTCAGTATTTCTCTTCTAGGCTTTTACACAATGGGTTTATAACAAACACTTGTTACCCATAAAGAGTGTGAAGGGTAAACTATAGTTTAGATTGTGGTTAGCAAGCTAATTAGTTGTCAGATGGTTGTTGGCCTTGATTCTAGCAAGAATTCAAGTTGGGGTTGGTCGTCACATTTTTTGGGGGGTTGGTTGTCACATGTTATCCAAAGGCTGCAGCCAGAAAAGGAACCCAATAACGAAATAATTTGTCAAGCTGTATCCTCACTGGCACCCCAGAGAAGGAGAGAATAGAGCAGGAAGAGGCAGCTAGTATGCAAAAGAAAAAAGGGCAACAAAATCAAAACAACCCAGTGCATCCCAAACTAGACCAGCTGCCAAGGCTACAGTAAGTTATGAAGGCCTATTTGTCAACTTGACAATGCAATTAAACTTTCAAATTTAGTTCTGCTTTCTTGCCTTCTTTTTAAGATTATTCCCATTAAGATAACATTGTGACAAACAACCCCATAGTGTGTGACAACCGACCCCTTGATGGGGTTGGTTGTCACAATGTGTAAGGGTGTCTTTGATGATTAATTTCTTCTTTATTAGAATAAGATAGAAAAAGTGAGGGGTACACATTTCAAGCCAACACCTTAAGCTTCAATTTAATGTAGGAATGACTATTGAAAGATGTTTAGGTGATGAGCAATTCTCACTAGAGTAAAAAGTGTTCCTACTTACCCCGTTCTCCCCTACTGACAACATTGGTCCATTTCCAGAATTAAACCACTGTATTTGGGACGATCTGAGATATTTGAGGTTTAGCTAAATTTGTATTACTTTAGCAAATCGGAAATGTACAACAAAAAAACTGACTTTCCCATGGACATCCACCACAGGTTAGACGGTGGTAACTGGATAAATGGCATCGTAAATAACATTGTAAGATGGAGAACAGTGACTCTGGTGGATCTGAGGAACCGGTCGGACACTGGCCGAGCCAACAGTTCACCACAGACCACCGTCCTGCCGGCCGTGAGGTAAGTTTACATCTTTTTCTTAGTAATTATTGTGCGCAACAAGTTCAGATGAGAAGCGTCTGTATAGTGTTTTCATCTAGAAATCTTGGGTGTTGTGTTCAGTCCATTATCTGCAGCTTTGAAGTTCTTTAAAGCTTAAGGCCCTTTCCCACCGCCGCGCGGCAACTCACCGCCTCCATTGATTTCAATGAGGGAAGGGCGGCTGAGGGGAGGTGGTTACAATCGCGCACAGATTTTGCCGAACCGCTCAGCTTTCCCCGTGTTGACACTCTCGGCGGCAGACGCCCGGCGGCAAGGCGGTTATACAAGGCATCGTTGCAAACTATATCTGACTCATCATGCCTTTGTAGGGAGAAAGTGATCAGACAATACTGGCTGCAAGAAGTTTAGCATGAGAGTTTAAGTCAGAACAATGGTAACATGAACAATGGACTGGCTCTACCTGTAATTAATGCATACGATGCAAGGAGGAGGGGGAAGTCTGCAATCTAGCTTGTATTAGTATCTTGTGTGATAATGTATCTGTTATGTATTGTCTATTTAAGGTGTGTAGTGATACACATTGAGGAATTTATTCCAGGTTGGTTACAGTAAACAGTTAATATAGATCACTATTTGACGATAATAAATACCTTTGTCAGGACAAAACAGGTCCAACAGGTTATTTGGCAGAGCTATATTAGCTGACTCATCATGCCCTACTCATGCCTGTCCTACTCCTTTCCCATTCAGAGTTCCATCGAACTGTCAGAGAGATTTCAACCTGTTGGCCTTTGACCCTGACGGAGACGAGGTGAAATGCAGATATGGAGTCGCTGCATTGTTAGAGTGTAACCCCTGCACACCGCCCTCTGTTCTTACACTATCGTCAGTGAGTAACTCTAATTTAAATGAATCTCATGACTCAATCTCAAACTTGGATAACAGGTTAAAAAAATTAAAAGAATTTTAAATGTATTTTTATTTTATTTTTTAATCGTGATTCTGCCTTCTCACACCGCGAAGCGGGATCGTGGCTCTGTGTATCGCGATTCTTGGTTCAATATACATATCGTTACAGGCCAACTTATTTGTGAACCAAATGTCCAGTTGTGTCCTCTTGGATCTAATACTCTTAACTCTTTTTTTTTTATCATTTTGCAGCCTTGTTCGTTGTCATTCATCCCCACCAATAGCAGTAGTGAAGGTCCGTACGCTGTGCAGCTGGTTATGGAGGATTTTCCCAGGCAGGTGATCAGCCTGACTCACACTAATGGGTCGCAGACGATGATAACTACCAATGACGCTATCAGCAAAATACCCGTCCAGTTTGTTGTAAGGGGTAAGAATAATTTTTTTTAAAGCCGATTACATTTGACCAAACGTTTTTATTTTTTAACAAGAATTTCCATCCATCCTTTGAGGCTGTGATCACACCAGATGATGTTACAACCACTAGAAGGAAAGTTAAGGGCTCACCGTTGTCGTAACAATCCAGTGGTACATCCTATCCCATGTACAGGACTCTATTTTGATTAGGTTTCATTTGATTAACACTACAAAGTGCCTGCTGCTTCGCCCAAAGAAAGCAGCAGGCCCGGATAACGTGTGCCCACGTCTACTGAAGACCTGCGCTGCTGAACTTGGGGAGCCGCTGCAGCACGTCTTCAACCTCAGCCTACAACTAGGGAGAGTGCCCACCCTCTGGAAGACATCTTGCATAGTTCCGGTTCCAAAGAAAACCCGACCTAGCGAGCTGACTGACTTCCGACCAGTGGCACTCACATCACATCTGATGAAGACTCTGGAGCGGCTCCTTCTCAGACACCTCAGGCGCAGCACGCTCAGGACCCACTACAGTTTGCCCACCGGACAGGGGTTGGTGTGGAGGATGCCATCCTGTATCTCCTACACCGGGCCCACTCACATCTGGACAAGGGGGCGGGCACAGTAAGGATTATTTTCCTAGACTTCTCTAGTGCCTTCAACACAATCCAGCCCCTCATACTACAAAACAAACTGTCAGCCATGCATGTGGACCCCCACCTGATAACTTGGATCACCAACTACCTCACAGACAGACCACAGTTTGTTCGATTAAAGGACACCACATCGGACATCTTAATCAGCAGCACTGGGGCGCCTCAGAGCACTGTGCTGGCCCCTCTTCTCTTCACCTTATACACCTCAGACTTCAGCCACAACTCTGAATCATGCCATATCCAGAAGTTTGCTGACGACACAGCCATCATGGGGTGTATAAGGGGGGACCAAGAGGAGGAGTACCGGACTCTAGTGAGTGACTTTGTCACCTGGAGCCAAGCAAACCACCTGCAGCTCAATACATCCAAAACTAAAGAGCTGGTGATTGACTTTGGGAAGGCAAGGCCATGCCCCCAAGCAGTGGAAATTGCTGGGGTAGAGGTGGAAACTGGGCAGCTACAAATACCTGGGAGTGTGGCTGGACAGGAAGCTGGACTGGGCAATAAATACAGACCACCTGTACAAGAAAGGCCAAAGCAGACTGTACTTTTTAAGGAGGCTGCGATCCTTCAATATCTGTAGCAAACTCCTGTTTATGTTTTACCAGTCGGTGGTTGCCAGCATCCTCTTTTACGCGATGGTGTGTTGGGGAGGCAGCACAACCAAGAGGGACTCCTCCAGGCTTGACAAGCTAATCAGGCGGGCCGGCTCTGTGGTCGGCTTCAAGCTGGATGGTCTGGTGACAGTGGCAGAGAAGAGAACCGCAAATAAGCTTCTGGCCATCCTGAACGAGACCAGCCACCCTCTGCACACTGTCATCAGCAATCAGAGAAGCTCATTCAGCGACAGGCTGCTCCTCCCCAGATGCCACACCAACAGACTCAAGAACTCATTTGTCCATCGTGCCTTCACACTCCACAACTCCACACATGGAGGGAGGAGGGGGGGCAGGAGGAGTACAGTGGCTGGTGGAACTGATGGAACTTAACAATAACAATAACAGCTTGCATAATCTATTTATTTATTGCTACACACTCCATTTCTTAAACAATGTCAAACACAAATATAAATTAATAACTGTTGCTAACATCTGCTGCTGCTGCTTCTTTTTAAATGTTTTTTATAAATATAAATCTGTATTTTACTTTTTTGCCATGTACATTGATGCATTTTAGCTTGTGTTACTTCTTTTGTGTCATGTTGTATGTACTACAGCTGCTGGATTTTTGAATTTCCCTGAAGGAACACTCCCAAGGGATCAATAAAGTGTCTATCTATCTATATATCTATCTACACTATAAGTTAATATCTTGAACTATTAAGTTACTAAAGAAATAAGGATTGATTATCTGAACAACCTTTTTATAGTAGTCCAACAGTTGCTAAGATATGCCAAAGTGTTGGTCCAGTGTTGATGGACCAACCGGCACTGTCCTTAGAATTTTTGAGCGTGGCTGAAATGAGTAATTTATTTATTTTTTCCCCCAGTGGACCCTGTGGTGCCATCCTGCACAGAGGGACTCTATCTGCCCAAGTTTCTGCCTCCAACCCCAGTCCACAGAGCTGTGTATTATACCCCCATCAATCAGACCCTGGAAATCATCATCAAGGCTCAGGCAAATATTTCCATGTAAGTCAGGAGTAAAACAAATGTTATTTTACTAGACAAGAGGTTAATGGTACTCAAAGGTCACGGTTCGGTACGTATCTCACTTTTGAAGTCACAGTTCTGTTCGGCGCAGCATTAACTACAATTGTAGCCTAGAGGTATTTTTCAGTATAGAAAAGAAAATCCTGGGGGTGCCCGTGGCGCAGTGGGCCCCCCCCCCCGGCCCCTGGCCCCAGGTTCGAGTCCCACCCGGGTCAGTTCTCTGCATGTCTTCCCCTCTTTGCCCCATTTCAACTCTGTCTCTCCAAATCTATCTAATAAAGCAAAAATGCCAATTCAAAATAAATAAAAATCCCCAAAATATATATTGAAAAGAAATTATTTTTTGAACCCTTAAATATATATATATACCTTTTACTGTTGAAAATATGTACAGGAACTTTGCCTCTAAAAAAAAGTGTAACAAATATGTCTAAATTCAGACATTATGCATTTGATGATCTTACTGCAACCAACGCTCTGGAACTCCCTCCCCCCAAACATCAGCATTTCAGACTCAATAAACTCATTCAAAAGTCAACTCAAAACTCACCTCTTTAAGAAAGCATAATGACACCTGACTCCACTCCACTTTAATTTTTTCTGTATTTTGTTTTCTTTTTCTACATGTGTGATTCTCTATGATGTAAAGTGTCTTTCAATGACCTCCAAAAAAGCACCATATAAATTCTATAAATTATTATTATTATATCTAACTATCAAGCGATGACCAATGCCTCTGCTATTGGTTGCAGGGGGAACTGTCAAGTGTAAATTAATCCAATGTATTACAACACACCTGCTGCTGCTGTAAATAGGCTATAGCATTAAAGCTATTCGTTTAGGCTACCTCCAGGGCAGCAATACATTTCACACATGATTGCTTAAAATTTAAAAAAAAAAAAAAAAAAAAATCGGCAAAAAACGGCCGATGCCGATAATTCCGAAATATGCGAAAATCGGCCGATATGATCGGCCGGCCGATAAATCGGTCGGGCCTTAGTGTCAGCTCATGTTAACTTTGACCAATCAGAAATCATATACCCCAGCTTTAACAGAAAGCCGAGTCATATGCCAGATAATAAAGAAAACAAGTTTACATCCACTATCATTTCGTCACAGAAAACAGTTTTGCTCCAATTGCATGTGCAGTGGTTTTGGAAATGGTCTAATCGCCAAATATTTTCTGTATCCGTTTGTTGAAGGATCTCTGAGCTTCTGTTCAGCGGGCCGTACAACGTACACCAAACTACATCAGGAGACGAACAGTTCACTCTGAGGTGGACACCGTCTGAAAACCAGGACGGAGAGAGCCACCCCATCTGCTTCGTCGTCCAGAATATTTACAAGTGAGTCCCTTGTGCGACAAGCCTATAACAATGTAAATTAAGAAACTGTGGAAATCCTAAAATCTTAAACTATTAAAAGGTGGGGTATGTGATTTCTGATTGGTCAAAATTAACATGAGCGGTACATTTTGACCAATCAGAGCAAAAAAATACGATTCTCTGTTCTTATTGGCTGTTGGGACTGTCAACTGTTCATATCTCTATCCCAACTGCTATTTTCTCCCCAAATGCTCCACCCCAGCTTTAACTGTGTTTCTTGTGGAAACGTTTTTTTTAATCAATTCATTTGTGACATTATTTAGTGAATTTGCTTAACGCAGCGTTCATTTCTACAGATCGAGAAAGTTTCACTCAGAGTTACGATGCATTGTTGTGTGTGTTGGAAACGGTGAGTTAAAATCTTCCTTGTTTCTCTCATGTTATAAATCCCATTTTTGATTCCCTAGATTGATCAAACTTCATCTTTTATATTCACTAATGTTTACAGACCCAATAAGAACTACGACAATTCAGTCAACAACTACACCAGTAACTACAACCACTACACCAGTAACTACAACCACTACACCAGTAACTACAACCACTACACCAGTAACTACAACAACTACACCAGTAACTACAACCACTGCTCCACCCACAACAACTACACCAGTAACTACAACCACTACACCAGTAGCTACAACCACTACACCAGTAGCTACAACCACTACACCAGTAACTACAACCACTACACCAGTAACTACAACCACTACACCAGTAACTACAACCACTACACCAGTAACTACAACCACTACACCAGTAACTACAACCACTGCTCCACCCACAACAACTACACCAGTAACTACAACCACTGCTCCACCCACAACAACTACACCAGTAGCTACAACCACTACACCAGTAGCTACAACCACTACACCAGTAGCTACAACCACTACACCAGTAGCTACAACCACTACATCGGTAACTACAACCACTACACCAGTAGCTACAACCACTACACCAGTAACTACAACAACTACACCAGTAGCTACAACCACTACACCAGTAACTACAACAACTACACCAGAAGCTACAACCACTACATCGGTAACTACAACCACTACACCAGTAGCTACAACCACTACATCGGTAACTACAACCACTACACCAGTAGCTACAACCACTACACCAGTAGCTACAACCACTACACCAGTAGCTACAACCACTACACCAGTAGCTACAACCACTACACCAGAAGCTACAACCACTACACCAGAAGCTACAACCACTGCTCCACCCACAACCACTACACCAGTAACTACAACCACTACACCAGTAGCTACAACCACTACACCAGAAGCTACAACCACTACACCAGTAGCTACAACCACTACACCAGTAGCTACAACCACTACACCAGTAACTACAACCACTACACCAGTAACTACAACCACTACACCAGTAACTACAACCACTACACCAGTAGCTACAACCACTACACCAGAAGCTACAACCACTACACCAGAAGCTACAACCACTACACCAGAAGCTACAACCACTGCTCCACCCACAACCACTACACCAGTAACTACAACCACTACACCAGTAGCTACAACCACTACACCAGAAGCTACAACCACTACACCAGAAGCTACAACCACTACACCAGTAGCTACAACCACTACACCAGTAGCTACAACCACTACACCAGTAGCTACAACCACTACACCAGTAGCTACAACCACTACACCAGTAACTACAACCACTACACCAGAAGCTACAACCACTACACCAGTAGCTACAACCACTGCTCCACCCACAACAACTATGACAACACCAACAACAGTGGCTACAACAACCAGCAGTCCACCAACAATAACAACCGAAACAACACCTGAAGCAGAAGTCTCGAACTTTAGTGAGTACAACAAATGTAGAACTGCTGAATTGAGACCCTGTCTAAGACACCAATGTGCTACAATAACTCCATTGTAAAGATGTTCCACTGTGTTTCTACAGTTGTAGGTCTGAGAGTAAAGATCTCCTCTTCGTCTGAACTCTCTGAGGAATACATCAAGAATACCGACTTACAACAGGTCAGTGTCTTCTTATATATTCAGAAATCCAACCAAAGCATTGTATAGTTTTAAATATTCAAGGTGGGCTGGACTACATATTACAGATACATTTGAATAATAAGTTATCTCAACAAAAGAGTTTGTTTTCCTAACTTTAAAAAAAAATTGTGTTCTATTAGAACAGGAAGAGCAGGGCAATGTAGGTTTTTAGGGGGAGATAAGAATCAACCTGTTTGTTTTAATTATCAGATCTTAGAAAGCAGCGATAATAACTATAATATAATAACTATATATAATAATAATAATAACTCAGCAACATCTATCTCTTTTTTCTGTTTCCAGATAAGAGATGAACTGGTGAGACTAGGGCTTCCATCGGACATCACTCTGAGGATCGTGAGTAGCCTGGCAGTGGAACCTACAACCAAAGCATAACATGTTGTTTCAACGTGAAGATTTATTCAACCCTGGACGGACATAAAAAACTTCAAGGCCATTTGTTCTACCTAAACGATTATACTTATAGTGGATTCCAAATCTGGTCATTATATTTTGAAAAATGTTCATAGTTAATGATATATTTATGGCCCTGGATAGCAAACAACACTGTGCTTCTCTTTGTATTGATTTTTCCAAGGCCTTCGATACGGTGGACCATGATGTATTAAACCTGCAGTGTGTAGAATTTTGGGTTTTATTTCCTAGCAGATTTTGTAGAAAGTAATTATAATATCCATAAGTACATTTAATTTAGTGCATAATAGCTGAAAAAAATGTTTTTAATTATATATTTTTCCCTTAGAAAGGGTCTCATATATGTCCATATTTCTGCATATTTTGGACCAAGGCCTAGTGCCGCCATCTTTAATGCATAGATTGGTTAATAAAGGACTGTCTAATTCTGCTGCTGGTTGGTTTTCTAACTATCTTCCAGATAGGACTCAATGTGTTAAAATTGATGGCTGCTCCTCTGATACTGTGGCCCTCATTTATCAAACTTGCGTGGAAACTGGTGCAGATTCTGGCGCAAATACCTCCCTACGCCAGGTATCGCGTGGGATTTATCAAACAGTCGTATCTCGCCAATCTCAGCGTACGCCATGCCATTATTGATAAATGTGGCGGCTGAAAACAATCGTATCACGCCCCTATATTTTCTCAGTTTAGAGGCCTCGCCCAGAGGTTTTACGACATGGATATGCGCATTACGGCACAGAAGAGAAACTTCTCTGAAGTAGAAATTGACAGAATAACAGCGAAAGTAGAAAAAAAAAAGAGTTTCATTTCGGAGCATTACAAGCGGCATCAAAGAACGACAGAAGGCAGCAGTTAGGAAAGAAATAACTGCTGCGGTCAACAGCGTTGGTGTTGACGACAAACGATCTCCAGCTGGCTGAGGATTTTGCATTTTAGGTTTACATCAGTAGGCTATCGCTCAAATGCTATAAAACAGCATGTAGGCCTACAATTATATGTCGCCATTTCTTTACATAGCTGCAGAAAAAGTGGTCTGACTCAAAAATCGGCACTAAATAAACAGTGTTGCTGTTCTGAAATGCAACCAACTGGGCTGGGGGTGCGGGCATAATATTTATAGTGGTAGAGGAGAAACAGACGCACCAACTGTCCGATAATGGTCCCCATAAAAGAAATACACGTCTGCAGAGATTTGAATGATTAGAATGTATTGGCCCTTTTAGATAGCACTACTCAAAAGGGTTTTAAAAACTAAAAATAACAAATCTTGCGTTTAACTGTATGACAGCATACGCTTGGCACGATTGGTCAGCCCGGCCGTCAGCTGCACAAGCCGACCCGGCAACGATCAGCTGTGAGAGCGCCCACTGTCCTGCTGAGCTGCTCCACCAGCAGATCGGAAAAACGTGCCGGTTAACGGTGGAAATAAATCGCTCGCTTAAGCGATCAATGACACATTAAAAGAGGAACTAACATCTAAAAAGTGCGTCAAATAAATAAAATGTTAAACTGAATGTTGTGCCGTGTATTTTTTAATCATAAAGAGCAGTGTAGGCCTACTACATACCTAATACTTAGACTAACATTTTGAATGAATGCAGCCCCCGTGCCTCATTGTCCCCCCCAGCTGCTCCAAGACGGAGACAACTGCCCTTACGCAGTCCCATGCAGCGCTCCTAAGTGGCCGGTGTGCGCACTATTGAATCAGCTCTCCTACTCAGTTGCACACCATAAGCTGCACAATTTTAAGTGATTAATATCTTTATTTCGGTCTGAGCAAACACTGCATTTGTATTACCTTCTAATAATTGTCCAACAAAGTCATCGGCTACCCGGCACACCCTGCACTGCGAGTCCATGCTGTTTACAAACTTGCGTACACGAGCTGAGAGCTGGCGTGGGATTTGAGCGTATCCTACGCCCCCCTCCATATTGATAAATGCCGAGGTTTGCGTGGAAATGTGCGTACACCCACTTTTCTGGTCTACGCACGGTTGATAAATGAGGGCCAATGAGACAGTTTCCCCTTTCAAATACCTTGGTATCATCCTTGATGACAATTTGTCTTTTAAACCCCATATCGAGAACCTGGCAAAGAAACTAAAGGTGAGACTGGGCTTTTATTTCAGACATAATTCTTGTTTATCCTCTGTTTCTAAAAAAAAACCTCATTGCTGTTAATGGAATAAAATGATCAGAATATGGTGGTGGCCGCGGATGCAGGTCTGGCCCGCGCTTTTAAATTTCCACTGAATTTTCTAGTTTTAAGATGCTATACAGAATGAGGTTTTTGTTTGGGTACCAATTGGTTTGCATTGGATTGGCCATCTGTCTTTCTAATGCTCCCTTCTAAGAGGCTGTCATGTGACATAGCAAGTATGGGCGCTTTGTCTAGATAGTTTTGTCCATTATTGACAGGTTCTTAATTTGACAGATTAGGCCTCGATAATTGACACATGTTCTTTCATCACTTTTAAAAAGGTTTTTTTTTGCTTAATTTTTTTGGTATAGATTTTTTGGAACAATATAGATGTCACAAAAATAAATCACGATAGTTTGCCATGTTGCTTATCTAGCGCTGCCCTAATATTCCCGCACGAGAAGTTTGTAAATGTGCTTACTTGAACCCATCTAGTTTGGCACCATGTGAACCCAGATAAGGATTAAGTTGTTAAATCAAAATAGTTCCAAGCACCATTGCTTTGTTTTGTTTCGTTATTATTTGAATGTTGTGCTCCATACCATGTACTACGTTCGAGAGCCGTAAAAAATTAAAAATAAAATCAAAATAATAATAATAATAATAATAATAATAATAATAATAATAATAATAATAATAATAATAATAATAATAATAATAATAATAATAATAATAATAATAATGCAGTTTTCTGCCTGTTTTTTTTGTGTGGGACTGTGACACCAGAGTGAGTCAGTTTTTTTTGTATCTGTTGAGACCCGCTCCAGCGCCCTGCCTGATGACCCAGCAGGTGTATAGGTGAGTCTGGGATGTTTTGGGGCAGAGGGACGGACACAGTTGCTTGTAGCAGTTGTAGACCTTTTAGTATTTTGACCCAGAGAAGCTTTTCAACTCTCTCTCATGAATGTTTCACTCATCTTGATAAAGCCTCTAGCTTCTACCCTGAGGTCCAAATCAGGGGTGTATTTGATAATTATTTTTTTTCCCTTTTTGCTGGGGTTTTTTGTCTGCCTGAGAGAGCAGTTGAGTGTGCGGCTGAATGAGCAACTCCTTTTCTGCCTAGAGGTACAACCACACCACCACACCACCCAGGGATTCACCGGTCAAATGTGCCGGAAATCAAACTAACAAGCTTTGACAGAAGGCAACATGCTACCTGCTGGGAACACTGCCAACACTTTTCTTGGGTCTTTTCTCGTTGGATCTTTTCTCATGAAGTTCTACGCTTCACGGATTTTTTTTTTTATTAACCCTCCCGCGATGTGGTGTTGCCTGTCAAAAGGTTTCTTCTTATCCTGGTAATGACTCGTGTGTATGTGTGTGTTGGACGATATTCAAAATGGACTAGTCATTAAAACCACCGAAAAGGACGCTCTGTGGTGTAGTGGTTAGAGCGCGTACCATCTCAGCATGTCACCCCCCCCCCCCCTCTCTCTCTCTCTACCCCATTTCATCTCTGTCTATCCACAATGCCAAATAAAGCATGAAAAATACCCCCAAAAATTATCTTAAAAAGACAAAAAAAGCACAGAGCATAGTCTGAATCTTACCCTGCATTCCGAATCGCATACTTTCTACTATTTAGTATGGAAGAAAAAAGATTTAGGATGTCCCGATTCTTGAGGCCAGATTTAGGATGGGTAGAAAGACCCGGCCAAGATTGTTAGTGTTGAAAACAGCATCCTATTTGGGTGATTCTGACCCACAATCCAGTGCAAACCTGAAGTGACATCGCATTGTCGGAGCATCCTTATGAAAACAAACGGGGATGCGACGGACATAAAAGCAAGAGGCAAGATCAAGGCGCAATTTTATGATGAAATAAATAAGTAAAAGTATGTCCCAATAGTATGCCTACTGCATCCTAACTAGATTATTTTTATCGTCGGATGTAGTATGTAGAATAGAAAAAAGAAAGAGTATGAGATTCGGAACGCAGGGAGTGTGTCTGAAGTGGTGTGTTGTGTTGACTATGGAAGATGACACATTACAGCCCCGAACTATTGACATTCATCTTAGCCTGAATCATATAAACATGAACAGTATGTTTTCAGATGTTTTGTCATTATGTTCAAACCACAAATTAGTCTTTTTAACCCAGTGACTGGACTCGGCTGTCACCCCTTAGGGTTCGGCAGTAATACGTTAATAACAGACTCTGGGGGAATTTAAAAATAGCAATGGTATATTCCTTTAATTGCTGCCGTGTCATGTGATGTTGTATGTGTGTAATGAATGCCTTAAGAGTGTGTGTGTGTGTGTGTGTGTGTGTGTGTGTGTGTGTGTGTGTGTGTGTGTGTGTGTGTGTGTGTGTGTGTGTGTGTGTGTGTGTGTGTGTGTGTGTGTGTGTGTGTGTGTGTGTGTGTGTGCGTGTGTGCAGCAGCAGCAGCACCAACACTTGTGTATTTT
The DNA here is from genome assembly GCA_949357725.1 of Hyperoplus immaculatus. Classification (NCBI taxonomy): domain Eukaryota; kingdom Metazoa; phylum Chordata; class Actinopteri; order Uranoscopiformes; family Ammodytidae; genus Hyperoplus; species Hyperoplus immaculatus. Next base: position 1,244,660 of record OX442354.1, on the reverse strand, counting down.
AAACTGGGTTGTGAACTACTAATACTACCACATGTTAACTTAAATACTGAAAACACTACCTATTTATGAATATTATATTCCACTTCTACCAAGTCTGTTCTTAAAGACGCAAATTCCCTTTAATCACTGCACCTTAAAACCTCTGCAGAAGAAAAACATGTTATCAACTAACTGAGCAATTTAAAAACACACACACACACACACACACACACACACACACACACACACACACACACACACACACACCAACAGAGCAATTAGACATATTCAACCGACAGCACTCAAACTTGGAATGATGGAAAACCACGGAAGAAATGTGATTGAAATGTGTAATTAATTCAGTTTGTTTCATGTTGATTTTCGTTTGTGTTTTAATCAGATACGAGTCATTACTCTAACACATTGGCTAGAAGAAATCACGTTCTGTTCCAAACATTCTTCTGACCTCAACAGGCAAGAGATTTACATGGTGTGTGTGTGTGTGTGTGTGTGTGTGTGTGTGTGTGTGTGTGTGTGTGTGTGTGTGTGTGTGTGTGTGTGTGTGATTTTATACGGATTGATCAAAGTAACTTTATGGACAGTTTATAAAAACACAAACACTACAGTCGACAGCACATTCCCTCACAGAGACGCCGCAAACTAAACTCATATTTAATTGCTGTTTTACAATCTCCAGTTTGCGAAATACACTTAATTTACAGAGAGGTAAAATTATCACACACACACACACACACACACACACACACACACACACACACACACACACACACACACACACACACACACACACACACACACACACACACACACACACACACACACACACACACACACACACACACACACACACACACACACACACACACACACACGTTTTGGCTGCGACCTGAAGGTTTATTTTCAGCAACATTAAAACACATCCAGCTGCCAGCACAGAGCTCAGCAGGTGATTTCAGAAGGTTTTTTTTTATCAGGTCAGGAGCAGCTGGCATAAGGGAGTGGGAGTGTGTGTGTGTGTGTGTTTTAAAATTGCCTCACACATACGCATTAGAGATTTCCTAATCGAAAAAATTACTATTAGCTTCTTTAAAAGCTCCTTACACTACACAACCAATAAGTATTAAACAGAAAATCCTGCTTTAAGACGTCTCAATTCCAAGACTGCAGTTAACACTAATAATTTATTCTTACAATGGGGGAATTGGCATGTGATTTTAAGGCAAGTCAACATGCTAAAAGGAGCTACGAGGAACTTTTACATATTTCTTAAAAAGTAAATTTTTTCCCCTGATGATCATAAATTACGAATAACAGCAAACGAGACCATCAGTGGAAATAATTTTAATATAGTTTTTCTTTATGCCTTTGTCATGGGTAAGTTCACCCAGAAACTACAGCTTGAATAGTGAAAACACTACCGCTTTAGTCCAAAGGGGGCGCAAGATTTGTCAACCTGAAAGTTCCTCGGAGCACCTTTAAACATCCTCTATTTGACAGTTTACAGAATGTATTTAGGTTTGAGTTTGATGATTAAATGAAACTTGTCAACAGCCACGTCTCGATGCGTGTCATATGTCTGCCTTTCTTACTATGACAGCCTGTCAATTTAAATTCTCTAATCCCCCACAGCAGGGACTTTCCTGACATCTTACACTGCTGTAAGGTATGTTTTTCTTTCTACAGAAAACCGCAGTGCAATTAAATGACATTATTAAGTTGTCATCTCTTCTGAAACAGTAATTGCAGACCTGCTGAGTCTGAGTTTTATCTGACAGCGTTCAGCCCCCGAGTGGTTTTCAGTATAAAAAAAGGAAAAAAGAAAAAGACATTTCGTTTTAGTTGATAGATTTTTTTTTTTCCTTCTAGTGAGGCGATACGTCCATAGGAGCTCATTAAAAAGCTCCATAAAATCAATGAAAGCAGTCCCTGTTGGCGCCTGCAACTAGCTACGCTGTGTAAAGTTTGAGAAGCTCATCCAAGAAAATCTGCAGCTAGAAGCACAAAGACATTCATCATCGTTATGATCAATTATTTTTTTTTTTTATTTATTTTTTTTTTTAAAGTTTAAGTTTCAGAAGTTAACTTTTCAAACTGGCATAACAACCAACAGTGGACACATTGGAAAATACACAAGGCCAAGGGCGTAATTTGCAGGGGAGGGGGGGTGGAGGGGTTGCAACCCCCCCCCAATAAACAAAACCGGCCAATGCAATGCCCCCAAATATCAAGAGAGGTGGAGATCTCAACCCCACCAATGTCGAAGCCAAAGTTACTCTCTTGCACAAGGCTATTTATTGTCTTCTTTTCCACACTGTCAAAAATGACCACACCATATGAGATGTTTACATTAATTTTAACCTTAAACACTTCATTTAAGTCCATATAAGTCAGCATGTAAGCATAATATAAATAATTTTGAGTTTTGTGTTGTGTTTAGTTAAGTTACTTTATTAGTCAATGGTTGGTTACATTGAAATTTGTATTTTTCGCATATCCCCTCTCAAGTTACCACACCTGCTCTTTAAAATTAGAATTGCTGTGTTGTTTAAGCCTTCCTAACCTTACACATAACATCACCACCACCAACAAAGAAATGTAGAATAACTATGATGATCGGACAGTATCGGTATCGGCCGATATCCAAAACCCAGACATCGAAATCGGATCGGAACTAAAAATATTCGATCGGTGATTGGTTCAAAATAATCTCGTTCGGAAAATTAGTATTCGGAGCTTAAATTAATATTCGGAGCTTCGTTTTTTTGTTTTTTTTTATTACTATTATTATTATTATTATTTATTTATTTATTTATTTTCAAATTTTTTTTGCAAGAAGCTAGTACTGCAATATAATGTCATCAAATAATTTTTTATTTGGATATAAAAGTTAGTAATATTTTAGTAGTAGTATTGCTCATTTAGGAGGATATTACATCACTAAGTGTCATAGCGCATCCATTACTTCACCTCCGAGCGCGTAAATCTTCAACAAAATATGCAGATACTGTCAAAATATAGGGATTTTTAACATTTTTTTTAATTTTTAATTTAATTTTATTTTTAATTTTTATTTATTTTTTTTTAATGTTGTTTTTGATGGTGTGTTTTTCTGGAACGAATATTCGCTCGGAAAAACCAACGAATATTCGAAGCCTGAAAAATGGCATTCGGGCCAGCCCTAGCTAGGCCAGTGACTAACCCTAACCCTGGGGAAGGTTTAATCAGATCAAAAATTGGATACCGCTGCTGCCCAAACCTAGTCACCCTGTCAATTTGGATTTCAGAATCGGAAAACTAAAAAATTGCGGATCGGTGCATCCCTACCCCATTTCTCTCTTTCCCCATTTCCTCTGACATACAGACAGACAGTGTGTATGTGTGTGTGTGTGTGTGTGTGTGTGTGTGTGTGTGTGTGTGTGTGTGTGTGTGTGTGTGTGTGTGTGTGTGTGTGTGTGTGTGTGTGTGTGTGTGTGTGTGTGTGTGTGTGTGTAAAAATCCCAAACTGTTCTCTGTGTGCGTTGAGCCGACACCACAGCGTTTTGCAAAAGACACAAAACCCTATTCAGGCACATTTGCATAATCTGTGTCTATTTCTAAACTAGGCGATTTAAGAGAGAGATTTTCGACACAATCTGAAAAAGACTCTAAGGATATATTTTGTGAGAGGATTGCCCCAGAGTAAGTTTATCCTATGCTGTGTTGTTATGTGTCTGTATGAATAAATGGTAGCTACTAGATTTCAGGGGAAAGCAGAGAAGTTTAAACAGATATGGCAGCCTTCTTTTTGACTATATAACATTACTGAAGGGACCTACCGACATACACACAACTAACAAAAGGAACACAAAGACAAAATAAAATAAACTAACATGGCGTACTCTACTTTACAGGTTTCTAAGGACTTCTGATTACATTGTTTAAACTATAGGCAAATGTTAAGCAGAAAATATAAAAGTACACTTCAGTAGTTATATAGTCAAAGAAAGGCTGTGTGTGTGTGTGTGTGTGTGTGTGTGTGTGTGTGTGTGTGTGTGTGTGTGTGTGTTTGTGTGTGTGTGTGTGTG
>OX442354.1:1228096-1230596 GCA_949357725.1 Hyperoplus immaculatus | reverse complement strand
TATCTACCTGGGGCTTGGCCTCTTGAGTGACAGCTAGCCGCCTGTTGGCCCTCACTTCCCTGCGTTCCAAATCTCATACTCTTTCTTTTTTCTATTCTACATACTACATCTGACCATACAAATAATCTAGTTAGGATGCAGTAGGCATACTATTGGGACATACTTTACTCTCTTATTTCATCATAACATTGCGCCTTGATCTTGCCTCTTGCTTTTATATCCGGCGCATCCCCGTTTGTTTTCATATGGAGGCTTCGTCGATGTGACGTCACTTCACGTGCGCACTGGATTGTGGGTCAGAATCGCCCAAATAGGATGCACTTTTCAACGCTAACAATCTTGGCCGGGTGTAGTTGACATCCGGGTCTTTCTAACCATCCTAAATCTGGCCACAAGAATCGGAACATCCTAAATCATTTTTCTACCATACTAAATAGTAGAAAGTATGTGATTCGGGACAATGTCAGCTAGATGGGCGTATCCCCCCCTCCCCCACCACACCTATCCCAACATGTCAAATTTCCCTTTCATTCACGTTAACTGTGTTATCCTCAAGAGAATCCCCCCTGTCCACAATAAAAGGCCACCCTGAAATGTGCAGTTTTGTCTCACAGCAAAATGCCACAGATGCCACAAGCATTGAGGGAGCGTGCAATTGGCATGCTGACAGCAGGAATGTCAACCAGATCTGTTGCTCGTGCATTGAATGTTCATTTCTCCACCATGAGCCGTCTCCAAAGGCGTTTTAGAGAATATGGCAGTACATCCAAACGGCCTCACAACCGCATACCACGTGTAACCACACCAGCCCAGGACCTCCACATCCATTGTTATTCATTCTTCTGTTGCAGCTGCTGACATACATACACACACACACACACACACACACACACACACACACACACACACACACACACACACACACAGTCACACAGTCACACACACACACACACACACACACACACACACACACACACACACACACACACACACAGTCACCGGCAGCGAAACTGTTCTGACACTTCAAAATGAATTTCTAACTTTTCTCCCGTTGTGTTTTTCTCCTCCATTAGACTTCTTATTGAGGTGTCACTCTGAGAGAAGGCACTGGGGCACTGTGTGTGTGTGTGTGTGTGTGTGTGTGTGTGTGTGTGTGTGTGTGTGTGTGTGTGTGTGTGAGACTGTTTGTGTGTGTGTGTGTGAGACTGTGTGTGTGTGTGTGTCTGTGAGCGTGTGAGAGACTGTGTGTGAGAGACTGTTTGTGTGTGTGTGTGAGACTGTTTGTGTGTGTGTGAGACTTTGTGTGAGTGTGTGTGTGTGAGACTGTGTGTGTGTGTGTGTGTGTGTATTTTGTGTGTGTGTGTCTGTGTGTGTGTGTGTGTGAATGTGTGTTTGTGTGTGTGCTTGTGTGTGTGTGTGTGTGTGAGTGTGTGTGTGTGTGCTGCTGCTGATACATATTTTCTCTGTTTTGTTGCTGCGACATTAAACTGTCACTTCAAAGTCACAAAATAACAAGAAAGGAAACACACACACACACATACACACACACACACACACACACACACGCACACACACACGCATACACACACACACGCACACACACACACACACACACACACACACACACATACATACACATACACACACACACACACACACACACAGGGCCGACGGACTGGGGGGAAAAGTGATACAGTCGTGGGGGGGCCCAAGGCAGAAGGGGGCCCATAAAAAATTATTATTTTTTTTTTTTTTTAACAAGCTAAATGTGGGGCCTCGATCTTCGAAGGCCCTGAACAATGCCATTCCAAAAAAAAATAATTGACTGGCTCGTGATAGGCCCCTGACCCTTGCAAGGAGATCAGGGGCCTGCGCATGACTGAGGCATGTATGCGGGAGAGTAAGCAGGAGCAAGCCGACATTGAATTGAACTGGTGGCGAAAGTAAACGCAGCGATGTTTCTATGGGGATATTTAGCTGTACAGAAATAAGTGCTGGCAAAGCTAGGACAGTTTAAGACTCCACATCACCGTGGCAACACAACCTATCTATCAGCTCAGAAAGCGCAAAGAAAAGTCTGATGAATACATGAGAGTGATGGCCCAGCCAAGCTTCAGTAAGTTTAAAGAAGTGCCACACTGTTACTGTCTTTGAAATGCATTTAGACATCTTAAGGTGAAAACACATTGTATTATTTGTAGAACAGCATGCTAGTGTAGGACAACAAGATTTATTTTCTGAATTTTCAATGCTGCTTTATTTTTATGTTTTAACTTGGGACATATTCCAAAACGACCGGTATTTAAAAAGAAATCAAGCCAGTAGGCTAATAATAACCATTAATGAATTACAGGCTATCGCATCACAGTAGGCCTATTGTCCACAATAATCACAGCCCCTCATCCATAAAGGAACTTTAAAAAGTTGATTTTGCACTTGATGTGCCTACACAAGTGTATGGTCTTTTATTTGTATTTAGTGTGTCTGCATAGTATCGCAC
>OX442354.1:1208096-1218096 GCA_949357725.1 Hyperoplus immaculatus | reverse complement strand
GGGTTCGAGTCCGACCTGTGGACCTTTACTGCAGGTCATCCCCCCCTCTCTCTGTCTGTCTCCCCATTTCAACTCTGTACTGTCTAATAAAGCTTGAAAATGACAAAAGAATATCTTGAAAAAAAACACACGCCACACACGTGTTGGTGTGTGTGTGTTGTGTGCGTCTGACACATTTCAACATCTTGTCGAAACGCCACTCTGATTGTGTTCTTGCAATCAGCGTCACAATCAATTTAACGATTGATTCTCGAAAGTACATAATGTACATAATCCATTGAAAGTACATAATGGTGAATTCCATTGGAAGCATACAGTTGTTTTTGCAGGAGTTTGTGTGAGAGAGAGAGAGAGACACAGAGAGAGAGAGAGGGAGAGAAAGAGGGAGAGAAAGAGAGAGAGAGACAGAGAGGGAGAGAGAGAGAGACGGGGAAAGAGAGAGAGAGAGAGAGAGAGAGAGAGAGACGGGGAAAGAGAGACAGAGAGGGAGAGAGAGAGGGACACAGAGAGGGAGAGGGAGAGAGAGAGAGAGAGCGAGAGAGAGAGAAAGAGAGAGAGAGAGAGAGAGAGGGAGAGAGAGAGCGAGAGAGAGAGGGAGAGAGTGAGACAGAGAGAGAGAGAGAGAGAGAGAGAGAGAGAGAGAGGGAGAGAGAGAGGGGAATAGAGAGAGAGAGACAGAGAGGGAGAGAGAGAGAGAGGGAGAGAGAGAGGGAGGGAGAGGATGATTGCAAGAGAGAGGGAGAGAGAGAGAGACAGAGAGAGAGAGAGACCACCTGGGACTGAACTACCTGCTGCCAATTACAGTAAAACCTCTGAGACACACACACACACACACACACACACACACACACACACACACACACACACACACACACACACACACACACACACACACCTGCCGATTCTCAGAGTTGGCAATCGATACCTGAGAGGTTAAAAATAAACTTTCTGTCGCGCGTCAGAATCCATCAGCGCTGTGGAGCTGTGATAACCAGCGTGATGACGTGATTGGGCTTTGTAGGATCATTATTTATTTCCTTAAAGGTGCTCCGAGGAACTTTCAATTTGTGTTCATTCTAGCGCCCCCCTTTGGACAACAGCCGTAGTGTTTTTACTATACGCCAGCTGTTGTTCCTGGGTGAATGTATACCCATGACAAAGGCATAATGAAAAACTATATAAAAAAAGCATTCTTCTTTGCACTGATGGTCTCGTTTGCTGTTACATGTCATTTATGATCATCAGAGGAAAAATGAGACTGTTTCAGAAATATTTAAAAGTTCCTCGTAGCACCTTCAAACACACACACACACACACACACACACACACACACACACACACACACACACACACACACACACACACACACACACACACACACACACACACAGCTAATTAAGCTGAAGTAGCAGGATACACGCTGCCTTTGAGTCCAGCATACAGATGTATTTAAACAAAGTGTAACTGCCCTGGAGGACTACAGTGTTAGGAGGGAAGTGCTTAGTAATGAGAACAGCCCTCAGAGTGTCAGTCAAACACCCAATTAAACACACACACACACACACACATACACACACACACACACACACACAATTAAGCAGACACACATACACACACACACACACAGCCAATTAAGCTGAGGTAGTAGGATCCACTCGTTTTACTGTAGACTAGATACAGAGGGAAACTGCACCTACCGAGGTCACTGCTATCAATCAGTATCTTATATAAATAAAGCTTGTAATATAATATAATATATATATATATATATATATATATATATATATATATACTAGAGCTGTCAAGCGATTAAAAAAATAATCTAATTAATTACAGGCTCTGTGATTAATTAATCTAAATTAATCACATACTTTTATGACACTTTTATACCTGTTTATAAACAGCTGTATAGCCTACTACAGTTTGTTTCTCTCTCTCTCTCTCTCTCTCTCTCTCTCTCTCTCGCTCTCTCTCGCAACTTCTGTCTCCACAACAGACAGCGCTGCACTGCCACAGATGCCTATGCCGATTCATTCCCCATCGTCGTACTCATAGGCAAAAATATTGACACACACACACACACACACGGGGGCGGGCGTCCGTTTACGCGGGAGACGAGACAGCTAGCAAACAAAATTGTACACACGGAGGAAGATTGAATAAATCAATAATGCACAGACACTGTGATGATTGCGCGTCTGCTGCCAGCATCCATTTCTGTTTAATCAGAACACAACTCTCAAGCCAATCAGATTATTGTGATTAATTAATTAATTTTTTTTTTTTTAACCTTTATTTATACAGGTAAATACCATTGAGTCCGAAGACTCTTTTGCAAGGGAGACCTGTTCCCATTTTACACGTTACCATTCACACACTCATTCATACACCGATAGCAGCAGGCTAACTATCGACATTCACACGAGGCAAGGTGGGTGAAGTGTCTTGCCCAAGGACACAACAACTATGACACAAGTGGCAGGGCGGGGATCGAACCTCCAACCCTTTGATCATCGGCCGACCCGCTCTGCCACCTGAGCCACAGTCGCCCCAAATTAATTAGATTAATTGTAGAGCAGGTCTCTTAACTTTTAAAGGAAGCCTATCTGACGAACACACTGGTAGATGACAAGTTATCTGTGATGGCCACAGCCGAATAATTAAATCATCTTAGAGCTAAAATAATTTTATTCAAGAAATTAACTAACTTAATGTCCAAAAGTACAGGTGATATTAATATTATTAGAATATCATGGAAAATGAATTGAAATTGAGGCGAGAATTCATGCAAAAAGGAGCGCAAACCAAGTACTGAGTACATATGGATGATTATACTTTATAGAGGGGCCGACATTTCTGAATTTAAAATTTTCTGAGATTCTGAATTTGGGGTTCATAAGCTGTAAGCCATAATAATCATAATTATAACAAATAAAGGCTTGAGATATCTCACTTTGCATGTAATGAGTCTATATATAATATATTATTTTCACCTTTTAAGTTGAATTACTGAAATAAATGAACTTTTGCACAATATTCAAGTTTCCCCTGTGTGTGGTTGTTTTCTGCTAGTTAGATCAGTGCTGCCAGTTACAGCAAATCTCTTATTATTAAACTCTTATTTTGGACTCTTCGTTGGCTGAATTTAATTTGTCTTTTGTTGGTGTGTTTTGGAAACAGAACTGATTACTTCCTGGCAGTGGACACAACGTAAACACAGTCTGAGTGTGTGTCCTGCCAACGTGTGTGTGTGTGTGTGTGAGTGAAAACATTCTGTCGCATTCTAGGGTTTTCAGATGGCTCTCTATTCCACACACACACACACACACACACACACACACACACACACACACACACACACACACGCACAATCTTGGCCAGATCTAGTAGGACATCCGGGTATTTCTAACCATACTAAATCTGGCCACAAGAATCGGGACATCCTAAATATTTTTCCTACCATACTATATAGTAGAAAGTATGTGGACTGGAATGCAGAACTATTCCTTCCACACATGAGCAGGGCTGTGTGTGTGTTTCTGTGTGTTAGTGTGTGGTTGCGTGTGTGTGTGTGTGTGTGTTCCTCCGTGTGTGTGTGTTCCTCCGTGTGTGTGTGTGTGCGTGTGTGTGCTCCTCCGTGTGTGTGTGTGTGTGTGTGTGTGTTTGTGTGTGTTTATGTGTCTTAGTGTGTGTGTGTGTGTGTGCTCCTCTGTGTGTGTGTGTGTTTGCCTGTGTGTGTGTGTGTGTGTGTGTGTGTGTCAGCTGGTATTGATTCTTCCTCTCCGGTTCCCCGTAGACTGTATCGATCTCATTGACTGACTTCTTGCTTCTTAAGTCTCTGTAATGAGGCTCACGCTGGGCTGGGCATCCTGCTGCACTCTGCATCAGTAAGGAGCTAAAGGGCAAAGGCATGGATGGAGTTAGTTTACAAAAAAATATATATTATTATTATTATTATTATTATTATTATTATTATTATTATTATTATTATTATTAATAATAATAATTTTATTATTATTATTATTATTATTATTATTATTATTATTATTATTATTATTATTATTATTATTATTATTATTTATTGTTATTATTATTTATTATTATTATTATTATTAATACTAATAATTGTATTATTATTATTATTATTATTATTATTATTATTATTATTATTATTATTACTATTATTTATTATTATTATTATTAATACTAATAATTTTATTATTATTATTATTATTATTATTAATACTAATAATTTTATTATTATTATTATTATTATTATTATTATTATTATTATTATTATTATTATTATTATTATTATTATTATTATTATTATTATTATTTTACATTTTCTATTCCCTTTTTGTTTTCTACATACATCCAAAGACGTGGTAACAGTATCAAATACGTTGTCTTATTTAATTTCACAAGCCTGATCTAACTACAGGCTCACGCTGGGCTGGGCCTCCGCTGCACTCTGCATCAGTATGGAGCTAAAGGGCAGAGGCACTGGTGGAGTTTAAAGGTGCAGTGTGTAATATGACATCATCAAGAAAGTTCTACAAAGTTCTAGAATGCAACGCTCCCTGGGTAACCCCAACCCTTTCGAATAATAACAGAAGCTACAGTGGCCTTCAAGGACAAGAACAATTCTACATTTTAAACAATGCACCTGATGACATTCCAACCAACATGGATGCCTCCATAAGACCTGCCTGCTCAATGTACATATGTGTCATATCAATATGTGTAATTCTGCGCTCAGGAGGATAATTCAGATGATTGGTTTAGGTGATGTTACACCAATGAGGACATATTTATGAATGAGGATATTGATTTTAGCTAATAAATTACTTAAAATATTACACACTGTCCCTTTAAGAAAATAATAATAATTTTCAACGTAAACGTACAAAGAGGTGGTGGCAGTATCAAATACGCTTTCTTAAGGGGGGCGCCCTTAGCTCAGTTGGTAAGGCGTCCCCCCCCCCCCCGGGCCGGGCCCAGCAGCAGACCCGGGTTCGATTCCCACCCGCGGTCGTTCTCTGCATGTCACTCCCCTCTCTGCCCCATTTCACCTCTGTCTCTACACTATCAATAAAGCATAAAAATGGCCAAAAAATATCTTTAAAATAAAAAATAAAAATGCGCTTTCTTATTTAATTTCATGAGCCTAATTGTCACGAAAAATGCAAATTATATTTATTTTGAAAAAAGAAACAAAAAAGGAAAAATAGACGAAAAAAAATTAAAATAAAAAATTACATAAAGTTGTATGTTTGTTAAAAAAGAAAAAATTCAATAAAAATCGTTTATGGAAAAAATATAATAATATAATAATATATATATATACATAAAGGAGACACACATTTTTTTTGAGAACAAATGATTGTCATGGTCTAAAAATTCCATTCTTCAAGAAGTGCATTGGTGAGGTCACACACTGATGTCGAAGGATTCGTATCTCTCCCGTCAAATATTCTATTCACACACTGAAAAAGCCAGAAGCAGAAATCATTCTCTCTCTTTCGTGTGTGTGTGTGTGTGTGTGTGTCTGTGTGTGTGCTTTGTGTGTGTGCGTGCGTGTGTGTTTGTGTGTGTGTGTGGATGACTGAACAGCTGTAGATGACGCACCGCGGCTCCCGTCGAGTTTCAGATGATGAAATGTGTCAGCTGATTTTCTCTTGCTTCACTTGGCATCATCCCTCCACAATGAGAGTTCCTTTCATCTGCTTTTTATATCTAGCCATATAGCTTATATCTATATGCAGCTCCGAGACCAGTCTTGATTTTTCTTCAATCTTCATCTCTACATTACTTATTGAAAATGCTCTTAATCACAAAAAATGTATTGTGAATTTGGTAGAAATGCTGTCAGTAGTTTATATTATAAAACCAAAATGTTCCTTCTACTCAAACATATGCCTATGAATAGTAAAATGAGAGACACTGAACATTTGGAGTGATCTTTTAATGTTGCATAACTGTATGTATTTTTCTGTTCAGTTTGTCCTTTTGTCCACATGCAAATAGCACAACCGGACATTAAAACCGGAGCGTTTAAGAAAAAAAATTTAGACAATGTTGAAATTTGCGGCTGTGGTGAAGTGTGTAGGGTTGGTCGTCCACTGGGTTACAGGGTCGGTGGTTCGATCCCCCGTCTCCCCGCCACATGTCCAAGTGTCCCTGGGCAAAGAGACACTGAACCAGAAGTACTAAGTATTTGACTATAAATACAGTATAAAAGCAAAAAATTAAAAATTAATACTTTTATTTTGAAATTACACGTACCTAGTCTGAAGAGTCTTTGCAGCATCAATGCACTGTTCTTGTTTCCACTGAGAATTTGACTGAAAATGTTCAAAACAGCAATAATTCCACAACACAAATTTAACTTTTTTTTCTGTATACAGCTGCGGAAAAAATTAAGAGACCAGTCTAGGTTTTTCTTAAATCTTCATCTCTACATAACTTAAACCTGCAGTGTGTAGAATTTTGGGGTTTTATTTCCTAGCAGATTTTGTAGAAAATAATTATAATATCCATAAGTATGTTTAATTTAGTGGATAATAGCTGAATTTTTTTTTTAGAATTATTATTTTTTTTCCTTAGAAAGGGTCTCATATATGTCCATATTTCTCCATACTTTGGACCAAGGCCTTGTCACCGCCATTTTGGAAGTGTCATAGTTGGAATGACATCAGGTGCATTGTTTAAAATTTAGAATTGTTCTTGTCCTTGAAGGCCACTGTAGCTTCTGTTATTATTCTAAAGGGGTGGGGTTACTCAGGGAGCGTTGCATTCTAGAACTTTCAAGAACTTACTTGATGATGTCATATTACACACTGCACCTTTAATGAAAATGCTCTTTAATGACAAAACATGTATTGGAATTTGGTAGAAATGTTGTCAGTAGTTTATATTATAAAACCAAAATGTTCATTCTACTCAAACATATGCCTATAAATAGTAAAACGAGAGACACTGAACATTTGGAGTGGTCTCCTAATTTCTTGAAGAGCTGTACAACGTTCCCGTCACACAGATCGAAGCACATGGCACCCACTTGTGAAAGATTCCTTTATTATAAATTAGATCATTTGTATCAAAAACACAAGCATGCTTCAATTCAACCATGGCATTTAGACATTATCACAACCAACAAGCTACCGTTCAGTTGGCTACCGTTCGGTTAGCTAGCCACAGTTCATTTGGGGGAATGGAGCTCCACTCTAGAATGGAAATACGTCACCTTCACTTGAATAAGGAAGTAACCTCTCCCTGTCCCCTTACCCTAACCCTCTAACCCTCCAACCCTCCAACCCTAAATTGGCAAACGTTCATTCACTTGCAGGAGGGTGTCTGTTGAAGTTTAAAACTATTGGATCTGCCCAGTGCCACTCAGGATCTGCCAACCAATCGCATAACGTTTGGTCGTGACGTATGTGTCATGCGCCGGCTTCTGACTACAACTGAAACTGGCGCACAACCTCAACGTCATTGTTCTCAGCCACTCCCTCTGTTCGCTGATTGGACAGGTAAAAAATCTGGACGGAGCAAACCCGCAAATATACCGCAAATAGACCCAGACTGACTGATGATAATTGAGCGGAAGTACGTAGGTAGGTGGGCAGGCTAGCTCCACTCCCCCATGGGTCTGCAACTAGACACTCTTGGTTTGGCTAGCCACCGTCCCGTTAGCCACCGTCCCGTTAGCCGTAAACAGCGACTCACTCACGTCTCATAATGCAGGTCGACGGACAGACGACATGAGAGACAAAAATCAGCAAATTTATCACAACCACAATTTTTTTTTAATTTTTTTTTTCAAACAAACAATTAGAATAACAACAAAGATCGGTTGGACCCCACAATAGGTTATTTTTTTCTCATTTTTTCGGGTTGCTTTAATAATTTTTTTTTTGTATTTTTTTCATCCCTTAGATCACAATATTCCTCAACGTGTCACCGATATTATTTCTTCTTATTTGAAAATCCATCCAGTTTTTTGGTTAAGCCCGTTCCCTTTTGTCTGTAAACATAAAAAGACACCACACACGGGGCGCTCCGGTGGCGTAGTGGATAGAGCGCGTACCATATTTGGCTCCGGCCTTCGTTGCAGTGGTCGCGGGTTCAAATCCGACCCGTGGACCTTTACTGCAGGTCATCCCCTCTCTCTCTCTCTCTCTCTCTCTCTCTCTCCCCATTTCAACTCTGTACTGTCTAATAAAGCTTGAAATTGCCAAAAAATTATCTTGAAAAAAAAACACACGCCACACACATTTTGGTTCCGTTTGTGAATCGTCCAGATTGTTCAGAGCAACTCATTTAGTCCGTCTTAAAATCTCGTGAATTCTCCGTTGACAGAAACTTCCTTGTTAAGGGGGGGGGGGGGGGGGGGGCGTGCTTGTGGTGTAGTGGTTAGATCCCCCCCCCCCTCTCCCCACTCCCCCCCTCATAGAGTCTCAGTCCTCTTCACAGCAGACCCCGGGTTAGAATCCAGCCCGGGTCGTTCTCTGCATGTCATTCCCCCTCTCTGACACATTTCATCTCTGTCTCTCCAAAATCTGTCTCATAAAGAAAAAAATGCCCGAAAAATTATCTTAAAAGAAAATTCAAATTTAAGAAGCCTCCATGTTGAAATGTCCCAGGATGTCCTTGTATGTTGCGTTCACATGGCGTGGTTGGTGTAGCTGACGTACGTGTTTTTCGGTGGGGGCACTGAGGAGAGAGAAGGCAAACAGCCAATTAGAAAGTTGACTCAATTAGCCTCACAAGCATTTGCCCCTCTCGCCTAACACACTGTGTGGGATAACAGTGGAAGTTTAGGCTTCTGTGTGTGTGTGTGTGTGTGTGTGAGTGTGTGAGTGTGTGAGTGTGTGTGTGTGTGTGTGTGTACTTGATATATTAAGAAGATTGGTTCAGTCAGCGCGTCTCTGGTGAGTAAACAATCTGACTTTTCTGCTGACGCTTTGAAGTAAGTGTGTGTGTGTGTGTGTGTCTGTGTGTGTGTGTGTGTGTGTGTGTGTGTGTGAGCTATAAAGTCTTTGTTCTCAGGTGACATCCCAAACAAACTCCAGTCAACTCTTTGTTAAATCCTCATTACTGGAGCACAGAGAAACTGACAATCTTCTTCCTACAGCTTTGCTTAGAACTTAAAGTTGGTATGTGGTAATGGTAAATGGACTTGTATAGCGCTATATCTCCGTTTATCACAGACCCAAAGCGCTTTACATTGTTTTTGTACACATTCACCCAGTCACACACACATTCATACACCGATAGCAGCAGCTACCACGCAGGGTAGGCTTAGCACTAGGGTGCTAAGCTAACTAAGCTAACTATCGGGAGCAATTTGGGGTTCAGTGTCTTGCCCAGGGACACTTCGACATGTGGCGGGGAGACGGGGGATCGAACCTCCGACCCTGCACACCAGAGGCGAACTCCCCACCCACTTCGCCACTGCCGCCCCCAATGTATGTGTGTGTCTGTGTGTGTGTGTGTGTGTGTGTGTGTGTGTGTGTGTGTGTGTGTGTGTGTGCGCGTGTGCTTGTGTGTGTGTGTGCGTGTGCTTGTGTGTGTGTGTGTGTGTGTGTGTGTGTGTGTGTGTGTTGCTGCTCCTTCCAAGGTATCTTAAAGTTGGAGTCAGCTATTTTGGAGAACGCCTGTTTTCAAATTTCACTTTTTGTCAAAATCAGTCTATATATCCATCCATATATCTATCTATATCAAAAATCACTCACTCACTCACTCACTCACTCACTCACTCACTCACTCACTCACTCACACACACTCAGTCACTCACTCACTCACTCACTCACTCACTCACTCACTCACTCACTCACTCACTCACTCACTCACTCACACACACACTCACTCACTCACTCACTCACTCACTCACTCACTCACTCACTCACTCACATACACTCACTCACTCACTCACTCACTCACTCACTCACTCACTCACACACACACACACACACTCACCCCCCCTTACACACAC
>OX442354.1:1193096-1195596 GCA_949357725.1 Hyperoplus immaculatus | reverse complement strand
CATGTGTCTCCCTGTGTGTGTGTATGTGTCTCCCTGTGTGTGTGTGTGTGTGTGTCTCCCTATGTGTGTGTGCGTCTCCCTATGTTTGTGCATGTGTCTCCCTGTGTGTGTGCATGTGTCTCCCTGTGTGTGTGTGTGCGTCTCCCTGTGTGTGTGTGTGTGTGCGTCTCCCTATGCGTGTGTGCGTCTCCCTATGTGTGTGTGTGTGTCTCCCTATGTGTGTGTGTGTGTGTCTCCCTATGTGTGTGTGTGTGTGTCTCCCTATGTGTGTGTGTGTGTGTCTCCCTATGCGTGTGTGTGTGTGTCTCCCTATGTGTGTGTGTGTGTGTCTCCCTATGTGTGTGTGTGTGTGTCTCCCTATGTGTGTGTGTGTGTGTCTCCCTATGCGTGTGTGTGTGTGTCTCCCTATGTGTGTGTGTGTGTGTCTCCCTATGTGTGTGTGAGTGTGTCTCCCTATGCGTGTGTGTGTGTCTCCCTATGTGTGTGTGCGTCTCCCTATGTGTGTGTATGTGTCTCCCTGTGTGTGTGTGTGTGTGTGCGTCTCCCTATGTGAGTGTGTGTCTCCCTATGTGTGTGTGTGTGTGTCTCCCTATGCGTGTGTGCGTCTCCCTATGTGTGTGTGTGTGCGTCTCCCTATGCGTGTGTGCGTCTCCCTATGTGTGTGTGCGTCTCCCTATGTGTGTGTATGTGTCTCCCTGTGTGTGTGTGTGTGTGTGTGCGTCTCCCTATGTGAGTGTGTGTCTCCCTATGTGTGTGTGCGTCTCCCTATGTGTGTGTGTGTGCGTCTCCCTATGCGTGTGTGCGTCTCCCTATGCGTGTGTGCGTCTCCCTATGTGTGTGTATGTGTCTCCCTGTGTGTGTGTGTGTGTGTGCGTCTCCCTATGTGAGTGTGTGTCTCCCTATGTGTGTGTGTGTGTGTCTCCCTATGCGTGTGTGCGTCTCCCTATGTGTGTGTGTGTGTGTCTCCCTATGCGTGTGTGCGTCTCCCTATGTGAGTGTGTGCGTCTCCCTATGCGTGTGTGCGTCTCCCTATGTGTGTGTATGTGTCTCCCTGTGTGTGTGTGTGTGTGTGCGTCTCCCTATGTGAGTGTGTGTGTGTCTCCCTATGCGTGTGTGTGTCTCCCTATGTGTGTGTGTGTGCGTCTCCCTGTGTGTGTGTGTGTGTCTCCCTATGTGTGTGTGTGTGCGTCTCCCTCTGCGTGTGTGCGTCTCCCTATGTGTGTGTATGTGTCTCCCTGTGTGTGTGTGTGTGTGTGTGTCTCCCTATGTGTGTGTGCGTCTCCCTATGTGTGTGTATGTGTCTCCCTGTGTGTGTGTGTGTGTGTGTGTCTCCCTATGTGTGTGTATGCGTCTCCCTGTGTATGTGTCTCCCTGTGTGTGTGTGTGTGTGTGCGTCTCCCTATGTGTGTGTATGCGTCTCCCTGTGTATGTGTGTGTGTGTGTGTGTCTCCCTGTGTGTGTGTCTCCCTATGTGTGTGTGTGTGTGTCTCCCTATGTGTGTGTGTGTGTGTCTCCCTATGTGTGTGTATGTGTCTCCCTGTGTGTGTGTGTGTGTCTCCCTGTGTGTGTGTGTGTGTGCGTCTCCCTGTGTGTGTGTGTGTGTGCGTCTCCCTATGCGTGTGTGCGTC
Source organism: Hyperoplus immaculatus (assembly GCA_949357725.1). Classification (NCBI taxonomy): domain Eukaryota; kingdom Metazoa; phylum Chordata; class Actinopteri; order Uranoscopiformes; family Ammodytidae; genus Hyperoplus; species Hyperoplus immaculatus. The sequence continues at coordinate 1,193,968 of OX442354.1, read as the reverse complement.
TCCCTATGTGTGTGTGTGTGTCTCCCTATGTGTGTGTGCGTCTCCTTGTGTGTGTGTGTGTGTCTCCCTATGCGTGTGTGTGTGCGTCTCCCTATGCGTGTGTGCGTCTCCCTATGTGTGTGTGTGTGTCTCCCTATGCGTGTGTGTGTGTCTCCCTATGTGTGTGTGTGTGTCTCCCTATGTGTGTGTGTGTGTCTCCCTATGTGTGTGTGCGTCTCCTTGTGTGTGTGTGTGTGTCTCCCTATGCGTGTGTGTGTGCGTCTCCCTATGCGTGTGTGCGTCTCCCTATGTGTGTGTGTGTGTCTCCCTATGCGTGTGTGTGTGTCTCCCTATGTGTGTGTGTGTGTCTCCCTATGTGTGTGTGTCTCCCTATGCGTGTGTGCGTCTCCCTATGTGTGTGTGTGTGTGCGTCTCCCTGTGTGTGTGTCTCCCTGTGTGTGTGTGTGTGTGTGTGTGTGTGTGTGTGTGTGTGTGTGCGTCTCCCTGTGTGTGTCTCCCTGTGTGTGTGTGTGTGTGTGTGTGTGTGTGTGTGTGTGTGTGCGTCTCCCTGTGTGTGTCTCCCTGTGTGTGTGTGTGTGTCTCCCTATGTGTGTGTGTGTGTGTGTGTGTGTGTGTGTGTCTCCCTGTGTGTGTGTGTGTGTCTCCCTATGTGTGTGTGTGTGTGTTGGCCTCAGCTGTAGCCCGCTTGCTGCTCCTGTAAATGTCACCGGATCGTTTCTGCTCCAGATTCTTCCTCCGATCACTTCAGCTCCAACTCATTCTTCCACTCCACTTATCCTCCGCGCCTTTTCGGACACAAAGAGCTTCTATTGCTTTGTGTGTGTGTGTGTGTGTGTGTGTGTGTGTGTGTGTGTATGTGTGTGTGTGCGTCT
>OX442354.1:1185596-1188096 GCA_949357725.1 Hyperoplus immaculatus | reverse complement strand
TCGCTTTTTGTGTACCATCCAATTTACACACCACTGCATTCTCTACCTGTGAGTAACATAAATATACAGCTCTGGAAAAACATTAAGACCCCACTCCAAATGTTCAGGGTCTCTCGTTTTACTATTAACAGGCATATGTTTGAGTAGAATGAACATTTTGGTTTTATAATATAAACTACTGACAACATTTCTACCAAATTCCAACACATTTTTTTTGTCATTAAAGAGCATTTTCAATAAGTTATGTAGAGATGAAGATTGAAGAAAAATCCAGACTGGTCTCTTAATTCTATCCGGAGCTGTGTATAGTTTGGTTTTATGTACTTAAACTATAGCAATGTCCACACAATCATTTTTAAAGGTGCTACGAGGAACTTTTTAAATATTTCTGAAACAGTCTCATTTTTCCTCTGATGATCATGAATTACATGTAACAGCAAACGAGACCATCAGTGCAAATAATGCTATTTTTATATAGTTTTTCTTAATGCCTTTGTCATGGGTATATACGCTCACCCAGGAACAACAGCTGGCGTGGTAAAAAGCCGGGGGGGAGGGGGAGTGCAAGAATGAACACAACCTGAAAGTTCCTCGGAGCATCTTTAATATATACCGTATATATATATTTTTTTTGCTTCGGTGCAATTCTGAGATTTCTTGCGGAAGAAGAGGCTTCTGTTCTCTGAATGCCTTAGGGGGCAGGTGGGATTTAGGGACAGTGATGTAATCGCCATTTCAGTGTGTGTGTGTGTGTGTGTGTGTGTGTGTGTGTGTCGGTGTGTCGGTGTCTGTGTGTGTGTGTGCGTGTGTGTGTGTGTGTGAGAGAGAGAGAGAGATAGTGTCTGTGTGTGTGAGAGAGAGTGAGAGATAGTGTCTGTGTGTGTGAGAGAGAGAGTGTTTGTGTGAGTGTGTGCCTCTGTGTCTGTCTGTGTGTGTGTGTGCGTGTGTGTGTGTGTGTGTGTGTGTGTGTGTGTGTGTGTGTGTGTGTGTGTGTGTGTGTGTGTGTGTGTGTGTGTGTGTGGGTGTGTGTGTGTGTTCGTGCCTGCGTGCCTGTGTGTGTGCCTCTGCGCACGTATGTGTGTCTGTCTGTGTGCGTGTGTGTGTATGCTTGTGTGTGTCTGCGCGCTCGTGTGTGTGTGTGTGTGTATGAAAGAGAATTTGCTTCATCAGTAACTTTCTCTGGGTAAAAATAACCCCAGAAAAACTGAATCTGTCGTCTGCAGTTTCTGGTTCACATTGCATCAGTGTATCAGATGTAACTTGAACATTTTTGCCCCAGACTGTGAAACTAAATAACTTCAGCCCGATTGTCCACACACTATTTTTATGGGGCTATCATGGACTGTGTTCACAATGCCCTACTAACGTCCTACTCATACTAAAAGCCATAACGTCCTACTCATACTAAAAGCCCTACTAACGTTCTACTCATACTAAAAGCCCTACTAACGTCCTACTCATACTAAAAGCCCTAACGTCCTACTCATACTAAAAGCCCTACTAACGTTCTACTCATACTAAAAGCCCTAACGTCCTACTCATACTAAAAGCCCTACTAACGTTCTACTCATACTAAAAGCCCTAACGTCCTACTCATACTAAAAGCCCTACTAAAGTCCTACTCATACTAAAAGCCCTACTAACGTACTACTCATACTAAAAACCCTACTAACGTCCTACTCATACTAAAAGCCCTACTAACGTCCTACTCATACTAAAAGCCCTACTAACGTCCTACTCATACTAAAAGCCCTACTAACGTACTACTCATACTAAAAGCCCTACTAACGTCCTACTCATACTAAAGCCCTACTAACGTCCTACTCATACCAAAAGCCCTACTAACATCCTACTCATACCAAAAGCCCTACTAACGTCTTACTCATACCAAAAGCCCTACTAACGTTCTACTCATACTAAAAGCCCTACTAACGTCCTACTCATACTAAAAGCCCTACTAACGTCTTACTCATACTAAAAGCCCTACTAACGTCCTACTCATACTAATTTTGACGTCAATTTGAGTATGTTGTGGTTGTGTATGCGAGTTTTGTCGGTTACATTACTGTAAGACCATCAACAAATGAGTGGGCACAACCCAAATGTTTCAGTTGTTGATTCTACTGCTAAGAAGAAAAAACCTGGACGTACAGCAGAAGGTATAAAATCCATGTGCCATCACTGAAGGCTTTACCTCATGTAGATGGCGATGCACCGACAGTGTTGTTGTAATTACTCAGAATTCCTCATGGGGGGCGATATAAATTACGCACTATAGCTTTTAAAAAATGCCTGGTCCAGTTTTGGCAAAGACAGCCCTGGCTAGTAAGGATGTGAGCATGATATGGTGTGTGTGTGTGTGTGTGTGTGTGTGTGTGTGTGTGTGTGTGTGTGTGTGTGTGTGTGTGTGTGCGTGCGTGGGTGAGTGAGTGAGAGAGTGTGTATATGTGTGTGTGTGTTAGTTTGTGTGTGTGTGCGTGTGTGTGTGTTATGTCTTTGT
>OX442354.1:1144880-1149880 GCA_949357725.1 Hyperoplus immaculatus | reverse complement strand
GTGTGTGTGTGTGACCGTGTGTGTGACCGTGTGTGTGTGTGTGTGTGTGTGTGTGTGTGTGTGTGTGACCGTGTGTGTGTGTGTGTGTGTGTGTGTGTGTGTGTGTGTGTGTGTGTGTCAGACTGTCAGCAGACGTTTGTTTCAGCCTGGAGCCACAAACAGACAGACAGACAGACAGGAGACAGATGATTCTCCTCTCAGCACCCACATGAGGCCTGAACCAGCAACCACATCAAAAGTGCCCCCGACTCCTGGAACAATTTACAGCAACAAATTAAACTAAATACCTTCATATCCTTTAACCAATTTAAACAAACTATCTTAAATCTGCCAAACTCTACCTGTAACTGTTTTAATTAGGCTATATTGTACTTTCACCCATTTCATTTTAATTGCTGCAACTCTTCACCACTGTGTAAATGTTTCAATTGTTTCTTTTTCTTCACCTATTGTTGTGTATTTGATGTATTTGCATTGAATATTGTGTATTGTTGTTTTTCCTTTGAATTTGTTTTGAACTCGACGTCATTGTAAATGAGGGTCACTCCCCTCCATTGGTCTCTCGAGGATAAATAAAAGTTAAATGAAATGAAATGAAAAGCCCCTCGGTAGCAGCCCGGTTCGGTTTGGCACGGTTTGTTAAACCCTAGAGATCCTTGCCTCGTGTGAATGTCGATAATTAGCCTGCTGCTATCGGTGTATGAATGTGTGTGTGAATGGTAACGTGGGAAAGGAAAACAGGTCTCCCTTGTAAAAGAGTCTTCGGTCTCAGTGGGATTTACCTGTATAAATAAAGGTTAAAAAAGAAAAAAAAAAAGAAAAATAAAGAAAAAAAAAAGATCCTAGCTTGTGTTTCCACTACGGACATTTACTTGGCGCGTAGTTACATTTTGTGAAGAGGAAGAACGCGGCACAGTAGACAAACCCTGCGTCCCGAATCGCATACTTTCTACTATATAGTATGGTAGAAAAAAGATTTAGGATGTCCCGATTCTTGTGGCCAGATGGTTAGTTAGTACCCGGATGTCCTACTTCATCCGGCCAAGATTGTTAGTGTTGAAAACTGCATCCTGTTTGGGCGATTCTGACCCACAATCCGGTGCGCACCTGAAGTGACGTCACATCGACGAAGCCTCCATATGAAAACAAACGGGGATGCGACGGATATAAAAGCAAGAGGCAAGATCAAGGCGCAATGTTATGATGAAATAAGAGAGTAAAAGTATGTCCCAATAGTATGCCTACTGCATCCTAACTAGATTATTTTTATCGTCAGATGTAGTATTTTCTCAAAACACAATAATTAATGCCTTTTGTCATGGGTATACGCTCACCCAGGAACAGCAGCTGGCGTAGTAAAAACACTACCGCTTTTGTCCAAAGGGGGGCGCTAGAATTAACAAAAGCTGAAAGTTCCTCGGAGCACCTTTAAACAAGTATTGTAAACAGGTATGTTAAAGGTTCAGTAAGCAGAATGGTTCTTTTAGCTAACTTCCTGTCAGTTACTGCAGTTAGCAGTCCCCTCGCTCGTCCCTACGTCACCACATTAATGCACTGCGGTCTTCAAGCAGCGAGTTATCTAGCGTCATCTCAGATCCATAAGTGTGATAAAAACATGATAAAAACCATCAAAACAGACATTGGGAAGGATTTTTACCTGCTCCGCCATTGTAGGCGCATAAACATTCACGCATCTGCTGCTCAACGGCAGTGAGACGGGTGTTGGTTTGTAGCGTTCTCTCTTGTGATTGGATATTAATTGCGGGATCCTCCAATACGTTTATTTGCCAATTACATGCAGAGCAGCTGACTGAGAGATCGGCTTTATGAAACTCGCACACTATGTAAGTGGTCACTGTATGAATAAAGAGCGATTTAACACTTATATTAACATAAATAAACCGCTTACTTCACCTTTAATGATATATTCGAAATAATGATTTGAACATTCCACATTCTGATTCGGAAATCCAGTCCAACGTGCGTGAGATCTTTCTGCCTCTTTGCTGACAATAAATATCTAATAAAAGTTGATTAATTACCCAATTTATTCTCCAGTTACTGCGTCTCCAAGGTTACAATCTGTAACACACACGCACACACACACACACACACACACACACACACACACACACACACACTCACACACACACACACACACACACACACACACACACACACACACACAATCTGTCGCCCTTCTCTCTGTTTTATATCTTTGTGTATTGGACAGCGTTAGATCTTCAGACATGTGTCACTACACACTGACGTTTTAAAGACACAGTGATTAAATCAATTTGTCATTAGTGGAATACGATCAACTCTTAAAGGTGCAGTGTGTAATATGACATCATCAGGTAAGTTCTACAAAGTTCTAGAATGCAACGCTCCCTGGGTAACCCCAACCCTTTAGAATAATAACAGAAGCTACAGTGGCCTTCAAGGACAAGAACAATTCTAAATTTTAAACAATGCACCTGATGACATTCCAACTATGACACTTTCAAGATGGCGGCACTAGGCCTTGGTCCAAAATATGCAGAAATATGGACATATATGAGACCCTTTCTAAGGGGAAAAAAATTATTGACGAAGCCTCCATATGAAAAGAAACGGGGATGCGACGGATATAAAAGCAAGAGGCAAGATCAAGGCGCAATGTTAGGATAAACTTTTACAGCGAAGCAATGTCTCTAGATACCAGGGTCAAATACAGACACACACACACGCACACACAAACACACACACACACACACACACACACACACACACACACACACACACACACACACACACACACACAGTCGATCTATGCAGACGGCCTTATAGATGGATTGGTTGGCGGTTGATGAATGAGCTGCAGAGGCTTCTTGACTTTGGAGAAGGGCAGCAGACAAAGCGTGGTCCGCCCTCACCGCAGTTCATTAAGATTCTCCAGCAACATTAACTAAACACAGAGCAAGACCAGAGCTACTGGGACAGGTCAGGAATCCATTGTTTGGAGGTTAAAAGATCCAGATAAGGGGGCGCCCTTAGCTCAGTCGGTAGGGCGTCCCCCCCCCCCCCCCCCCCCATGGGCCTCGGCCAGCAGCGGACCCGGGTTCGATTCCAGCCCGCGGTCGTTCTCTGCATGTCACTCCCCTCTCTGCCCCATTTCAACTCTGTCGCTCTGAACTGTCAATAAAGCATAAAAATGCCAAAAAATATCTTAAAGGTGCAGTGTGTAATATGACATCATCAAGAAAGTTCTGCAAAGTTCTAGAATGCAACACTCCCTGGGTAACCCCAACCCTTTAGAATAATAACAGAAGCTACAGTGGCCTTCAAGGACAAGAACAATTCTAAATTTTAAACAATGCACCTGATGACATTCCAACTATGACACTTTCAACATGGCGGCACTAGGCCTTGGTCCAAAATATGCAGAAATATGGACAAATATGAGACCCTTTCTGAGGAAAAAATAATAATTCAAAACATTTTTTTCAGCTATTATGCACTAAATTAAATGTACTTATGGATATTATAATTACTTTCTACAAAATCTGCTAGGAAATAAAACCCAAAATTCTACACACTGCAGCTTTAAAAGAAAAAGATCCAGATTGACTGTGCCAATATCGTTGTGAGTTCTGAAGTAGATTTACAAAAAAATAAATAAAATTTAACTAATTGAATCACTATGCAAATTTGTATGTAGTTAACCTACCATCGTTGTTAAAGGCCTACTTCATGAAGGTGTATTGAATTCTGAGATCCTATGTAGTATAAATGTGCGAAAAAAATTGAAATCGGTTCATCCTAGCCTGAGAAAAGGCAGAAAGAGTGTTTTTTTAACCCTATATTTCTCTTTCTCGTGACATCACAGAAAGAGAAATATAGGATGAACCGATTTCAATTTTTTTTTTGCACATTTATACTACATAGGATCTCAGAATTCAATACACCTTCATATTCAAACCGGTGAAGTAGGGCCTTTAAAGTAGTTGTTTAAATGCATGGAGCTCACAACTCTCTAACACACTGCCAAGACATTATTGTAATGGAAATGTTTATTACAGTCATAATAATTATGTGTTAGTATAGTCTAGTGCCATCTTGACTCTAAATATTCGTAAGCTAATCAACAAAGACCCTGACCTGACCTTGATGGTGAAGGTTGTTCTGTGCTGAGATACTCAAACTGCGTAAGGAGTGTATGTTTTGACCCATATGGCTCCTAAGAACTATGTCTGTTTGTTGTCTTCAGTAACGTGAGTGTGAGCGACTACCGCACACTGTCTCTGTCTGTGTGTGTGTGGCAGCGATGCCCTCTCAAAGGGGAGAGACTCGCCACAGTCAACCTGAGTCACACACACACACACACACACACACACAGTTTACACAAGTGAAGCTCCGGCTCGTCAGTGAGCGGACTGATTTTGTCAGTTTGGTGAACAGTCAGAGTGATGTTGTTCGCTCATATCAGAACGCATAGAAGGTCTCTCGTCCAATCAAATCCCTCGCTCAGAACCACTGCTGTATAACTAACAATATATCTGGCAGAGGAGAATCTTGTACGTAGGCTGGAATGTTCGTGCGTCATTACCTATCGTGGGTCATTTCACACATTTCGCTGGATTGTTGTCTTGACTCATGTTTGCAAACATTAAAGATCTGTTCTATTTTTTGTATTTAAACATTGTGTCACCTGGTATTAATTGACTAAATTCTCATCTTTTAAAGGTTGGTACTTCAATTCCACGACATTGTAGTGCAAAGTTAAAATATAAGATTAAAATGTGATATGAACAGATAATACAGAAGTGATGAGCTGTGTACAGGTTTGGTTGGGTCAGAACGGTTTCAGAAATACTTCAAAGTTCCTCGTAGCACCTTTAACACACACTTTGTCCTGTCATCTGTAAGTGACATTTCTATTCAAATAAAACCATCTGATCTCTGACCCGCTCAACCATTCACGGTCACGCTGAACGCAGACAGACAGACAGACAGACAGA
>OX442354.1:1119880-1122380 GCA_949357725.1 Hyperoplus immaculatus | reverse complement strand
TAAAAGTTCCTTGTAGCACTTTCAAGATTAAGATAATTTTTCTAAAAACACACACACACACACACACACACACACACACACACACACACACACACACACACACACACACACACACACACACACACACGCCTCTTTAAAGTTTTTCTATGATGACATTCAAACAATACAGTTATTCACAAAGCATGTCGTCAGCTCAGTAACTCACGTCCAGTGCAGACTCGTGTGACGGCCAGTTCTGATCGTCTTCCCCTACAACCAGCATCAGAGGACACTGCACATGCCCCATCTGAAACAATGCAAACAGCAGAATAAGTTCAGCATTGAATATCTAAGCATTATCTGACATGTATCTCTTGTCTGTCTGTCTGTCTGTCTGTCTGTCTGTCTGTCTGTCTGTCTGTCTGTCTGTCTGTCTGTCTGTCTGTCTGTCTGTCCGCCCATCTATCCATCTATGTCTGTTTATGTCTTGTATCACTTTATGGTTCCTTATCTTGTCTTCAAAGTGCTTTATGAATCATCATCATCATCATCATCATCATCATCTTTTATTATTAGACTCAAGGTCCATTTAAAAAACATACAATACATGAAATAGACTACACCTGGTCAATGATCAAATTCCTTTGTGATTTTTCTCTACTTATGACATCTATTGCAGCATGTCCGTCCTGGGAGAGGGATCCCTTACTCTGTCCACTCTCCCTGAGATTTCTTAAATTTTTTTTTTTAATCCCGGTAAAGGGTTTTTTACTGGGAGTTTTTTCTCAGCCGAGCTAAGGGTGTAAGGGCAGGGTGTCATATTGTATCATATTGTATCATATATCATATTGTATGGAATGTAAAGCCCACTGAGACAAATGTGTTTGTGATTTTGGGCTATACAAATAAAACTGATTTGATTTGATTTATAAAAGGCACTTGTACCAAAGCCTCCAAACGTATGACTGGTAGCGTACTGCGCTATAACCTGGGTTCGACAGCAGCATAATGATTTCATTCTTTGAGTCATTCAAGCGACAGATAAATCGGCACATAAGGTGTAGGAATGAAGTTACTCACGTCCACTTTGAGCGACGGGTCTGTGGGGATCGGCAGGAGCAGGTCCCTCCATATCACCTGGTTCTCCTTGTTGATGCGAGTCTTTCCCCCATTACTGTAAAATAAAATAAAATAAAATAAAATAAAATTCAATTAAATTAAATTATTAAATTGACTCAAACTTGAAATATTGGTAATTCAGGCTATGATTTGGTTTCCTTTTATTTTTTTGGCATTTAAAAAAAAAACTTTACTAGACTGAATTGGAGAGACAGAGATGAAATGGGTCAGAGAGGGGAATGACATGCAGAGAACGACCCGGGCTGGATTCTAACCCGGGTCTGCTGTGAAGAGGACTGAGACTCTATGGAGGGAGGGTGGGGGGGGGGTTATGTTATTGTTAGAAAAATGAACTTACTCGTTCATGTAGCTCAATATCTGTTCCACAGATCCGTCAATCGGCTGCACATGACTCCCACTGATACACACCGCACACTTGAGCTGAGGGAAACCACACACACACACACACACACACACACACACACACATTAAAACACGGTGGAGCTACGTTAGGCTACATTCAGACGATTGAAGTAACTTTAAGCTGTACCCTGCGTTCCAAATCTCATCCTCTTTCTTTTTTCTTTTCTACATACTACATCTGACCATAGAAATAATCTAGTTAGGATGCAGTATGCAACACTTGTGACATACTTTTACTTATTTATTTCATCATAACATTGCGCCTTGATCTTGCCTCTTGCTTTTATATCCGTCGCATCCACGTTTGTTTTCATACAGACGCTGCGTCGATGTGACGTCACTTCAGGTTCGCACTGGATTGTGGGTCAGAATCGCCCAAATAGGATGCTTTTTTTAACTCTAAAATCTCGGCCAGATGTAGTAGACATCCAGGTATTTCTAATCATACCAAATCTGGCCACAAGAATTGGAACATCCTAAAAAGAAATTCTACCATACTAAAAAGTTGATGGTAAGGGGATTGGAACACTGGGAGAGTCTGCGGTCTCAATGGGATTAACCTGTATAAGTAAAGCTTAAAAAGAATTAATTGAAGTAACTTTTCGCTGTAGTTTTCTCACCTTTACCACTTTGGAGTAGGCGGCCATTTTAAAGGTGATGGTTGTGCCGAAGGACAGACCCATCATGGCGATGCTGCTGCCGATGATCTGAGGATGGTCCACCAGGACTCTGTAGGCCCTCTGAGGAAACACACAGAACACTGTTTAAATATGATTAGATACACGAAGAAAAGAAAGTTGAAGCTGGGGTAGTAGGTGATTTCTGATTGGTCAAAGTTAACATGAGCTATACACTTTGACCAATCAGAGCGAGGCTCCGATTCTCTGTTCTTATTGGCTGTTGGGAGACTGTCCATTCACTTTGGCATGACTTTGTTGGTGTAGAGCGTGTCAGGGAGGGACCATAGGGGAGGGACCAA
>OX442354.1:1109880-1112380 GCA_949357725.1 Hyperoplus immaculatus | reverse complement strand
ATATATATATATATATATATATATATATATATATATATGTATATATATATATATATATATATATATGTATATATATATTTAAACACGGTTTATCACAATAAGGGGAGAATAGTTGGCACAGCCTGTACCGAGGTCTCAATGGTCTGCATCCAATCAGCAGGCATTTGAGGACTGACATTTTTAATTTAACTGTTCTACTGCACCAGATTGATGGATTTAACTAACTGACGTGCAAAATTTTCTCCGGGAGGGACAACCCCCCCCCCCGGATCCCCCCTAGTCAATGTTCGCCCCTGGGCTACACCCCCGATGTCTCATGATCCTAACAACGCCCCTGCCAATACGTTACATATTTAAGCCGTAAACTTCGTTTGTGAACTTAAGTCTGCGAGTAGATTGAGAAGCCAAAATCCTACATGTTGTTGTGGTTTGTTTGTGTGTGTGTGTGTGTGTGTGTCTGCCTGCGTGTGTGTGTGTGAGTGTGTGTGTGTGTGTGTGTGTGTGTCTGCCTGCGTGTGTGTGTGTGTGCGTGTGTGTGTGGGTGTGCGTGTGCGTGTGTGTGCGTGTGTGTAGGCTACTTTTACAACTAGCCCTTAACTGTGTGTATGAACTTAAAGCCTCCGTGTAGATTGAGTGAGTAAATCCAACACACCTCTCAGCTGTTGTGGTCGTATTCAAGTTTCTAGTTCTGGTCCGAACCGCCTGGTTTTGAACTGGCCGCAGAGTCTGGCTGATAAAACCTGAATGAACTGTATGAACGTGAATCAAAAGCCTGTTAGACGCAATGAAACGTAGCGCAGAGACGCAGAGCATTATTTAACCGGACAAAGTTCACCCCCCCGGGTGGAGCTAAACTTTATCCTCCCACAAAGATACCGCTCTGCTCTTAACACAAGAGGGCGCCATCGAGTAAGGTTTTTTAAATTACTTTCCATGCGTTCCAAATCACATAGGCCGTGTCCGAACTGCCATACTAACGTTCTACTCATAGCCTACTCATTTTGACTTCAATTTGAGTATGTGACGGTTGGGTATGCGAGTTTGGGTATGTGAGAAATTCCCGGATGAGTACTAACTTCCGGGAAGATTTTGGGTATGGATCGATTGTATACTTTTCCTACTCAACCGCCCCACAATGCACTGGGTCAATTCTACCCGCCCAGGAAAATGAAATATTTTCGAGCAAGTTGCTAGGCAACAACATTGTTTGGGGTTCCGCGATCTGACAGATGTACGTGCAGTCATTCATAAACTCTTACAATAGATAAGAGATGAAGATAAATACCTAACAACATTAGAGTCACTAAGTGAAATGAGTGAAGTGAGTCTGATAGTGGAGAGAGATTAGAACAGATCGCTGTTCCACACACCGCGGCTCGTCCAGCTCAACTCACAGACAGCTGAGTGCTGATGAGCCGGACAGAGAGCGTCGGAGGGATCCTCCGCCTCAAAATATAATTATTATAAAACAAGAGGTCTAAAACACAGATGATGAACACAGGACTGTAAAAATCTAGTTCAATATCTAACCTGTAGAGGGCGGTTATAAGCTTAACAGTATCTAAACTGCCTGAATCTTATAAGAAGAAGAAGAAATTCTTCATTGCTTGAGTATAGAGCTGTTAAGCGGAAGTGCTTTACTTCCGGGATATGGGACCTCTCGGCTCGAAAAATTACACGGTAGTCAATGGAAAGAAATGTATTATTTTCTGGTCCCAGTCATGAAATGCCTTCGATTACACATATGGTTTGTATGGATTTAGATGGTATTTTTTCGTGCAAAGAATGGAACAATTTAGCGAGTAGAAGCTGGATACGGTCAGGTTTTGTGCAGAGCGCTTTTGTGGACTACAGCTCTTCGCTGCTCTTGACACTTATGATATACGTCACCACCACTGGCACCTGCTTAGCTCAGAAACATGGCTGTGTCTTTAATGCACTTTGCCGCCTTCTTTCAAGACAAAAGTCTTCAGCGTGGCGAAAATCACTTCACAAGTGGACATGTGGAGTTTCATTTCTCGAGTGGGGAGATTGTTGGCGTTGTCCCACGCCAGCCATTAGCATTAGCATTAGCACTGTCAGTCGAGAAGTGGAGGGAATGTGTTGAGGTGACGTCACAGAGGCGACAAGACTTGTAGTTGTTCTCGTAACATTTTTCAAAAGCCGTTAGACGAATAATCATACAACATACCGTCAAACTCTTCACATGAAAAATTATCATTTAGACCATACAAAACATATATGTAATCCAAGGCATTTAATGACTGGGACCAGAAAATAGTAGATTACTTTCCATAGACTCCCATTCATTTTTTTTCAGCCGATAGGTCCCATGCCCCGTAATTCCGCCACTTCCGCTTAACAGCTCTATACTTCAACTGAGAACGTTTCGACGCAGCTCGCATACACAATCGATCTTTGAGTAGACAGTATGTAGTATATAGATGGTGAGTATGTAGGATGTAGGACGCTAGTATGGCAGTTCGGACACGGCCAGACT
>OX442354.1:1080019-1097519 GCA_949357725.1 Hyperoplus immaculatus | reverse complement strand
GAAAAGTCGGCCGTCCAAACCGACAAGGCTGAAGTTGTATCTGAGCTGTTTGGGGCTTGACATCCGACTCCAAGTGTTGCTATCCACGCAGTAGACAAAACAAGCTTCCACCTGTAAGGGAGAAGAAGAAGGAGATATTTAGATGGATAGATGGATGGATGGATGGATGGATGGATGGATGGATGGATAGATAGATAGATAGATAGATAGATAGATAGATAGATAGATAGATAGATAGATAGATAGATAGATAGATAGATAGATAGATAGATAGACGGACGGACGGACGGACGGACGGACGGACGGACGGACGGACGGACGGACGGACAGACAGACAGACAGACAGATAGATAGATAGATAGATAGATAGATAGATAGATAGAGACACAGACAGACAGACAGACAGACAGACAGACAGACAGACAGACAGACAGACAGATAGATAGATAGATAGATAGATAGATAGATAGATAGATAGATAGATAGATAGATAGATAGATAGATAGATAGATAGATAGAGGCACAGACAGACAGATAGATAGATAGATAGATAGATAGATAGATAGATAGATAGATAGATAGATAGATAGATAGATAGATAGATAGATAGATAGATAGATAGATAGATAGATAGATAGATAGATAGATAGATAGAGGCACAGACAGACAGATAGATAGATAGATAGACATAGACAAGCTTCCACCTGTAAGGAGGAGAATGAGATATTTAGATGGATGGATAGACAGACAGACAGACAGACAGGCAGTCTGATCAACACAGCAACAGGGGTCTAAAAGAGGTGTAATCTGTCTGAGAGGTTGTGGAATCTAACATTCAGGAGACATACAATATGTAATACAGCTCCGGCAAAAATGAAGAGACCAGTCTGGATTTTTCTTCAATCTTCATCTCTACATTACTTACTGAAAATACTCTCAATGACAAAAAAATGTATTGGAATTTGGTAGAAAAATGTTGTCAGTAGTTTATAGTATAAAACCAAAATGTTCATTCTACTCAAACATATGCCTATATAAATAGTCAAACGAGAGACACTGAACATTTGGAGTGGTCTCTTAATTTTTATCCAGAGCTGTATTTCTCACTACACACCACTTGTTTGTGAAGTCCGTGAACCCCTCCAATGACGTACAGCTTGTTGTCTAAAACAGTCACCCCGGCCATGGCTGTGCTAGCTTGTAGCGGAAGATCGGTCAAAACCTTCCAGATATTTTCAGTTTCGTCCAGATAGCAAACAGTCCTGGAGTCCGTGTGTATTGTATCATTCGCGCCGCAGGTAACATGGGCTCCAACTGCCACCAAAACACTAGGTTTCAAAGACTCTACGTAGGTTATAAGCTCCATTGGTAAGGTTTTTCTGACTTCCGACTCCAATTCGACGTACATATTTCGGATAAACATCGCCGTAGCATGGTACAGGTCCATTAAGCCGAAGTTTGCAGCGGTGTGGTACATCAGAAAACAGTTATCCGAGTCGATGAGCTTGATGAGATGCTTGGTGAGTTGTCCCACTTGCAGGAAAGCAGCACATTCGATCGCTTCCACAATTTCGTCGGCGTCCAGAATCGGCATCTCGCCTCGTAAGACGGCCAACGCGATAATGAAACCTTTGGGACCCAGAGATTTGAGGTGGATTTTCTCCTGCGAACATTCCCTCATGCCAGAGTGATACAACGCCCGGAAATAGTCACTGTTTCGAACCAGTAACATCTTGTCCTCGGTGAAGTGTGTGCCCCCCACCACGATGGTTAATCTCGCTGAAACCAGATCACCATTGGCACAAAATGGCGGAAAGTTTTCGTCCGCACCGTCGACACTGTTTATGCTGCCGTCCTCCGATTCACTGAGGCTGTGCGATGACATTACTATTCTCCTTTGACAGTGTGAAGTGTCCTCAATGGGAAAAGGCACGAGAGAGAGAGAGATAGAGAGAGAGATAGAGAGAGAATGAGGGAGAGAGAGAGTGAGCGAGTGAGTGAGTGAGTGAGTGAGTGAGTGAGTGAGTGAAGGAGTGAGAGAGAGAGAAAGACAGACAGAGAGGGAGAGAAAGAGAGAGTGAGTGAGTGAGTGAGTGAGTGAGTGAGTGAGTGAATGAGTGAGTGAGTGTGTATGTAAGTGAGTGAGTGAGTGAGTGAGTGAGTGAGTGAGTGAGTGAGTGAGTGTGTAAGTGTGTAAGTGAGTGAATGAGTGAAGGAGTGAGAGAGAGACAGAGAGAGAGAGACAGAGAGAGAGCGTCGAACAGTTTCCAATAGTCCCTGAAGTGTGTATGGCTTGAGAGAGAGAGAAAGAGAGGGGGACACTGACACGAGGTTAGTTTCAGCTCTCCAAGGAGGATCAGTTGTTTCACAGGTTTTAAAATAGACGCGGCTAAACATAGACGAGAACAAATGATGTGAGGCAACATGTGGACATTAGGTCAACTCTGCTGCTGCTGCTGCTGCAATCGTAAATGATCGGTTCAACCATACACACAAACACAGATTTTTCGCTATTTCCTTATTGTGCTGTAGACACTTTTTTTTTTTTTTTTTTTTTTAACCTTTATTTATACAGGTAAATCCCATTGAGTCCGAAGACTCTTTTTCAAGGGAGACCTGTTCCCATTCCCACGTTACCATTCACACACACATTCATACACCGATAGCAGGCTAACTATCGACATTCACACGAGGCAAGGTGGGTGAAGTGTCTTGCCCAAGGACACAACAACCATGACACAGGTGGCAGGGCGGGGATCGAACCTCCAACCCTTTGATCATCGGCCGACCCGCTCTACCACTTGAGCCACAGTCGCCCACACTAATTAAAGGTGCTACGAGGAACTTTTTATATTTCATAAACAGTCTAATTTTTTCCTCTGATGATCATGAATAACATGTAACAGCAAACGAGACCATCAGTGCAAAGAAGAATGCTATTTTTATATATACTTTTTTAAGGCCTATGTCATGGGTATACGCTCACCCAGGAACAACAGCTGGCGTGGTAAAAACACTACCGCTTTTGTCCAAAGGGGGGCGCTAGAATTAACACAAACTGAACATTCCTCGGTGCACCTTTAAAGGACCAGTGAGCAAAATAAACTACAGTGAATTGTCTGTGCTGAGACACATTTTGATAAGATGCAAAGGGACTTGGCGTTTTTTTCAGATAAGACTTGGTAGAAATTGAATTTAATATTCATTAGTATATGTTTTGTTGTCTGTATAATGGCTTGTAAGTCAAAGTTGTTTCTTTCTACATAGGAGCGGGGCGCTGAGGCCGCCATGTTGAACCGCCATGTTTCTCAGCACAGAATGGACAAATTGAACTGCTGTGCGTTTTTTTATCAATTGAAATCACTTTTTGTCAAAATCAGTGAATATAGGGGGCGCCCTTAGCTCAGTTGGTAGGGCGTCCCCCCCATGGGCCTCGGCCAGCAGCGGACCCGGGTTAGATTCCAGCCCGCGGTCGTCCTCTGCATGTCACTCCCCTCTCTGCCCCATTTCAACTCTGTCTCTACACTATCAATAAAGCATTAAAAAATGCCAAAAAAATATAGCCTATATATTAAAAAAAATCAAAAATCAGTGAATATCTCCTCATGATTCGCTACCTGTGCGCTGAGAAAAGAAGTGTCGATAAGGCTCTGTAAACTGGTATGTAAACAAATGCTATTCAAACAAAGGGGGGCCACTGTAGCTAGCAACATGCCTGTTTAAAGAGCCTAGCCTGTGAATCAACACTGGATTATTTTTCATTGCACACACACACACACACACACACACACACACACACACACACGCACACACACACACAGCAGATGGAGACAGTCACTGATTTCGAAAACATTTATTTAAACAACATGCGTTCTCCAGAATCACTGACTTCACCTTTAATTAATGCTGTTGTATGTTTTTCTCACTGATTTTTCTGTTATATGAATGTGTGTGAGTCCATGTGATGTCACACGGGTCGGCTCGAAGATGTTTTGTCTCCACAGAACAACAGCTGGTTGTTTGTGTCTTCTTAAACCTGTTTTTCTCAGTCGCTCTGTCTCTTTACATTAAGTTACAGTGTGTGTGTGTGTGTGTGTGTGTGTGTGTGTGTGTGTGTGTGTGTGTGTGTGTGTGTGTGTGTGTGTGTGTGAAGGCTGACCTAGATCTGGGCTCAGTGAGGCAGTAACACAGCCGATCATGTGACTGCTGCTGTTTTGATTTGTCAACACCACTGCAGGTGTTGCTATACGCTATAGAACAATTAAAGAAGATTTTTTATTATCTTTTATTTTTAATTTTTTTCTTGTAGCCTATTTATTTTTTCTCTCTTTTTTATTTAAGTAAAAATTAGACTGTTTCGGAAATATTAAAAAAGTTCCTTGTAGCACCTTTAAACGTAAATATCTGCATGTTGCCCTTGCATTGCACACAATGACTATAAATAACTGCTGAAGGAAAGGCAAGTTTATCTAAATAGCAGAAATCAGACACAAGGCCATTCAAGAAGAGATGAACTGCTTCAATTAATGTGATTTCAGTCTGAGTCAGACTGATGGATGGACTGAAGAATCAGCATTTATTATAATAATCATGTTGAGTGATGTTCAGGTCCCGTTTCACTTAATCATATTAAAACAGAAGAAAACACACAGATTTTTCTATTTACTATTATGAGTAGGTGTATCTTTTAAAACTTTATTTTATTGCTATATTTATTGTTTTTATTTATTCAATTGTGTGTGTGTGTGTGTGTGTGTGTGTGTGTGTGTGTGTGTGTGTGTGTGTGTGTTAGATTGGACAACTTTATTGAAAGGAAGAACTGTTCAATTAATTTGCAGCTTACAACATCCAAAATGTCACATGTGAACACACAGATGAATAAGTAGACAGAGGACTAGGCCTATAGGACAGCAAGGTAAAGTTAATAAGCAATAAAATAGATAAAATGGAATAGAAAATAAATATACATTGTTACATGAATTATCATAAATGAACTTTAATTAAAAATGCCATATCGTATGAGTTTAATTACCTTTTTAGCCTACTGCCATTTAAAAAGAAAATTATGAATAGGCGTATTTTACCTTTCCCTGTGATGAGCCGCAGCACTCCCAGAGTGACCCTCCCTAGATGACTGCGCCTGTGTTACTACGTTAAACTAGTTCGCATAATTTCTCAATTATTTATGGCTATTGTTTTCACTAATTTAAAATTCACAGTGAATCGATATTACTCGGCACATAACACTGTTTATCAAAGTGTGTAAGCTTGCGTACTAAGGGGCATTTGTCTGTCGTGTTATTTAATGTCCAGGCGGAGGGATCTATCTGACCGTTGTAAATATTGGCAGCGGCGGTCGGAGCGGGAGGCAGAGAGTGGCGCGGTCGGATTCACTATTGATCATACTGATTTTTTCTTCAACGTAAATGAACGAACTCGAGATGAATTTTCACTGTGTTTCGGCTTTATTTCGCCCGTGACACGAGGGCCGAGGGTACTGTAGTCATTTGGGATTCATTTCGAGGGTATTTCGCCAGTGTCTTGTCGTTTTTATTGTTGTTGTGGGACACCATGCTGCTTTCTAAGCTGGGCTCGCTCCCCCACATGTCGCCAGGCGTGGACCTACCGGCGAAACTTCAGCAAGGTAACGGCTACATCCCAGCGTTGCCATGTAAACTGTGTGACCCGTGGCGTAAACTGATGATTTCTGCCTATTTTCTCTTTACCTTAACACAACGGGACATCTAAAAACTATCTTAAAACCTTAATATTCCAGAAATAGCATGTTTTATCAGGTCACATAATCGAACTGATCACATAATATCGTGTTAAACGTGTACAGGTGTTACGCCGAATTATGTGATCCGTTAGATTTCGAAAATTAGACTAGAGACACCAACGGTTATTTTCCAGCCTTTTATAACGTCAACTTTTTATTTAAAAAAGCATATGAAATCAAACCAAAACAAATGTCATCATAGTTTCACAACCGGTAGCTTCACTTGGAAGGCTAAATATGTTGATTTTTAAACTTCAATCGAATAGAATTATTATTTGTATTTATTTTTCAATATATTTTATTTTGGTAGCGGATGGCAACGGCTGCATGACCTTTTTAAATGACATCGTCTGGGGCCATTTTAAAAGCCAAAACATGTAGTAATCCCCTAATTAAATGTCTGTATATTCAGTTGAAACATTTGTATTTGTTTATTTCAGCTGTAGTCGCTTAAAATCGTTAAAAAATAGTGTGTATAGTTTTTGGTGGACGTGATGTTGGTATCTAGAGTCCACCATTTTTAAACGGCTGGCACCAGAACAACAGGGGTCACTGAGGGCGTTTGAATATGTGCTCGTTTAAAAAATCAGTTTTGTTTTGAATAGGCTATGTTTACGTCCATTTAGGCACTGTTTTTATTCAAAACCATGATATTAAAAGTGAATTATAAAATTTAAGCTTCAAAACAAACAACATGAGGAAACGAAAGATTATTTATTTGTTAGGGGGGAGGTCACAGATTTTGGCGCAACATAGGACAACATGGCTAAAAAAGTCCTAATTGTGTCGGTTTTTTCGCATTTTTTCAGCCAAGTCGGATAAGCCTTCGTTTGAGAAGCTGTACCGATTGGATTCGGTGCTGGGCAGCGGAGGGTTTGGCACCGTGTACTCTGCTGTTCGTCTGGCCGACGGGACGCCGGTAAGTGCGGGGAAGAAGCTGCTTTGTTTTGGTTCCAAACACATGGCATGGCCGCTGTCAAGTTACAACATGCGAGCAGTGGTGGTTTCCGGTTCCTGGTTTAAAAAAATTAAATAAACCCATTTTTTTCCCCCACAATATATTTATTGAAGTCCGTCCCCCCCCTTTTTTTTTTTATTTTTTTTTTTAAATACAAACACCTTCACCATCACAACATACAAAACGAAAAAAAAAAAAGACTTTCTATCTACTAGGACTAAAAATGTTGCTCTTGACCTTGTAAACAGCAGCTGTTTAGTGTTTATTAATTTTTTTTATGAGTATTCATAAAGTATTCATGGGACTTGCGTTGTCTTTTTTTCTGTCCGCACAGATGGTATGATACTTTATTTATCCTTAGGGAAGTTTTGACATCCAGCAGCAGCAGCATACACACTTTCACACATTAAAACAGAATTAAATTAAATCATGTAGAAAGAGATACAAACTAATTGACAACAACAACACAGCATTGCCTGCCCTGAATGTAAAATGTGCAAATTGAAACAGATTCAATAAAGTCACCAAAGTCGGTGAACACAAAATGTTCTAGTAATTACAATGTTTAGAAATCACATGAGCATCTTTCATAATCACCGTAGCTAGTTCTGGTGATGTTCAAAGTTATGTCTTTCTATTTGTACTTTCTATTTCTTTTGAAGCCATGAAAATGAGGACATCTGCTGTACCCAACCTGAGCTTGGTTATGATTTTTTACTTTGTGCTTTTATTTTGAAAGCAGTTGAAAGTCCTGTGTCACTCAGTTCAGTTGTGTAGCGGGTGTAGCTTGAATCACCACAGTCCCTCCTGCCAGGTGCCCTTTGTTTTCACAAAGAAAGTGAGGAAGTGTTTTTACTTTTTGTAATCATTTTCATGACATCATAAAACTGTTGGAAAATATGCAAATTTATAAACGAATGAAAAACATTCAAATACTAAACAATACAATTTTTTCTGCTGTTTATTTGTTTTTTGGCGACATACCCTGTGTTCCAATACCCATCCACTTCCATACTATTAAGTATGCCAGAATAAGGATGTCCCATTACATGCATGTCAAATAAAGTATGCCAAAAATACCAGACTAACCCTAATACATCCAATTGCTTTTTGAAGTATAGGAACCAGCATTTTTTAGTATGCAGTATAAGTAAAGGGGAAAAGTATGTGATTTGTAACGCAGGGATAATTGTTTTTAGCCTTTTGTGTTGTGTAACTGTGTTAATGGTGTGTCTGTGTCTGCGTGCAGGTGGCCGTGAAGCATGTGTGCAGGGACAGAGTGACTGAGTGGGGATCGCTGGTGAGTTAACCGCCATGTTTCACTGTAAAATAACAGTTCTCTGTCGGAGAGAATAGATTGCTTGTCAAAATCACTGAAAAAAAAAAAAATCCAGTGTTAATATACAGCCTAGTAAACGGCCATGTTACTAGCTACCGTGAGCCCCCCTTTGTTTACAGACCGGTTTACAGAGCCTAGGCTGTTTTTTCACACAGTACGGACAGGTAGCAGATCGCTAGTTGATATTCACTGATTTTGACAACAATCGGCTCCAGCATTGCTGTTCAACATTCCGGAGCTGAAACTAACAAATGTTGGCTCTAAAATGTTCCCCAATGTTATTGCTCACTACTGCTTCTGAAAGGTTTTTAAATGTCTGTACGGTGTCCTTGAGTGCAGAGAAAGGCGCCTTTTAAATCAAATGAATTATTATTAATGTTAAATCTTCTCTGTGTTCCTCTGTCTGTCTGTTTTTTTTTATTTTTTTAACAAATGTTGGCATTGAAATTTTAATCTCGTTTTACACTTTATAATGACAATAAAGTATTCTATTCTATTCTATTCTAAATGTTTCCCTAATGTTAAATCGTCTCTGTGTCCCTCTCTCAGTGTGGGGTGGCGGTCCCCCTGGAGATCGTGCTGCTGCAGAAGGTGTGTGGCGGTGCGTTCAGCGGCGTGGTGAGACTGTGGGACTGGTGGGAGCGCGCTGACGGCTGGCTGCTGGTCATGGAGCGACCGGAGCCCGTGCAGGATCTGTTTGATTACATCACCGAGAGAGGAGCCCTGACAGAGGCCGCAGCCCGCGACATCTTCCTGCAGGTGATTTTATCTATCTATCTATCTATCTATCTATCTATCTATCTATCTATCTATCTATCTATCTATCTATCTATCTATCTATCTATCTATCTATCTATCTATCTATCTCTATCTATCTATCTATCTATCTATCTATCTATCTATCTCTTTTTTTTTAAATATATTCATTTGAGCACCTTTTAATCTCGGTTGGTTAATTGCATTTGGTGCCCAGTTTCTCTCTTCTTCTTCTTACATGTGCTTTTGTGTGTTGCTCATTTTATCTGTTGTGTTATTTAATTAATTTTATTCTCAGACAACATCTTTTTTACTCTGCTTTTATTTTCTATGCACACTGTAGAGCACTTTGTGACCCTGTCTGTGACAAGCGCTTTATAAATACATTTTACTTACTTACACTAAGGGGAAATAAAACATAATTTTACTTACTTGCTTTATGTCTAATGCTCCTTCAGCTGGCACTCGACTCCCAATTCCGTTGTATAGGTGACAATGACAATAAAGGCTTGACAAAAATCTTATATTACCCTGAATTAGATGGGCAACTCTTTAAAGGTGCAGTGTGTAATATGACATCATCAAGTTCTACAAAGTTCTAGAATGCAACGCTCCCTGGGTAACCCCAACCCTTTAGAATAATAACAGAAGCTACAGTGGCCTTCAAGGACAAGAACAATTCTAAATTTGAAACGATGCACCTGATGACATTCCAACTATGACACTTTCAAGATGGCGGCACTAGGCCTTGGTCCAAAATATACAGAAATATGGACATATATGAGACGCTTTCTAAAGGAAAAAAATAATAATTAAAAAAAAAAAAAATTCAGCTATTATGCACTAAATTAAATGTACTTATGGATATTATAATTACTTTCTACAAAATCTGCTAGAAAATAAAACCCAAAATTCTACACACTGCAGGTTTAAGTGACTAAATTTTGTTTTAAATTCTCCTTCTCATCCCAGGTGCTGCAGGCGGTGGCTCACTGCTACAGCTGTGGCGTGGTTCACAGAGACATTAAGGACGAGAACCTGCTGGTGGACCCGCGCACCGGACACGTCAAGCTGATAGACTTTGGCTCTGCGGCGCTGCTCAGAGACACGGCCTACACCGAGTTTGATGGTGAGTCTGACCACAAGTCTGTCACTGAGTTTGTGGATCATTGATGACTCACTTGTTTAGGCATTTGGGTAACTTCTGTCTTTTATATTTTGCTTATTTTATCTGTTGTGTTTTTTTATTATTTATTTTTTATTTATTCATTTAGTTCTTAGAAGTTTTTTTTTTACTCTGCTTTTATTCTCTAAGCACTTTGTTACCCCGTCTGTGAGAAGCGCTTTATAAATAAATGTTACTTATTTAACTTACGCTGTCCAACCTATCAACCCCTCCCCCCTCAGGTACTCGTGTGTACAGCCCTCCGGAGTGGATCCGGTCTCAGCGTTACCATGGGCGCAGTGCGACGGTGTGGTCGCTAGGCGTCCTGCTGTATGACATGGTGTGTGGAGACATTCCCTTTGAGCAGGACCACGAGATACTCCGAGGAAAGCTCTACTACCGGCGCAAAACATCCTCAGGTCAGCTGGAGTCTTCACTTAGATCTATCATCTATGTGTCTCAGGTGGTAGAGCGGGTCGGCCGACGATCAAAGGGTTGGAGGTTCGATCCCCGCCCTGCCACCTGTGTCATAGTTGTTGTGTCCTTGGGCAAGACACTTCACCCGCCTTGCCTCGTGTGAATGTCGATAGTTAGCTTGCTATCGGTGTATGAATGTGTGTGTGTGAATGGTAACGTGGGAAAGGAAAACAGGTCTCCCTTGAAAAAGAGTCTTCGGTCTCAATGGGATTTACATGTATAAATAAAGGTTAAAAAAAAATCAGATTAGGTTTTAGATTCAAGTTTTCCTTTACTGTACTTTCATACAAAAATGAAACTAGATGCTGTTTCTCTCCAACAGTGTTAAAAGGGCAGGAATAAATGGGTAATAAAACAATTATCAGTGTCATAAAAAAACCCACAATAGACACAACAGTTTCAATGATCAACTTCCATGCAGTTTTTAGTTCAGTTCTTTGGAAATCAGTCTGTCTTTATGCTCCAGTGTAGAGACCGACCGATTACTAAGTCGGGACAATTATTGGTATTTTTGTGGCTGTTATGTTCCTGTCAAAGTGTCTCCTTCACCGCCTCTTCATGTTTTCCTCAAAGAATGTCAGCCAAAAAAACAAAAAGTATAAATATTATGATATCCGTTAATAATAATGGGGCGACTGTGGCTCAGTCGGTAGAGCGGGTCGGCTGATGATCAAAGGGTTGGAGGTTCGATCCCCGCCCTGCCACCTGTGACACTTCACCCACCTTGCCTCGTGTGAATGTCGATAGTTAGCTGCTGCTATCGGTGTATGAATGTGTGTGTGAATGGTAACGTAGGAAAGGAAAACAGGTCTCCCTTGTAAAAGAGTCTTCGGTCTCAATGGTATTTACCTGTAGAAATAAAGGTGTAAAAAAAAAAAAAAAAAAAAAAAAAAACCAGATATCTGAATCGTAACTGTAAACCAGTGGCTGTGTTTACTCTATAGTTTTTATGCACCAAGTCTCTGGAACAAACTCCCAGAGAACTTGAGGTCTGCTGCAACTCTCAGCTCTTTTAAATCGAGTCTGAAGACTTTTTTTGTTTCCATTTTAACCTGTCATTTTTATTTTATTTGCTTCTTTTCATTCGCTTTTAAATGTTTTCTAATGTGTTTTTATCTATTTTAATCTTGCCCCTGTAAAGCACTTTGAATGGCCTTGTGTCTGCATTGTGCTATAGAAATAAACTTGCCTTGCCTTGCCTTGCCTTGCCTTACTGCTCGGGTGCTAAACTACATTCTCTCTGCGTCACAGAGTGCCAGCAGCTGATTGGCTTGTGCCTGAGCCAGCAGCCCTGTGATAGGCCGACACTGGAGCAGATCCTGCTGCACCCCTGGGTCACGGTGACGCACAGTGATGACATCACGCTACACGCCGTCACAACCGACCAATCCTCTTCCACTTCCTCATCCAGCCAGCAGCAGCAAGGGCCCCGATTGGTCAAAGAGAGACTGGACCCGTTGATGTAGAGAGAAAGTAATCGGACAGTAACGGCTGAACTTATTATGGCGGTGTTGATGCTGGGTGACGCACAGAGATGACATCACACTACAACCGACCAATCCTCATCCACTTCCTCCTCCTCCTCCGGCCAGCAGCAAGGGCCCTGATTGGTCAAAGGGAGACTGGACTAATAAGTTTGGTTGCGTTCCGAATCTCATACTTTCTATTATATAGTTTGGTAGAAAAAAGATTTAGGATGTCCCGATTCTTGTGGCCAGATTTAGGATGGTTAGTTAGTACCCGGATGTCCTACTTCATGCGGCCAAGATCGTTAGTGTTGAAAACTGCATCCTATTTGGGCGATTCTGATCCACAATCCGGTGCGCACGTGAAGTGACGTCACATCGACGAAGCCTCCATATGAAAACAAACGGGGATGCGACGGATATAAAAGCAAGAGGCAAGATCAAGGCGCAATGTTATGATGAAATAAGAGAGTAAAGTATGTCCCAATAGTATGCCTACTGCATCCTAACTAGATTATTTTTATCGTCGGATGTAGTGTGTAGAATAGAAAAGAGAAAGAGTATGAGATTGGGAACGCAGCCTTTGTTTTGGACCTACCGGTGGTTCAGTTGAGTTTAATGGTGGTAGTGCCGCGCCAGTGTTGCTGCCCTGAACTCTCAGTTTAACTGTAGTGTTGATGAGGTCATATTAACCTCACGTCTTATTAAAGCTATAGTCAGTTTGGACTGATGAGCTTGTGTTGAACCCAATGGTGGTTTTGAGTTGAGTTTGACTCCACACACGGCGCCCCCTGCTGTTCACAGGCGACGTAGCAGCTAATCAGACAGCAGGGCGTTAATGGTGTTACTCCCTTCAGTTTGTTAGCCTCATAGCATAATTGCCTAGATAATTTTTACTCTAATCTATTCTATTCTACATCTACTTTTCGTTAAGTCTGATAGCATAATTGCCTAAGTCATATTTTAAACCTGCAGTGTGTAGAATTTTGGGTTTTATTTCCTAGCAGACTTTGTAGAAAATAATTATAATATCCATAAGTACGTTTAATTTAGTGCATAATGGCGGCATTGTTTTTTTTATAATTATTTTTAAAAAAATCCGCTATTATGCACTAAATTAAACGTACTTATGGATATTATAATTATTTTCTACAAAGTCTGCTAGGAAATAAAACCCAAATTTCTACACACTGCAGGTTTAAGAGTTATAGAGTAGGGAAAAGTAGAGTAAATATGATTTTGGCAATTGTGCTATGAGGCCTTCAGTTCTCATGCTGCCGCGGGCCGAGTGTCACCACGGTTACCGAGCTGGAACGCGGTGGGATGAGGTCGTTCCTCTAGAAGTTTGGACGTGAAGAATCCTTTTAGAGTTGTTAATCAGTCGTCAAAAGGTTCAGGCTGTTGTACAGAAGAGCTCTGCATTCACCAAGGAAAAAAATATGGTCTTAAACTCTATCCCCCCCATCAGACACACTCAGCTGACGATATGAATTTTGATTATTTCTATTCTTTCATATCGTCTGCCGAGTGTATCTTCTTCACACTAACAGTGTATCTTCTTCACACTAACAGGTCGCACATTTCAGTACAAGAGAAATGCAGCGACGTCAGCAAACATCTCATTTTCTTTCTGTGTAAAAGCCGGGACTCGTTCTACGGCAGAGCGTAAGGACCAAAAGGGACGAGAGAGAAAGATTATGCACTCAGGGGCCACTCACACTAGGGCCGCGGCCCCGTGCCAAAGCTCATTAGCATACTAAAGTCTGGAACGTTTGGCTAGTGGTGAGCGCAGAAAGCAAAGCAAAAAGGTTTTCCTGTTTACTCACGTTCGTCAGATGATTTTTTTTCTTTTTCCTCCCGTCAGCTGTCATAATACTGTCTTTACGCATGGCGGTGGAGACGCACCCAAAACAACACACCGCGGCCCGGTGATAAGGAAACAGTAGCCTACACTAAGGTTTAACAAGAAACTTTATACACTTAAAAAAACGATCTCGGCCCATACAAAAAGTTCTGACTTGGATTTGATGGAGCGATCGATGTGTATAAAACCATCCGGTGTATGGTCTGATGACGGGCCGTTATATTAATAATAAACAGCGTGCTGCACAAATATGAGACTGTCCACCGCGACCTATTACATCAAGGCTACATTTTAAAAAAAACAATAGTTTAAGGATTCTCGTTGCTCTAATGTGGAAGTGGAATATATGATGCAAATTTGGCCGGATGAAAATATTCACAAACAGTCGTATAGCCTACAAGTAGACTACGCTCCAAATCCTAAACGCGCACGGTGACGTAGGCAAGGTGCAATCGTGCCCAGGCCACGAGCAGTGTGAGCACGGGCAAGCGGGGGGAGTGGGGAGGAGGGGGGGAATCGTGCTGAATCTTCCTGCAGCACGGAACAGGCAAACGGCCCTAGTGTGAGTGCGCCCTTAGAGAATGAAGTCGAAGTGTCGATACACTCGACAGTTTCAGTTCAAAGCTGAAGTAAAGTTGGTAAGATATTGACCGATCAGAAATTCCCGATATCAATAACTGATCAAAACTTCATTTCTTCTCTTGGCTGGACTACTAACAGTGCTCTCTGTGCAGCGGGCTGTGAGACGAGAGCACAGGGACCGTCTACACAGGGAAACATTATACTGAGGAGTTCTGGATCCCGGAATTTCATATCTTTCAAACTGTAACGCAGTCTTTCTTTACCCGTCGGGGTTATTCTCTCATATTTTTACTTGATTCTCAAAGTGAAGAATAAAAAAGTCCTCAAACTTAAATGTTCTCTCCCGTCGCCCTGATGCTCGACTGTACTTTTGAGATTGTCCTAAAGGATTTATACAAACAAAATCAAGATTTGAAATCGTTCTAATTTCATACAGGTAAATCGGTTCCCTAAACCTCCCCGAGCTCAAACAAGAGGCAGATCTTTAGTCTCCTCAGCAGTTCCTTTGGTTGGTTTTGAGGGTTCGTTTAGTTTTCTCCGATTCTTTCTTTCTGTGGACGCTGCTGCTAAGTGCTTGTGGGTTTTGAATGTCTTGAGTTATGGTTTGATGAGAAAGTGTTTTTTCCACTAAGTTTGTTCTCTTAAGTATAGAGCTTTCAAGTAATCTATCTCCCACAGAAAACACCGGAGCCTCCCAGGTGTAAATGCACAGCCAATGCAGATACTCAGGTTTAGATTTAGTATATATTTTTTTTTATGTATACGCACAAATATATATATATTTTTTTATTTTTCTAAATTGATGGTTTTTTATTTTTTTTTTTTTTTTTTTTTTTTTTATATGAGTGAAGAGACGTACCTCATACTGCGGTTATTTATTGGTCTCCTGACGCGCTTTCTTAAATGGTTTTCGTTTCAGTTTTTCCCCCCGATCAGTTGTAAGAGTCTTCCTCGCGTCCGGGTGAAGAGATTTGACTCGTTTTTATGTTTGGCAGATTTTTTTGTTGTTGATACAAATATAGAATTCTGAAGAAGAAGAGAATTATTTTTTTATGGATGTTTTGTCCAAATTAAAAAAAATTTGTATACACACCGTTTTTCTGTGTTGTTATTTTCGCACTCTTTACTTTTCTGTTGGCACCAACCACACTGCTGAAAACATAACCTCATATCTACATCATTTATTAAAATTTAGCTCTATTTTTCTAAAAATGTAATTACTAAATTGCGCCCCCCCCCAAAAAAAAGGTTTTAAAATTCTAAATATTTCTCTATAATTTCCTTTGTTTCTTTAATACAGAAAATTAAACATATAATTTTACTTTGATCCATTAAAGCTGCAGTGTGTAGAATTTTGGGTTGTATTTCCTAGCAGATTTTGTAGAAAGTAATTATAATATCCATAAGTACATTTAATTTAGTGCATAAAAAATGTTTTGAATTATTTTTTTTCCCCCTTAGAAACGGTCTTATATATGTCCATATTTCTGCATATTTTGGACCAAGGCCTAGTGCCGCCATCTTGAAAGTGTCATAGTTGGAATGTCATCAGGTGCATTCTTTAAAATTTAGAATTGTTCTTGTCCTTGAAGGCCACTGTAGCTTCTGTTATTATTCTAAAGGGTTGGGGTTACCCAGGGAGCGTTGCATTCTAGAACTTTGTAGAACTTTCTTGATGATGTCATATTACACACTGCACCTTTAACTAAGGCGCATTTATATTTATTTTAGGTGATTATGTGAGTGTCGCTATAAAAAACAAACAGTAGTTTTATGTTCCTACAGCGACACCGTGTGGCCGCTACTGAGAATACATCAGCTCATGAATTGGACAAGGCAGCTTTGGGAAAAAAAATAAAGACACCATTCCAAATGTTCGCTGTCTCTCGTTTGACTATTTAGAGGCATATGTTTGAGTAGAAGGAACATTTTGGTTTTATAATATAAACCACTGACAAGATTTCTACCAAATTTACAATAAGAATATTGTCATTAAAAGCATTTTCAATAAGTAATGTAGACATGAAAATTGAAGATAAATCCAGACTGGTCCCTTAATTTTTTACCGAAGCTGTATATTACCTTTAAAAATGTAATCGAGGGTCATTGGTTAATAGGTTAAGTTATTTCGATTTGTTTAAGTGAATATATTTGCCCTTTTTTGGATTCTCCCACTTGTTCAAATACAATTAAATAAAAATCACCGTACGTAGAGCCCATGGACTGTTTTCTAGAGACAGAAATGTATATTTGTATTATGTATTACATCAATAAAGTAAATAAATACGTAGGTAAATAGAGTATTTCGAAAAGTAAGTATAAGTTTAAAAAAATATATACATTTATGATATCTGAACAGGCGCTTTTGGGGACAGCTAAGTTCTGGGGGCCTTCCATCGTCAACACCGGAACACCACGTGAACAGTGAGTAAAAACGGTCAGTTAATGGTTTATAAACTCGTTTTAAATGAGATACGAAGCCTTTATGTCACCTTTAATGTTTATTTTAAATGTATATATAAAAATCATAGTCATACCAAGACCTAACATGAGACAAAACGCTCTGACAGCCGTGAAATACGCCGTTTATTCTGCCCTTTACGCCGAACTCATTTAAAAAATATATCTAAACAAAGTTAACCGGCCTCCAGCACCTAAATAAGAGTTCGCTAGACTATAAGCAAATACAGTTTTCGATTCGTTTAGAGTTGCTCTTCAATTCGGCTAACATAGAATTAACCAAACCCGAATTATTTTTAATTATTTAATCACACATCACATTAAACCAGGCGAACTGACACTGACTATGGAGGAGCCAGATTATTATGCTGTAAACGGTGTTGGAAGTTGGAACTCTAGCCTACTAAGACTCAGAGAACAGATAATCAGAGATGCGAGTTTGTATCTGTCTTTGTTGATAACTATATCCTTAACTAAAGCAATCACGATCTTAAATACAATGCACAATTCTTTAAAAAAAGTCTTTAAAATACTCAGACATTGAGAGTAGGATTTTATCAACAGTCTTAAATGTGTGTGTGTGTGTGTGTGTGTGTGTGTGTGTGTGTGTGTGTGTGTGTGTGTGTGTGTGTGTGTGTGTGTGTGTGTGTGTGT
>OX442354.1:1047519-1077519 GCA_949357725.1 Hyperoplus immaculatus | reverse complement strand
AAGACAGACAGACAGACAGACAGACACACAGACAGACAGACACACAGAAAGACAGACAGACAGACAGACAGACAGACAGACAGACAGACAGACAGAAAGACACACAGACAGACACACAGACAGACGGACAGACAGACACAGAAAGACAGACAGACAGAAAGATACACAGAAAGACAGACAGACAGACAGACACACAGACAGACACACACACACACACACACACACACACACACAGACAGACAGACAGACAGACGGACAGACACACACACACACAGACAGACAGACAGACAGACAGACACACACACACACACACACACACACACACACACACACACACACACACACAGACAGACAGACAGACAGACAGACAGACAGACAGACAGACAGACAGACAGACAGACACACAGACACACAGACAGACAGACAGACACACAGAAAGGCCATGGCGCCTCTGCCCGGAGTCACTCAGATACAAGGAGACATCACCAAGGTAACCACACCATACACTAACATGAGACTGATCAGACAATTAAACTGTTTATTCAGTTATGAGAATACATCTTAGAAAATGTTCTCTTCTCTGATACACTCAAAGTTACATAGTGCACCTTTTAAAGCTGCAGTGTGTAGAATTTTGGGTTTTATTTCCTAGCAGATTTTGTAATTATAATATCCATAAGTACATTTAATTTAGTGCATAATAGCTGAAAAAAATGTTTTGAATTATTTATTTTTTTCTTAGAAAGGGTCTCATATATGTCCATATTTCTGCACATTTTGGACCAAGGCCTAGTGCCGCCATCTTGAAAGTGTCATAGTTGGAATATCATCAGGTGCATTGTTTAAAATTCAGAATTGTTCTTGTCCTTGAAGGCCACTGTAGCTTCTGTTATTATTCTAAAGGGTTGGGGTTACCCAGGGAGCGTTGCATTCTAGAACTTTGTAGAACTTTCTTGATGATGTCATACTACACACTGCACCTTTAAAATAAAAAAGTATAAAGAATATGTGCTTAATGCCTCAAGGTTTAGGCCTCACAATATAGATAGATGGATAGATAGATAGATAGATAGATAGATAGATAGATAGATAGATAGATAGATAGATAGATAGATAGATAGATAGATAGATAGAATATGTGCTTAATGCCTCAAGGTTTAGGCCTCACAATATAGAGAAGATAGATAGATAGATAGATAGATAGATAGATAGATAGATAGATAGATAGATAGATAGATAGATAGATAGATAGATAGATAGATAGAATATGTGCATAAAGGTTTAGCATAACAATATAAAGCCACCAATGTCTGTTCTTTCTCAGGTGTCCACGGCTCAGGAAATCATCCGACACTTTGAGGGAGAACCAGCCGACCTGGTGGTGTGTGACGGAGCGCCGGACGGTGAGACAGACAGACAGACAGACAGGCAGGGAGGGAGGACAGGCAGACAGAAAGGCAGGCAGACAGACAGGGAGGGAGGACAGACAGACAGGCGGGGGAGAGTGGGGGGCAGACAGACAGACAGACAGGGAGGGAGGGAGGACAGACAGACAGACAGACAGACAGACAGGGAGGGAGGGAGGGAGGACAGACAGACCGGCGGGGGAGAGTGGGGGGCAGACAGACAGGGAGGGAGGGAGGACAGACAGACAGACAGACAGACAGACAGACAGACGTACTCACTCACTCACTCACTCACACTCACAGACAGACAGACAGACCCTGTCTGTCCTACGTATTACGTATAATTTTTATTGTAAAAGTTCCATCTGTTAATTTTAATGCCGTTGTTTCTCCACAGTAACCGGGCTCCATGATGTGGACGAGTACATCCAGGCTCAGCTGCTATTGGCCGTGAGTACAGACCTAATGGTAATGGTAAATGGACTTGTATAGCGCTATATCTCCGTTTATCACAGACTCAAAGCGCTTTACATTGTTTTTTGTACACATTCACCCAGTCACACACACATTCATACACCGATAGCAGCAGCTACCACGCAGGGTAGGCTTAGCACTATGGTGCTAAGCTAACTAAGCTAACTATCGGGAGCAATTCGGGGTTCAGTGTCTTGCCCAGGGACACTTCGACATGAGGCGGGGAGATGGGGGATCGAACCTCCGACCCTGCACACCAGAGGCGCGCTCCCTACCCACTTCGCCACTGCCGCCCCAAACCGACCTGTGTGTGTGTGTGTGTGTTTGTGTGTCTGTCTGCCTGCCTGCCTGTCTGTCTGTCTGTGTTTTCATACTGACGGCTGTCTGTCTCTCAGGCTCTGAACATCACCACTCACGTCCTGAAACCTGGAGGAACCTTTGTTGCCAAGGTGAGCTCATAATTATATATATATTTTTTTAGAGTCGAAAAAAGGGTGATAATTAGAGAAATATATGTAAATCTAATATTTATCATTTTAAATGATGTTGAGTCAAACAAATGCAAAGTACAATACAGCCTAATTAAAACAGATACAGGTAGAGCTTGATTTGAAGTAGTGGTATTGGGCCGCTGCGGTGGTGTAGTGGATAGAGCGCGTACCATATTGGCTCCGGCCTTCGTTGCAGTGGTTGCAGGTTCAAATCTGACCCGTGGACCTTTACTGCAGGTCATCTCCTCTCTCTCTCTCTCTCTCTCTCTCTCTCTCTCACTCTCTCTCTCTCTCTCTCTCTCTCTCTCTCTCTCTCTCTGTCTCCCCATTTCAACTCTATACTGTCTAATAAAGCTTGAAAATGCCCAAAAAATAAAAAAACAACAACAACTTTGCATCCATGTACCTTCTTTTTAGGTTTGTCTTATATTTCACTATATTTTACTATCCAATAAAAAGCTTGAAAATGCCAAAAAATTATCTTTAAAAAAAAGAGATAGTGGTAATAGTATTAACCCCTCCCTGTCTCGCTGTCCTGTGTATTAACCCCTCCCTGTCTCGCTGTCCTGTGTATTAACCCCTCCCTGTCCTGTGTATTAACCCCTCCCTGTCCTGTGTATTAACCCCTCCCTGCCCTGTGTATTAACCCCTCCCTGTCTCGCTGTCCTGTGTATTAACCCCTCCCTGTCTCGCTGTCCTGTGTATTAACCCCTCCCTGCCCTGTGTATTAACCCCTCCCTGCCCTGTGTATTAACCCCTCCCTGTCTCGCTGTCCTGTGTATTAACCCCTCCCTGCCCTGTGTATTAACCCCTCCCTGTCTCGCTGTCCTGTGTATTAACCCCTCCCTGCCCTGTGTATGAACCCCTCCCTGCCCTGTGTATTAACCCCTCCCTGTCTCGCTGTCCTGTGTATTAACCCCTCCCTGCCCTGTGTATTAACCCCTCCCTGCCCTGTGTATTAACCCCTCCCTGCCCTGTGTATTAACCCCTCCCTGACCTGTGTATTAACCCCTCCCTGTCCTGTGTATTAACCCCTCCCTGCCCTGTGTATTAACCCCTCCCTGTCCTGTGTATGAACCCCTCCCTGCCCTGTGTATTAACCCCTGTCTGTCTGTCCTGTGTATATTCAGATCTTCCGGGGTAAAGACGTGACGCTGCTCTACTCTCAGCTGAAGATCTTCTTCAGTGGAGTGACGTGTGCAAAACCCCGCAGCAGCCGCAACTCCAGCATCGGTCAGTCAGTATGAGAACACACACACACACACACAGGTTACACACACACACACACACACAGGTTAATACATACACACACACACACACACACACACAGGTTAATACACACACACACACACACACAGGTTAATATACACACACAGGTTACACACACACACACACACACACACACACACACACACACACACACACAGGTTACACACACACACACACACAGGTTAATACACACACACACACTCACACACACACAAACACACACAGGTTATTACACACACACACAGGTCTTATACTATCTGTGGTCTGTACTCACGGCCAATAGCAGCTGAGCCTGGATGTACTCGTCCCCCTGCACCAATCACAGAGCTCCAAACAGCACACCATCCCCCATCCTACACATACATACATCTGCTGTACTATGATGGGCTGCAAGTAACATATGGTGTGTGTGCGTGTGTGTGTGTGTGTGTGTGTGTGTGTGTGTGTGCGCTTCTCTGTCTGTCCATCCACCCACCCACACATATACAACTGTTGTACTATGGACTGCATATAACATACTGTGTGTTTGTGTGTGTGTATATTAACCTGTGTGTGTGTGTGTGTGTGTGTGTGTGTGTGTGTGTGTGTGTGTGTGTGTGTGTGTGTGTGTTGCAGAGGCGTTTGTGGTTTGTCAGAATTACTCTCCTCCTGAAGGCTACGTGCCCAACATGTCCAACCCTCTACTGGATCATTCATACGGTAACTAGGGGATATATATTATTATTATTATTATTTTTTTTTCATGTATTGGTTCTCAATTGCTAATCTCAAATCAAGAAAATATATTTTTTAAATTAATAACAAAGGTTTAAATGCACTCAGAACAGATTATAGTCAAATTAACACTGGATTAACTATACAGACAGACAGACAGATAGATAGATAGACAGATAGATAGATAGATGGATAGACAGACAGACAGACAGATAGATAGATGGATAGACAGACAGACAGACAGACAGACAGACAGATAGTATTGATTCTGTTCTCTCTCTTTCAGACGTGGACTTTAACCAGTTGGAAGGTCCAAACCGGGTCATCGTTCCGTTCTTAGCCTGTGGAGATCTCAGCGCCTTCGACTCAGACAAGACCTACCCTCTGCAGGTGACTGATTCAAAACGATTCACGATTCAAAATGGATTTCTTGACTCAGTTGAAAGGAGGATTTCAGGATCTGCTCCAGTCCACTGTGTGCTAAGAGGCGTTGTGGCAAATTATGGCATTAAAGCAAGTTAAAGTCAATGTCTTATCTATCTTTAAAGCTGCAGTGTGTAGAATTTTGGGTTTTATTTCCTAGCAGACTTTGTAGAAAGTAATTATAATATCCATAAGTACATTTAATTTAGTGCATAATAGCTGAATTTTTTTTTTAGAATTATTATTTTTTCCCTTAGAAACGGTCTCATATATGTCCATATTTCTCCATACTTTGGACCAAGGCCTTGTCACCGCCATTTTGGAAGTGTCACAGTTGGAATGTCATCAGGTGCATTGTTTAAAATGTAGAATTGTTCTTGTCCTTGAAGGCCACTGTAGCTTCTGTTATTATTGTGAAGGGTTGGGGTTACCCAGGGAGCGTTGCATTCTAGAACTTTGTAGAACTTTCTTGATGATGTCATATTACACACTGCACCTTTAATTAAAGTCTATTTTAATGTGACGCTCGTATGTGATTTTAAGGCAGATCAACGTTTCCGGCAGCAGCAACATATATATATACATATATTTTTTTATATTTCGATTTTGGCAAAATATGAATTGATTTAAAATCGCAGGAGACAGGAATCGTGATTTTTATGTTTATCATTTTTTTGTTGACCACTCCCACTAGAATGATATTAACATTAAAGCTAATGTCTGGGACATCCATTTTGATCACGTTAACATTGTTCATGGTTTGTCTTTACGTCGTGTTATGGTGCTTATCACTCCCTTTTCTCTATGAAATTCAACCCATTGTTCTTTTAGGTTTTTAAAACACATTTTATATTTTTTCACGTGATTGTGATATATTAAAGTAGATAATCTGCACAATTTACAAGTTTTAAAGAGGAAAGTGACCTAGGTTTCCTTGTTGAAAGTGAATGCATGGATTCATAATTTTTGCTTTTTCCCACCACAAACACGATCTCAATTTATTTATTTTTTAATATATATATATATATTTTTTTTTTCTCTAGCTGGATGCTGATAAAGAGTACCAGTACACGCCCCCCACCCAGCCGCCTATCCGCCCCCCCTACCAACAGGCATGTCACCTCCGCAAACACAACCTGCTCTCTAGAGAGGACGCCCAGTCACAGTGTCTCAGCCAGAGTCAAGAAGACCAGACAACTACCTCCACCGAGTCCACATAAAACGTTACCCTGTCAATGGAGTTGTAGATTGAGGAGTTCTCGTTTAAAAATGGAGTCAGTGATTCTGGAGAACGCTTGTTGTCAAAATCAGTGAATATCTCCTCATTATCTGTTTCTGCTACCTGTCTGTACTGTGTGTGTGTGTGTGTGTGCGCTGGGAAAAAAAATCCGGTGTTGGTAATACACAGCCTAGGCTCTGTATACATAAG
This sequence comes from Hyperoplus immaculatus, assembly GCA_949357725.1. Lineage (NCBI taxonomy): Eukaryota > Metazoa > Chordata > Actinopteri > Uranoscopiformes > Ammodytidae > Hyperoplus > Hyperoplus immaculatus. The sequence continues at coordinate 1,071,313 of OX442354.1, read as the reverse complement.
CATGTTGCAAGCTAAAGTGTTGAGTGTTTTTGACAACAAGCGTTCTCCAGAATCACTGACTCCTACATAGATACACAGAGATGGGTTCACTGCTTGTTTTAGCCTGTCTTAGCTTAGCACAAATATTTGAGGTAGAAGGAAAACTGTAGGTAAATGATGGATAACATTTTCCACTTGCCTTGACATGCCTTGAATTTATCTCTGTACTACATGTTTGTTTTTTATCCAATTGGATAAATATGTTTTTATTGTTTTGTCTGATTATATGTGCAGGACTTTGTGACAGATCCTTCATATTTTAAACATTCGTATTGTCAAAATAAAAATGTCCTTCTTGGAACCAGCGTCTTTGTCTAACTGAATTGTGATTGATTAATGATTACCATTTTGCTGCTGACTTGAGCCCATGACCATGTAGGCCTATACACTGTTATTTCCTACTTACCTGCCTGGGTTAAAGCTATAGTGTGTAACTTTTGTCATATAAATGAATGTCGGTTTAAACATTCAAGCCATCGCCAAATGAGTTGAAACAAAATTGATTAAGCCTATTATCAGCTCCACAAAACTCTCTATATTTCTCAGTATGGCAGTGTTTACAAACTGGTGTGTGTGTGTGTGTCCCTGACACTGGTGCAGGAGCTCAGAAAAATTCCCAAAAAGAGCCTAAAACATGTTTAATTTGTTGATTCTACTGGTAAGAAAAAACCTGGACGTACAGCAGAAGGTATAAAAACCCACCTATTTCTATATAGATGTAGTGAGTGTTCTTTTATTTTATTTTTAAATATATTTTTGGGGTATTTTTATGCTTTATTGATAGTGTAGAGACAGAGTTGAAATGGGGCAGAGAGGGGAGTGACATGCAGAGAACGACCGCAGGCTGGAATCGAACCCGGGTCCGCTGCTGGCCGAGGCCCTTGGGGGGGGGGGACGCCCTACCAACTGAGCTAAGGGCGCCCCCATGAGTGTTCTTTTCTGCAAGGATTCAGAAGAACCATAGACTGTATAATTTTGTTTTAAATAATAAAAAAAAAAAGTCAGAACCACCAACTCGACGTAAAACCGTCCGGGGCCTGCTTTTCCTGTGTGCGTGATTACGTCATGACGCAAATCCCCACACAGCCGCATTGTTGTTGGGGGAAGAGAGAGACGCTCGGGCAGCTGCTGAGTGTGTCCTGCCACTCTGCCAAACTGTAAACTCCTAAAAACAGTCCCTCTATCGACCGGTAACGACCCCAAACGGAAATATACTGCAGCTGAAATCGGTACCGTAACCCTGGAAAAGTGTCGCCGGTTGCTAAGTGAAAGCCTCGGTCGGAGCGCGAGCCACCGAAGCACTGAATGTGGATTTAACCGCCGCTCTCCGCTCCGCTTTGCAGGCCGCGCCGCCATTGCTGCTGTTTTTAAAAGCTGAATTCGTGAAAAATTACAGGTAAGTTCAGCCTTATTATGGCCTTGGTAGTTTACTATAAGACCCAGCTACATTCTGGACTGTTTAAAATGCGAGATTAAACCACGTTTCTGTGTGAAAAAAGCCCTTTTCACCGATCGAGGCAGTGTCTTGTTGTGTTGGTCGCCATGTTTCCTCCCTTCCCTTCCTGCCTCTTGTCCTTTTAACGGATCTGTGTTCATTTGAACGCTTCCAATCTGTTGGAATTACAAGCACAGTCCGTTGGGGTTCGGTTGAGTTCACCTAGCAGACATAGCGTAAAAAAACCCGGACTATAACGATGATTTTCAACGACATCCAGCGATCGGCGGCTCCACTCGGGCTCATGTAGCCGACCCAAGCTGCTCTGAGGGCGGCGTAGAGAGGCTACTGCTCCCCGCTGATGGCTCTCATTCATCCAGTGGAGGGATTTCACAGTGGGGTCCGTTTCCACCCCGCTCTAGCGTTACTGCAGCCGGCTCGGGGCGTACCGATCCTTTTTAAATACACGCTAAGCTACACACACACAACACACACTGGGGCTACACATTTAAACTGTGTGCCTGTCACTATCTAATTTAATTGTGTAGTATGTTTTAACATGCAAAGGATTTCCCTTGGTAAATTGGTGCATATGGTAAATTAGCTAAACACATAGACAATGCACGTCTAAAAGCATGTATTGCAAAGTCAACATAGTAAACATTGCATTTCCCGACATGAAATATGATATAACATGAAGCAAGGATGTATCTGTTTCTCTACAAGCAGTTCAGTAGTGTGCAAAGTAGTTACATGATCCTATAAGTACAAGCCACACACACACACACACACACACACACACACACACACACACACACACACACACACACACACACACACACACACACACACAGGGGCTTTACATTTTAAAAGCTGCCGGCTGAACGTCATGTGTGCCTGTCAGAATCAGTTTATTGATACACTGGTGCAAACAGAAAACAGTGCGAACAATGTGATCATAAAACTCAAGGATAAAGCAAGTAATTCCTACTGCAAAAACAAAAACATAACTAGAACATTTCGCAATCAGACAGCTAAGATAATGTACAAAATGTGCTTTTTTTACTATGACAGATTTGTGCATGAGAATATTGGCTGTTTGAAGTGTGAAAAAATACAACTGCAATGTGCAAAAGATGAATGAATGGAACCTGGATCCCTGTACAGTTGACCAGTTTAAAACGTTGCTGAAGACTCACTTTTTGTTGCATTAGCCTTTAAACCTGCAGTGTGTAGAATTTTGAGTTTTATTTCCTAGCAGATTTTGTAGAAAGTAATTATAATATCCATAAGTACATTTAATTTAGTGCATAATAGCTGATTTTTTTTTATTATTATTATTTTTTCCCTTAGAAAGGGTCTCATATATGTCCATATTTCTGCATATTTTGGACCAAGGCCTACTGCCGCCATCTTGAAAGTGTCATAGTTGGAATGTCATCAGGTGCATTGTTTAAAATGTAGAATTGTTCTTGTCCTTGAAGGCCACTGTAGCTTCTGTTATTATTCAAAAGGGTTGGAGTTACCCAGGGAGCGTTGCATTCTAGAACTTTGTAGAACTTTCTTGATGATGTCATATTACACACTGCACCTTTAACACAAGTTGAGACTTTCACACTTGTATCTTGTTTTTTTTTAATATAATTTTTGGGCATTTTCAAGCTTTATTAGACAGTACAGAGTTGAAATGGGGAGATAGAGAGTAATACAGATGACCTGCAGTAAAGGTCCACGGGTCGGATTTGAACCCGCGACCACTGCAACGAAGGCCAGAGCCAATATGGTACACGCTCTATCCACTACGCCACCGGAGCAGCCCAAAGTTTAGTATTGTATCTTGTAGAGCACTTTGGTCAACTGATGTTGTTTTTAAATGTGCTATAGAAATGTGACTGTGAGGGTGGAATTGTAGTTGCATGCTGCTGTTACTGTTTTGAGTTTTGCACAGAGGAACACCAGTTACAATTTACTTTATTGACCAAGTGTGTGGCAACATGAGAGTGATTTTGGTCTTCAGTAGCAGTCTGCAGTTATATAGAGTAGGGCTCAGCAATGAATGGAAACATACACACTCAGAACCTTTTAATCTGTCCTATGGCGGTTATGTTGTTGTGTTTTAAAACATGTTGATGCTTTCTTCACTTTGTGTGTGTGTGTGTGTGTGTGTTCATGTACTTGAAAACATAATGCCACATGTGCTGTTTTTTTTTCTAGCTTTCAAATGGTAATATTTAAGTGAATTTATTTTGTGTGCAAGAAATGCAACTCAGTAATTGGTTACTATAAAAGAATCTAGCGATGCTTTGATTTCAGCTCAACATTTTCAATAATTACCATAAATAGTTCATCTTTGTTTTAAACAAATATATATATTCAGTCTTTCATTTGAGGACATCTCACAGATATAGAATAGAATAGTTGGGCATATTTTACAGAACAAACCTTGTCAGTCAACTGTAAATAAGTAATCGGTCATTAATCACAATCGAAGTAAACTGTTCAATTAATCGTGATGTGTATTTGAGGTCATATCGCCCAGCCCTGATATACAATGCATTGGACAGAGGATACACACACACACACACACACACACACACACACACACACACACACACACACACACAGGGCTGTAACGATTCTCATAAAAACTTTAATTGATAGTCGGTACCATTTGTGATTATTGATTAATCCATCTATCCAAATGTATTGGGCGGCAGTGGCGAAGTGGGTAGGGAGTTCGCCTCTGGTGTGCAGGGTCGGAGGTTCGATCCCCCGTCTCCCCGCCACATGTCCAAGTGTCCCTGGGCAAGACACTGAACCCCCGAATTGCTCCCGATAGTTAGCTTAGTTAGCGTGGTGGCTGCTGCTATCGGTGTATGAATGTGTGTGTGACTGGATGAATGTGTACAAAAACAATGTAAAGCGCTTTGGGTCTGTGACAAACGGAGATATAGCGCTATACAAGTCCATTTACCATGTATTCCAGACATGCTGTAGGTTCAGCACCGGGTATTAGCAGGGTGTGTGTATTCTTTATGAGAGTCTGACGGTTACATTCAGTTTATTGAGTGTTTTTCACAATTAAACATGACAGCTGAACTAACATAACTTGTCTTTAAAGGAATACTTCTCCCATACAGAACCGGCGTTCTATCATTATAAAATCACTATTATAATATAATGAATGAGGTTTTTCTTCCCTCAGTCTTCCCAGCTGTCCCGTTAATCCTAACCCTTACATTTTACCATGTGTGATGTCACGCTAGTAAAATGTAGGGTTAGACAGTGAGACCATAAAACACTCTTTCTGCCTTTTTTCTCAGGCTAGGATGAACCGATTTCTAAAATGTTTGCACGTCTATACAACACAGTATCTCAGAGTTCAATACACCTCCATATTCCCTGGTCTGTCATCCAACAGTTCCTAATTTAAATAAGGAAGCTTGAGTTGTGTGTATTTTATTTTATATTTATTGCTCTGGTCATCTGTAGACTATGAGAAACCGGAAGAGATGTCGACATTCTTGCGTAAACACTTTTAACTGCCCGACATTCTTCTTCCTGTAAGGCAGCACTGAGGGTTAAGACTGTCAATCATCATTCCTGTTACACACACACACACATACACACACACACACACACACACACACATATACACAGACACATGCATGCACACACACACACACACACACACACACACACACACATATACACAGACACATGCATGCACACACACACACACACACATGCATGCAGACACACATGCATGCAGACACAAACACACACACACACACATGCACGCAGACACACACACACACACATGCATGCAGACAGACACACACACATACACATGCAGACACACACACACACACACACACATGCATGCAGACAGACACACATACACATGCAGACACACACACACACATACACACACACACACACACACACACACATATACACAGACACATGCATGCACACACACACACACACACACACACACACACACACACACACATATACACAGACACATGCATGCACACACACACACACACACACACACATGCATGCAGACACACATGCATGCAGACACAAACACACACACACACATGCACGCAGACACACACACACACATGCAGACACACACACACACACACACACACATGCATGCAGACACACACATACACATGCAGACACACATACACACACACACACACACATGCATGCAGACAGACACACATACACATGCAGACACACACACACACATGCACACATACACATACACACACACACACACACACATATACACAGACACATGCATGCACACACACACACACACACATGCATGCAGACACACATGCATGCAGACACAAACACACACACACACATGCACGCAGACACACACACACACACATGCATGCAGACAGACACACACACATACACATGCAGACACACACACACACACACACACATGCATGCAGACAGACACACATACACATGCAGACACACACACACACATACACACACACACACACACACACACACATATACACAGACACATGCATGCACACACACACACACACACACACACACACACACACATATACACAGACACATGCATGCACACACACACACACACACACACACATGCATGCAGACACACATGCATGCAGACACAAACACACACACACACATGCACGCAGACACACACACACACATGCAGACACACACACACACACACACACACATGCATGCAGACACACACATACACATGCAGACACACATACACACACACACACACACATGCATGCAGACAGACACACATACACATGCAGACACACACACACACATGCACACATACACATACACACACACACACACACACACACACACATGCACACATACACACACACACACACACACGCACACACGCACACATGCACACATACACACATACACACACACACACACACACACACACACACACACACACCTACCTCTGCGGTCTGGTTTCTGCTGAGTTATGGTATAAGCATTGTCGTTTTTATTTTGCCGTTGCATTCACAATATCACACAAGCTGCTAGTCGAATCATTTTGTTCAAGAAAAACTCCAAGGCGTTTGTCTTTAAAGGTGCAGTGTGTAACATGACATCATCAAGAAAGTTCTAGAATGCAACACTCCCTGGGTAAACCCAACCCTTTTGAATAATAACAGAAGCTACAGTGGCCTTCAAGGACAAGAACAATTCTAAATTTTAAACAATGCACCTGATGACATTCCAAAAACATGGATGCCTCCATAAGACCTGCCTGCTCAATGTACAAAATGTAATATTAATATTTGTAATTCTCCGCTCAGGAGGATAATTCAGATTATTGGCAGAAGTGATTTTACACCAGTGAGGACATATTTATGAATGAGGATATTGATTTTAGCAAATACATTACTTAAAATGTTACACAGTGTCCCTTTAAATTTAAGTTCCATTATTACATCTTGCACATTCTAGCTATACGATTAATAACATGACTTCAACACACTTCAGCGACAGTTACATGTTAAAGTAATCTAATACTAATTGAAAGGGCCATATAATGTTCTAAAGGCATTTTACGTTTTCCTTTTAAACCTGCAGTGTGTAGAATTTTGGGTTTTATTTCCTAGCAGATTTTGTAGAAAGTAATTATAATATCCATAAGTACATTTAATTTAGTGCATAATAGCTGAAACTTTTTGAAACGCCATGTTGAAAGTGTCATAGTTGGAATGTCATCAGGTGCATTGTTTAAAATTTAGAATTGTTCTTGTCCTTGAAGGCCACTGTAGCTTCTGTTATTATTCTAAAGGGTTGGGGTTACCCAGGGAGCGTTGCATTCTAGAACTTTGTAGAACTTTCTTGATGATGTCATATTACACACTGCACCTTTGAAACTGCTGTTCCATTTTCAGGGTGATTACGAAAATATTTATAATTAATACATTCAATAATATCTGTTGTGCTTCCTGTAAGACTGTTGTTTCTTATGTCCATCTCCAGGGTGTTTCCGCCCCGGCCTCCCGATGAAGAAGAAGGCTCGACGCCACCGTCCGGCTGTGCTGAAGAGAGACTCGTCCCCGATCAAACCCTCCGCTAACCGGGAGACACTCACCTACGCACAGGCACAGAGGATGGTGGAGCTGGAGGTAGGTACTGTCTGTCTGTCTGTCTGTCTGTATATATATTGAGAGAGAGAGAGAGAGAGAGAGAGAGAGAGGATGGTGGAGCTGGAGGTGGGTCAATATATACTGCATACACACTACTCAGTGTTCATATTTTACCATCCATCCATATGTACTGCACATATGACATCTATTGCATCATGTCCGTCCTGGGAGAGGGATCGCTTCCTCTGTCACTATCTCACACACACACACACACACACACACACACACACACACACACACACACACACAGATCCCTTCCTTTGTCAATTCTCCCTGAGATTCCTCAATTAAACCTGCAGTGTGTAGAATTTTGGGTTTTATTTCCTAGCAGATTTTGTAGAAAGTAATTATAATATCCATAAGTACGTTTAATTTAGTGCATAATAGCTGAAAAAAATGTCTTGAATTATTATTTTTTCCCTTAGAAAGGGTCTCATATATGTCCATATTTCTGCATATTTTGGACCAAGGCCTAGTGCCGCCATCTTGAAAGTGTCATAGTTGGAATGTCATCAGGTGCATTGTTTAAAATTTAGAATTGTTCTTGTCCTTGAAGGCCACTGTAGCTTCTGTTATTATTCTAAAGGGGTGGGGTTACCCAGGGAGCGTTGCATTCTAGAACTTTGTAGAACTTTCTTGATGATGTCATATTACACACTGCACCTTTAAATAAAAAAAATCCAGATAAAGGGTTCTTATTATGAGTTTTTTCTCAGCCAAGCTAAGGGCAGAAGGTGTGATAGATAGATAGATAGATAGATAGATAGATAGATAGATAGATAGATAGATAGATAGATAGATAGATAGATAGATAGATAGATAGATAGATAGATAGATAGATAGACAGACAGACAGACAGACAGACAGACAGACAGACAGACAGATAGACAGACAGACACACAGACAGACACACAGATAGCTAGAGGGTGTCATACTGTATGGAATGTAAAGCCCACTGAGGCATATGTCTCTTTGTGATATTGGGCTGTGTAAATGAAGCTGATCTGTCTTGCTGCAGGTGGATGGGCGCGTGCACCGACTCAGCATCCTGGACAAGATGGACGTGATCGGAGAGGACGACCCAACAGCCCAGGAGATACTGGAGTGTAACAGCAACAAGGAGAACAATGACAAGCCACAGCAGGTCAGAACCGTCTGTGTGTGTGTCTGTGTGTCTGTGTGTGTATGTGTCTGTGTGTGTGTCTGTGTCTGTCTGTGTGTGTGTGTTTGTGTCTGTGTCTGTGTGTGTGTGTCTGTGTCTGTGTGAATCTTTTTGGAATCCCAAGATTCGATTCCGATTATTATTTGGGTCGTAATTTGATTCAAAATCATTTCTGGATTCAGTTCCAAAGAGGATTTCAGGATGGAATCCAGGTCACTGTGTGCTAAGAGGCGTTGTGGAAATGATGGCATGAGAGCAAGTTAAAGTCCATGTCTTGTATATCCTAATTCAAGTCTAGTTTAATGTGAAACTTGTAATGCATTATAGTTTGGCATTATTTAAATTTCTTTTATCGATTTTTGAAAATTATGAATCGATTCATTCATTTTCCTTTATTTAACCTCGAAAGATCAATTGAGGGGTGACCCTCTTTTACAATGACGTCGAGAATACAGATACACAATATACAATGAGAATACATAACAAGATTACACACACACACACACACACACACACACAGAAAACACAATTTAAAACATTCAGATCAATTGAATGAAAGAGACAATAGCCTAATTAAAACAGTTACAAGTGTAGAGGGGCTGATTTAAAATAATAATTTTAAATTGGTTAACAGTTATGAGTGTATTTATTTTAATTGTATGTTGTAGGCTGTTCCAGGAGTCAGGGGCACTGTGGCTAAAAGCGGTTTTACCAAGCTCAGACCGGGCATAGGGAACATATAACATGAGCATGTCAGTTGAGCGGGTTTGATAAAGCCCATCTGAAATAAGCAGCATTTCTGTCAGATAGAGTGGTAGCTTTCCAGTCAGAGCATTATATATAAAAATATGCCAATGTGCATCACGTCTCTCCTTAAGGGAGGACCACCCAACCTTTTCATATAAAACACAATGGTGTGTATCATAGGCATCTCCTGTGATGAACCTCAAAGCAGAGTGATACACAGAGTCTAGGAGTTTAAGACATGAACGAGAAACTTCAAATTCGCAGAAGATGGGAGTCCCGTGGCAAAAACATATTCCACGTCCTAACATGTATTATTCCCCTCCAGGTCCTGGTTCGATCCGTGCGCCTCAAAAACAGCCAGCAGAAGAAGAACGCCGCGCTCACCACGACAACAACAACAACGCACGCCGGAGGCACCGTGGCAACGCAGGGCAGCAGCGCCATAGCAACTCACCACGGCAACGCCAGCGGTCTGTTGGAAGCTAAGGTGCATTGACCTGTTATGTTATTCATGTGTATAACCTCCTTGTTAGTTGACCAGTTTAAAACGTTGCTTGAGTCTCACTGTTTTTTGCAATGGCCTATAACACAAGTTCAGCTTATGGGTAAAGTCTGTCTGTCTGTCTGTCTGTCTGTCTCTCTGTCTGTCTGTCTGTCTGTCTGTCTGTCTGTCTGTCTGTCTGTCTGTCTGTCTGTCTGTCTGTCTTTTTTTTTTTATGGTTTTATCAATTTTTTCATACAGACAAAAAAAAGCAGAATAAGTAGACACATACAATACATACACAACCCCCACCCCCCCTCCCCCCCTCCGCCCTCCCTCACATAAACAGACAAGAAAATAAAAATAAGCAAATAAGACAAAATGATTAATTCCGTCTTTTTAAATGTTGCTCATTTTATAACGTTGTGTTTTTATTAATACATTTTATTCTTAGTTGTATTTTTTTTACTCTGCTTTTATTTTCTCTGTGCACATTGTAAAGCTCTCTGTGACCCTGTCTTTAAAACCGCTATATAAATACATTTTACTAACTTGTAGGTGAGGACGGTGGAGTACAATCTGCCCGTGGTCCCGCGCAGACACACAGCCTATTATAAATACACTGAGCGGACGGAGGAGGAGCTGGATGAAGAGGTGGAATATGACATGGATGAGGTACGTTTAAATACCGGACCTTACTGGAATACTTGCTTTTCTCATATTTAAGTAGCTACGAGGAACTTTAAAATATTTCTGAAACAGTCTAATTTTTCTAATAAGACACCAGCCTGGATTTTTCTTCAATCTTCATCTCTACATAACTTATTGAAAATGCTCTTAATGACGAAAAATGTATTTGAATTTGGTGGAAATGTTGTCAGTAGTTTATATTATAAAACCAAAATGTTCATTTTACTCAAACATATGCCTATGAATAGTAAAACGAGAGACACTGAACATCTGGAGTGGTCTCTTAATTTTTTTTGGAGCTGTACTCTATTATAAAAAGGGTGGCTTAAATCCAGCGATCTGATTGGTTCCTACCTGTTGTATAATAAGGGACATATACATAACAGGCTATGACGTAATAACATCCCTTTCTATTCTAATCTACCCATTAATATGCACTGTCCCTAACAAAACTAAATAAATAAATAATAATAATAATAATAATAATAATAATAATAATAATAATAATATATTCTATTCTACATATCCATTAATATGCACTGTCCCTAACAAAACAAAATAAATAAATAATAATATTCTATTCTATCCATGAATATGCACTGTCCCTAATAAAAATAAAAATAATAATGAAATAAATAAAAATAAGGGTTAGGGTTTATTTTAAATAATAATAATAATAATAATAATAATAATAATAATAATAACAACATCCCTTTCTATCCCACCCTCTCCCAGGAGGACTACGCGTGGCTGGAGCTGATCAACGAGAAGCGTAAGAGCGAGGGCTGCAGCCAGGTGTCCCACAACCTGTTTGAGTTCCTGATGGACCGCTTTGAGAAGGAATCCTACGCCGCCACGCAGGGCCTGACGGGCCAGCAGTCTCTCGTGGACGAGGACGCCGTCTGCTGCGTCTGCATGGACGGGGACGGCGCCGACAGCAACGTCATCTTGTTCTGCGACTCCTGCAACATCGCCGTGCACCAGGAGTGTTATGGCGTCCCGTACATCCCCGAGGGCCAGTGGCTGTGTCGGCATTGCTTGCAGGGTTCGTCGCGTCCGGCCGAGTGCGTCTTCTGCCCGAACAAAGGCGGCGCTCTGAAGAAAACCGACGACGACAGATGGGGGCATGTGGCGTGCGCTCTGTGGGTCCCCGAGGTGGGATTCTCCGACACGGTTTTCATAGAGCCGATAGACGGGGTCCGAAACATCCCGCCCGCGCGCTGGAAGCTAACGTGCTACCTGTGCAAAGAGAAAGGGGCCGGCGCGTGTATCCAGTGCGATAAAATCAACTGCTACGCGGCTTTCCACGTTAGCTGCGCCCAACAAGCCGGGCTGTATATGAGGATGGAGCCCGTGAAAGAGGTGACGACGTCCGGAGCTGCTACGTTTTCAGTGAAAAAGACGGCCTATTGCTGCAGTCACACCCCCGAAGGCTGCGATCGTAGGCCCCTAAATGTCTACCAGGAGGCCCCCCATCATAATAATCACAACCATCATCCTAAGAATGGAGCGCTGCATAGCAAGAGGGGTGAACACAAGAGGGGGAAAGCACGCGCTAAAACCTGGTGCAGGAAGAAGAGCAAGAGAGTGGCAGAGAAGGACCCGGAGAAAGAGACGCAGAGCAACGCAGGGCCCAGTATCACAGCCTCAAGGTGAGACAGCAGGAACAACTACAACTACCATGATGCAACTGGTGCAGACATATTTTGTATAATATAATACAGAATAATATGTATGGGGGCGCCTTTAGCTCAGTTGGTAGGGCGTCCCCCTCCCGGGCCGGGCCCAGCAGCAGACCCGGGTTTGATTCCCACCCGCGGTCGTTCTCTGCATGTCACTCCCCTCTCTGCCCCGTTTCACCTCTGTCTCTACACTATCAATAAAGCATAAAAATACCAAAAAAATATCTAAAAAAAAAAAAAAAAAAAAAAAAAAAAAGAATAATATGTATAATAATACAATAATAAGATAAATAAAAAATCAAATCATGATGCAACTGTGAAATTAAAAGTGGAGTCAGTGGTTCTGGAGAATGGTTGTTGTCCAAATCAGTGAATATCTCTTCATGATCCACTACCTGTCCGAACTGTGTGTGTGCTGAAAAAAATTCAGGTGTTAATTCACAGCCTAGGCTCTGTAAATGGTAATGTAGACAAAGGCGATGTAAACGAAGTGGCACACTGTGGCTAGCAACATGCCCGTTTCCAGAGCCTAGGCTGTGTGTGCATTAACACTGGATTTGTGGGGAGATATTCACTGATCTTTGACAACAAGCATTCTCCAGAATTGCTGACTCCTCCTTTAAAGCTGCAGTGTGTAGAATTTTGGGTTTTATTTCCTAGCAGATTTTGTAGAAAGTAATTATAATATCCATAAGTACATTTAATTTAGAGCATAATAGCTGAAAAAAATGTTTTGAATAATTTTTTTTCCCTTAGAGAGGGTCTCATATATGTCCATATTTCTGCATATTTTGGACCAAGGCCTAGTGCTGCCATCTTGAAAGTGTCATAGTTGGAATGTCATCAGGTGCATTGTTTAAAATTTAGAATTGTTCTTGTCCTTGAAGGCCACTGTCGCTTCTGTTATTATTCGAAAGGGTTGGGGTTACCCAGGGAGTGTTGCATTCTAGAACTTTGTAGAACTTTCTTGGTGATGTCATATTACACACTGCACCTTTAATCGATTTAATTGAACCTGTATTTGTCCCGGTTGTCCCAGCCTGGAGACCATTCTGAACCAGGTGGCGGTGCAGAGGAAGAGGCCGTTTGTGGCTCATGTCCTGAGCTACTGGGTCCAGAAGAGACAGAGCAGGAACAACGTGCCGCTCATCCGCAGACTGCAGGCAAACCCCCAGCCTCCTAAAGCCCCCGCCAAGCCCATGGTGAGAGATGAGCACGGATGGTTTTACTATCTAGAAAATGATTATAAGGGGGCGCCTTTAGCTCAGTTGGTAAGGCGTCCCCCCCCCCATGGGCCTCGGCCAGCAGCAGACCCGGGTTCGATTCCAGCCCGCGGTTGTTCTCTGCATGTCACTCCCCTCTCTGCCCCATTTCAACTCTGTCTCTACACTATCAATAAAGCATAAAAATACAAAAAAAATATCTTAAAAAAATATATATATATATAATTATTATAAACCAAACTGCGAGCCCTGCTGCTGTAAACAACAGCAGTGAAACAGTAACTGGCAAACCCACAGCCACCTAAAGCCCCCGCCAAGCCCCCGGTGAGAGATGGGGACGGATGGTTTTACTATATGCTAATGTTAACAATACACGCATTCATACCGAACCGTCACAATACAGACCTTACCCTAACCGTACCGCAATACATAAATATGGCGTCAAGATGATGTAAATATGCCAAATGTACAGGCTTGTTTTGATTGCTGTGCGGAACTTGCACTTCTATTTGAGAAGTATTTTATGTATTGGAGACCTTGGTTGTTTGCAGCAGTATTTTCTTTTCTACGCTGAACAATACCTTCAGGCTGCAATTGTATAGTTAATGCTGCACACAGTTTTTTTTTTAAAATGTTTCCTCTTAATTGAGAACCGTAACCGTGTGTGTGTGTGTGTGTGTGTGTGTGTGTTTAGGACCGAGCGGAGACCAACGCGGCGCTGAAGGAGCAGCTGAAGGAATGGCATCGTCTGCGTCACGACCTGGAGAGAGCCAGACTGCTGCTGGAGCTGATCAGGAAGAGAGAGAAGCTCAAGAGGGAGGAGGTACACTGATCACATCTAATACATCTATATCTATGTATATCTATATCAATCTATATCTATGTGTATATATATATCTATGTAAATTTATATATTTATATCTATACTGTATATATATCTATACCTATGACTGGTAGTGTGTAGTTATAGTAAAGTAATAGTGGGAGTATTTAAACTGCTGGAGCTGATCAGGAAAAGAGAGAAGCTCAAGAGGGAGGAGGTACACCGCTCAGATCTAATCTATCTATCTATATCTATACGTATATATAAATCTATATCTATGACTGATAGTGACAACGCACGGCCCAGTATCACAACGTTCAGTTAGGCAGAAGGGAACCACAACTCCCACCATGCATCTGTGATATTAAAGATGGAGTCAGTGATTCTAGAGAATGGTTGTTGTTTTAAATTACTTTTTGTCAAAATCTGTGAATATTGACGAAACACGATCCGCTTCCTGTCTGAACTGTGTGTGTGTGTGTGTGCTGAAATCGAATCAGGTGTTAAGTCACAGCCTAGGCTCTGTAAACTGGTGTGTAAACAAAGGCTATGTAAACTGCTGGAGCTCATCGGGAAGAGAGAGAGAGAAGCTCAATAGTAATAATGGATTGGATAGGATTTATATAGCGCTTTTCTAGGCACTCAAAGCGCTTTACAGGGTTCCAGGTTCCATTCACTCACACACAGTCATACCGGTGGTGGTAAGCTACGATAGAAGGAAGAGGTAACGCAGGGTAACGCAGGGTTCAATTCATCTCTAATCTGATCATATAGGACTGATGGTGACAACAGCTTTCCTGTCTGGGGTTATTTTTGACATTACACCGTCCGCCCCGACTGAGAGATGGCACTCGATTTGAATTTTTTATTTGTTAAATTGATCCATTCTTACCCGTGTGTCTCTGTCCCTTCTTCCCCCTGTGTGTGTGTGTGTGTGTGTGTGTGTGTGTGTGTGTGTGTGTCTGTCTGTCTCTGTGTGTCTGTCTGTCTCTGTTTGTGTCTGTCTGTGTGTGTGTGTGTCTGTCTCTGTGCATGTCTGTCTCTGTGTGTGTGTCTGTCTCTGTGCGTGTGTGTGTGTCTGTCTGTCTCTGTGCGCGTGTGTGTGTGTGTCTGTCTGTCTCTGTGTGTCTTTCTATGTCTCTCTGTCTGTGTGTGTGTGTGTGTGTGTGTGTGTCTGTGTGTGTGTGTGTGTCTGTGTGTGTCCAGATGAAGCAGCAGCAGGCGGCCTTGGAGGTGCAGCTCACTCCCTTTAACATCCTGCTCAGAGCGGTTCTGTCTCAGCTGCAGGACAAAGACCAGTACAACATCTACGCTCAGCCCGTCAGCGTCAACGAGGTACCATGAGCTTTATATACCTCTATTATAACACTGTAATATTCTACCGTTTATATCACTCCATTATAACCACTGTCTGCTTAAATAAGGTTTTAGAAATAGGGTCAAATGACATTGGAAAATCATTGGTTAAAGGTGCTACGAGGAACTTTTAAATATTTCTGAAACAGTCCAATTTTTTCCTCTGATGATCATAAATTACATCTAACAGCAAACGAGACCATCAGTGCAAAGATTAAAGAATGCTATTTTTATATAGTTTTTCTTCATGCCTTTTGTCATGGGTATACGCTCACCCAGGAACAACAGCTGGTGTAGTAAAAACACTTCCGCTTTTGTCCAAGAATTAACACAAACTGAAAGTTCCTCAGAGCACCTTTTTAAAATGCTTGTGAACACTGGCTTTCCTATCCATTATTAATCTCCAACGTGTCTCTGTCCCCTTCAGGTTCCAGATTATCTGGACGTCATCAAGAACCCCATGGACTTCTCCACCATGAGGAAACGCATCGACGCTCACGAGTACAGGTAAAACCCTCTGCTCTTTATGTCAGATCTGAAGGCTTTTCTGTTTGCCTCAAAACCTATACGTTTTTTTTCCCCACTTGTTTTATTGTTTTTTAATGTAATTTATTTTAACCTTTTTTTTTAAATTTTTTTATTATTATTCTTCCGGACAACAACACACAATTTTCTCTTTGACATATTCATACATGTTACTTTGTGTTATCGTCCGAAGGGTGACGGAAGAAGACAAAGGCTTATCAGGTCCCGCCCCCACTGCCATAAGATTCAGATACACAAATACACAGCTACTGATACAGTTAAAACATTTATTTTTTATTTTTATTTTTTTAAGAAGATGCAGTCCAATACACAGACAATGTTAGGTCTCCTTATTCCTTGCCAGTGTACAACAGACATGCTTTCCATTTTAAACACATTTGTCTGTCCAGGTTCCTAGAAAAAATTTGTTTTGAAATATGATGATAAAATTACTGAAACTACATAGTGCACCTTTTAAATGTAATCTTAGTATTTTATTACGTCTTGTTTTTTGTATTCTATGCCCATTTAAGGCATTTTGAATGACCTTGCATCTGAATTGTGCTTTCTAAATAAACCTGAAAAGCCAGGGGAGGGCTCCGAAACTACACAGTGCACCTTTTAAATTTAATCTTAGTAATTTCTTATGTCTTAATGTATTTTATGCCCCTGTAAAGTGTCTGAATTGTGCCATATAAATAAACCTTTCTTTCCTTTGCCTATACAGGAGCTTGGAGGATTTTGAGAGTGACTTCGACCTGGTGATCTCCAACTGCCTGAAGTACAACAGTAAAGATAACTTCTTCTACAAGGCGGGGCAGCGGATGCAGGACCACGGCGGAGTGATACTGCGACGCGCACGCCGAGAGGCCGAGCGCATCGGCTTTGATTTCCCCAGCGGCCTGCACCTGCCCCAGGCCCCCAAACTAGAGCCGCCGCCCCCTTTCTCCTGGGAGGACGGTGAGTTGATAAATAGGTGCTGATTTCAACACTAAAAATATCGGTTGGATCTAGTAGACATCAGGGTATTTTCAAGCATACTGAATCGACCACAAGAACCTTTTTTCTACCATACTCAATAGCAGGAAGTAGGGGGATTGGAACAGAGGTGTATGTTAGGGTTGGGTGATATCCAATTGTTTATCCCCTTTAAACTTTCCCCAAATTCTCCCCATCTGTGTGCAAACAATTAAAATAAAAATTACAAAAAATATATTAAAAAAAAATAAATTAAAAAGGATAAATAAAATAGATACATTTTTTTTTAAATAATTATTAAAAAAATATATAAAAATAGAATAAAAATAGGGAACGATAAAACTATTTATTTAAAAATAATAAATTCTAACCTGTGTTCCCCCCCCCCCCCTCTCAGTGGACCGCGTGCTGTCCCCGTCCTACCGGCGCTCAACCCCTCCAGAGCGTTACCTTGGTGATCTGCTGGAGAGGCTGGACCGGAGCACAGCCATGAAGCACAGCCCCTCACGCAGCCGCAGGTTAGAGACACGCCTACATGCCCCTCACTCCCCTTTAAATGATCTATCTCTATTCCTGTTTGGTTTACACAGTGGGTTACAGTCCCGTGCAAATAAGTTAAAGTTTCAGGGTTCCTACGCAGTATGGAAAAGTATGGAATGTAATTTGAGTAATTTCCAGGTTTTCTGGATAAGTATGGAAAAAGTAGGGATAGAAATAAAACATTTAAAAGCGAATGAAAAATATGACTGTCATATTTCTCATTCGCTTTCCTAGTCCCACGGAAATAGGGAAAAGTCATATTTTACGTTGGCTTTTCTCATGTCTATTCTATACTTGATATATTTTAATCTTGCAGCTCTGGAAAAAATTAAGAGACCAGTCTGGATTTTTCTTCAATCTTCATCTCGACATTACTCAATGGAAATGGTCTTTAGTGACAATATTCTTATTGTGAATTTGGTAGAAATGTTGTCCGTAGTTTATGTTACAAAACCAAAATGTTCATTCTGCTCAAACATATGCCTATCAATAGTAAACACGGATATGGAGTGGTCTCTTAATTTTTTTCCAGAGCTGTATTGTACACCCCTGTAAAGCACTTTGAATGGCCTCGTGTCTGAATTGTGCTTTAGAAATACACTTGCCTTGCCTTGCCTTACAGCACAGCAACATGAACACCTACTCATGCTTTCATCCAACAGCAGAATTGTTAATAATAAATTAATCTAGAATCTTGAATCACCTGACTCCGTTCTCTTACCTATTTTATGCCCCTGTAAAGCACTTTGAATGGAACGAATGTGTCTGAATTGTGCTATAGAAATAGACTTGCCTTTTCCTTACAGGCTCAAGGCTCTGAAGAGACACATCGCCGAGGTCCGGACAGAGATCAGCCTTAAGAAGAACGCCCTCCCCCTCACCACGGCAACACAGCAGCCTGTAGCCATGGAGACTAGCCCCTCCCCCACCCACACACCGCCAACCCCCCCCTCTGAGCCAGAGATGACACCACTACCTGAAACTAAATGTGAGTTGCGGTACAAATCTCATAGGCTGTGTTCTATAGGCCCTACTAACGTCCTCCCTCCTACATACTCAACAAGTATATACTACATACTGTCTACTTAACCATCCATTGTGTATGCGAGGTTCGTCGGACCGTTTACACTGAAGTATACAGAAGCAATAAAGAATAAAAAAAAAAACACTTCCGAGTCGTTTGAAAAGACGCAATGCTTGTTGAAAAGACGCAATGCAATGGTTGAGTAGGAAAAGTAACATATCCATCCATACACAAAATCTTCCCGGAAGTAAGTTCTCATCCGGGCATTTCTCGCCTATACAAACTCACATACACAACCGCAACAAACTCAAATTTACGTCAAAATTAGTATGAGTAGAACGTTACATACTACATCTGACCATAAAAAGAATCTAGTGAGCATGCTATAATTGGGACACACTTTTACTTAATTATTTCGTCATAACATGGCTTCTTGAACTTGCCTCTTGCTTTTATATTTGTCACATCCCAAAAATATTTTAAAGCTATAGTGCGTAACTTCTGTCGGTGCATCTACACGAGGTAAAGCCTTCAGTGATGGCACATGGACTTTATACCTTCTGCTGTACGTCCACGTTTTCTCTTAGCGGTACAATCAACAACTGAAACATTTCTTGGGATTTTTTTGAGCCCCTGCGGCAACTTTGTGTCAACTCATTTGGCGATGCCTCGAATGTAATCGACATTCATTAAAGAGGACCTATTATGCTACTTTTCTGGTCTTAATTTCTTGTTTTACACTGCTATAGAGCAACCTGACACGAATCACATCACAAAAAACTATGTAGATTTTCGGGAAGCTCTTTCTCTTATTTTGGCGATCCAGCACATCCTGTCAACACTTGAGTGTGTGTGCTTCGGCTCCCTCCCCCTGTGCTTCGGCCATCTCCGCTCCCCTCCCCCCCCCTCCTGCAAACCCCACTCCGTTGTGATTGGTTACCTTCCTTCCGGAACACTTTCAGTGGCGGGAAGCGCGAGCATGGACCTATAAGGGCGCGAGGAAGTGACAGCATTACCATACATGGAAACATCCGCGTGGAGACGTCACAAAGTTTTATGCAACGGCACAAATTATGAAAGGGTAGACCGCTTTGAACACGTGACTTCTCGACTGGCTAGAATAGTGTTTAGTGCTCTGCACAGACACCCCAGACGGTCAGCAGGGAATACGTCGAAATGCATGTAAGTCATTATTTGATAATTTAGTATGGTTAAGCATGACTATGAATCATCATAACAACGTTTATAGGTCATAAAAGTCAAAAAGCATCATAGGTCCTCTTTAACATGAAAAAGTTACGCACTGTAGCTTTAACATTCTGAATTGTTGCTATGTGAAGTATTGTATGTTTGAGTTGACATGTGTCATCTTCCCAACCATCTCAGCAGCAGCCGTTGCCGAGGAGACGCCATTGCCGACGCTGGAGCTCTTAACGACACTATCTCATCTCCACACATCGCCTAGCAACCCGGACCTGGAACACACTCCTATGGAACTGGACACACACACACACAATGACACACACACCGACACACACACTGATACACACATAGACACAGAAAAACACACTGACACAAAAACAGACACACACACTGAAAAACACACTAACACACACACAGACGCACACACTAACACACATACAGAAACACACGCAGACACACACACGTCTACCTCAGTGCCCGCTGTCCCCCCCAACGGGCTCCTTAAAGACCCCCCTCTGCGTATCAACGGGAACCTGCACACACACACCTCTATCGCCAGCGTCAACAACAACCGACGGACGAACGGTCAGTTCCGTAAGTCAAAGAGCACCAGCCCTCAGAAACCAGCCAAGACCAAGGAGGGCAAAGCTGGGACGACACCGCTGCCCCCATCGCCCTCGCTAGGTGAGCTCCCCAGTAACATCACATCAGGGGGTAGCATAGACAGGGGCGACTGTGGCTCAGGTGGTAGAGCGGGTCGGCCAATGATCAGAGGGTTGGTGGTTCGATTCCCGCCCTGCCACCTGTGTCATGGTTGTTGTGTCCTTGGGCAAGACACTTCACCCACCTTGCCTGGTGTGAATGTGTATGACTGACTGCTGTATGTTTGAGGTGGTGGTCGGAGGGGCCGTAGGCGCTGAATGGCAGCCACGCTTCCGCCACCGGTATGACTGTGTGAATGAATGGAACCTGGAACCCTGTAAAGCGCTTTGAGTGCCTAGAAAAGAGCCATATAAATCCAATCTGTTATTATTTTTAATGTTAAAGTATTGTAATGTAATTTAATTAAATGTAATGTAATTGTCATCATCATCATCATCTTCAACTGCTTATCTGAAATCGGGTCGCGGGGGCAGCAGCTTGAGCAAGGAGCCCCAAACTTCTCTTTCCCGGGCCACATCAACCAGCTCTGACTGGGGGATCCCGAGGCGTTCCCAGGCCAGCGTGGAGATATAATCCCTCCACCTAGTCCTGGGTCTTCCCCGAGGCCTCCTTCCAGCTGGACGCTCCTGGAACACCTCCCTAGGGAGGCGCCCTGGGGGCATCCTTACCAGATGCCCGAACCACCTCAACTGGCTCCTTTCAACGCAAAGGAGTAACAACTCTGCCCCGAGTTCCTCACGAATGACGGAGCTTCTCACCCTATCTCTAAGGGAGACGCCAGCCACCCTCCTGAGAAAGCCCATTCGGCCGCTTGTACCCACGATCTCGTTCTTTCGGTCATTACCCAGCCTTCATGACCATAGGTGAGGGTAGGAACAAAGATCGCCCGGTAGATCGAAAGCTTTGCCTTACGACTCAGCTCTCTTTTCGTCACAACAGTGTGGTAAAGCGAGTGCAAAACCGCCCCTGCTGCTCCGATTCTGCGGCCAATCTCACGCTCCATTGTCCCCTCACTCGCAAACCAGACCCCGAGGTACTTGAACTCCTTCACTATGGGTAAGGACTCATTCCCTCTCTGTAGTAGACAATCCATCGGTTTCCTGCTGAGCACCATGGCCTCCGATTTCGAGGTGCTGATCCTCATCCCAACCGCTTCACACTCGGCTGTGAACCAATCCAGTGTGAGCTGAAGGTCACAGGCCGATGATGCCATCAGAACCACATTATCTGCAAACAGCAGAGATGAGCTCCTCAGCCCACCAAACTGCAGCCCCTCCCCACCACGACTACGCCTTGATATCCTGTCCATGAATATCACAAACAGGATTGGTGATAAAGCGCAGCCCTGGCGGAGGCCAACCCCCACCGGAAACGAGTCCGACTTACTACCGAGAACCCGGACACAGTAGGACTTTAATCTACGGCGGTCGAGTAGAATTTTGAGCATTCGAGAACTTATGTCATCACCTCCTATCGCTGTAGTCAGAGCGAGTCAGAGCCGCAGTCCGTCTGTTACAACGGCAGAACAGGGTTTTTGACGTTGTGAGCGCTACACCAACTGCAGCAAGTAGCCGGTCTAAGAGTTGCTAGGCGATAGTGGAAGCCGTTGGAATCTTTCCCCGACGCCGTAGCTGTCGCTAAAACGCCGCTGCTTAAAGTCCCTAATATCTCCCGGGGAACCCAGTCATCAGCCTTCTCCAGATCTACAATAACACATGTAGACTGGATGAGCAAACTCCCAAGCTCCCTCTAGGATCCTTGCGAGAGTGAAGAGCTGGTCCGTTGTTCCACGTCCAGGACGGAATCTGCATTGTTCCTCTTCAATCTGAGGTTCGACTATCGGCCGAACCCTCCTTTCCAGCACCTTGGAGTAGACTTTGCCGGGGAGGCTGAGAAGTGTGATACCCCGGTAGTTGGCACACACTCTCTGGTCCCTTTTTGAACATAGGAACCACCACCCCGGTCTGCCACTCCTTCGACACTGTACCCGACTTCCACGCAATGTTGAAGAGGCGTGTCATCCAAGACAGCCCCTCCAAACCCATTGCTTTCAGCATTTCGGATCTCATCAACCCCCGGGGCTTTGCCACTGTGGAGTTGTTTGACTTCCTCAGTGACTTCCACCAGGGAAATTGACGATGATCCCCCATCAGCCTCCAGCTCTGCCTCCAACATAGAGGGCGTGTTAGTCGGACTCAGGAGTTCCTCAAAGTGCTCCTTCCACCGACCGACTACCTCCTCAGTCGAGGTCCACAGCGTCCCATCCTGACTGTACACAGCTTGGATGGTTCCCCGCTTCCCCCTCCTGAGGTGCCGGACAGTCTTCCAGAAACACTTCGGTAATGTAATTGTATTGTATTGTATTGTATTGTATTGTAATGTATTGTATTGTATTGTAACACCAGGTAACAAGACGTTCCTCTCCGTGGTGATCCGCGGGTTGGAGACGTTGCTTCGGCCCAAGAAGAGAACCAGGAGCAGCAGCGCAGAGAAGGAGGAAGAGGAGTCGCCCATCAAACGCCTCGGCACAGGTACACATTTAAAATGTTATTATTTATTTTTTTTTTTTTTTAAAGATTATTTTTGGCATTTTTCAAGCTTTATTAGACAGTACAGGGTTGAGATGGAGAGGGGGGGGGGGGGAGGGGGATGACATGCAGTAAAGGTCCAAGGGTTGGGATTCGAACCCGCGACCACTGCAACTAAGGCCGAAGCCAATATGGTATGTGCTCTATCCACTACGCCACCGGAGCGCCCCCTAAATGTTTTTTTTTTTTTTTTTTAGAATACACAAGAAGTCACAACATAATTAGACGTGCAACGATTCTTGGCCGATACCCATTTTTTCAGACTCCCCCCTCCCCCCCTCCCTTATCACACTCCCCTGTTATGACCCAGGTACCGTAGAAGAACTTTGTTTATATGATTTCTGAAATGGGTCAATTGTACCCTAACCCTAACATCTGTCTCCCTCCAGCAGGACTAGTGAATCGGTTTGTAGTTAAAGAGGAGAAACTTGC
>OX442354.1:1013109-1025609 GCA_949357725.1 Hyperoplus immaculatus | reverse complement strand
GAACTGCGGGGCTTGTTTTGAGCCTGGGACTGGGAGTGGAAGCCGGCTAACTATCCTAGCTCCGCTAAGCTAGGAGCTAGTAGGTGAAAGTTGCCCTGGACTGCCTTCTCAGAGCGGGAACACTCTTTTACTAAGAGCCCGAACCCTCTTGCCCTGGACTGCCTTCTCAGAGCGGGAACACTCTTTTACTAAGAGCCCGAACCCTCTGGTCACATTCGTACAGCAAGACTGGCCCGTCTTAAAGAGCAACGTGCAGCTGACGCAGCTAGCCTTTTCGGCTACGAACGCCAGCGCCGCGGCTATGCCCCCCAAGATGGACTACGGTGAACTGAAGAAAATCATCGATGCTCTGAGAGATGAAGTGGCTGCTATGCAGGAGGGGCAGATCGAGATTCACAGACTGCTCGAGAAGTTGACCGTCATCGACACAGAGAACAAGAAAAGAGATGAGAAAATCAGAGAGCTGGACGACAGGATGACGGATCTGGAGCAGTATTCGCGGATCAATGATGTTGTCATCTCTGGGCTTCGCATCCGACCCCGGTCATTCGCACGAGCAGTGGCCACTGACAACGGGTCCCTGACAGAGCCAGATGAGGAAGATGTGGCTTCTGCGGAGCAACAGGTGGTAGCCTTTCTACAGGCTAATAACATCCACCTTGACTGCAACCACATAGAGGCTTGTCACCCGCTGCCCATGAGAAAGCGCAAAATGGAGCGCAGCAAGGATAACAGATATCAGCGACCCGACTCCCCGAGAGTTATCCTGAGATTCACTAACAGAAAGCACAAAATCGCACTGCTGAACGAGTGGAAAAAGCTGAAGGGGACGGATGTTTACATGAACGAGCACCTTGTCAAACGCAATGCTGACATAGCCAAAGTAGCACGCGATCTGAGAAAAAACAAGAAGATTCAACAAACCTGGACGAGGAACTGCAAAGTGTTCATCAAACTCAACGGCGATACTCCAGAGGAGGCAAAAGTGATGGTCATCAGAAGCATCGAGGAGTTGGGCAAGTACTGACATGGCATCTGTCTCACATCACGCTAAAGTGTCCATATTACCACACACTGACACTCTACATTCCAACACACACACTGTCAATTCACATCAATCCCAGGATGACATTACCTGTTTATCTGACTTGATTAGTGATTATGAGCATGTACAGCTGAAAACTTCTGAATACACAGATTACCAAACACAGGATATTGATCATGATATAGACCCGGACAATAACTTTTTCTTCAACCTCAATGAGAACTGTCATTATTACACTAGTGAGCAGTTCAATGCAAAAATTGACTGTACTGGCAAACTGTCAATAATTCACTTTAACAGCAGGCATTTGAGCAAAAATTTCCATGCAATCAAGGAATATTTACGTCAATTTTCACAACCATTTAACATAATTGCAATATCAGAAACCTGGATCAACCCTGAAAAGGGGGTGGACTTTGATCTAGATGGCTATGAACTGAACTACAGAAGCAGAGAGAACAAGACTGGAGGAGCTGTGGCTCTGTATGTGGATATAAACCTTAATTGCAAGGTGGTTGATGAAATGACAACTGCAATCGGAAATGTATTAGAATGTCTAACTGTTGAAATCTGCATGGAAAATAAGAAGAATGTGATTGTTAGTTGTATTTATAGAGCACCGGGTTCTGATATTGACATATTCAAGGAATGGATGGAAAAAATGTACACATTGTCAAAGCAAAAGGTCATACAGTATCTCACAAAAGTGAGTACACCCCTAACATTTCTTCAAATATTTCATTATATCTTTCCATGCGACAACACTGAATAAATGACACTTTGATACAATGTCAAGTAGTCAGTGTACAGCTTGTATAACAGTGTAAATTTACTGTCCCCTCAAAATAACTCGACACACAGCCATTAATGTCTAAACTGCTGGCAACAAAAGTGAGTACACCCCTTAGAAAAAATGTCCAAATTGGGCCCAAAGTGTCAATATTTTGTTTTGCCATCATTATTTTCTAGCACTGCCTTAACCCTCTTGGGCATGTAGTTCACTAGAGCTTCACAGGTTGCAACTGGAACCCTCTTCTACCCATTCATGACGACATCAAGGAGCTGGTGGATATTAGAGTCCTTGCGCTCCTCCATCTCCCGTTTTAGGATGCCCCAAAGATGCTCAATAGGGTTTAAGACTGGAGACATGCTTGGCCAGTCCATAACCTTTACCCTCAGCTTCTTTAACAAGCCAGTGGTCGTTCGGAGGGGTGTTTGGGGTCGTTATCATGTTGCAGTACTGCCCTGCGGCCCAGTTTATGAAGGGAGGGGATCATGCTCTGCTTCAGTATGTCACAGTACATGTTAGAATTCAATGAACTGTAGATCCCCAGTGCTGGCAGCACTCATGCAGCCCCAGACCATGACACTCCAACCACCATGCTTGACTCTAGGCAAGACACACTTGTCTTTGTACTCCTCACCTGGTTGCCGCTCCACACTCTTAACACCATCTGAACCAAATAAATGTATTTTGGTCTCATCAGACCACAGGACATGGTTGCAGTAATCCATGTCCGTAGTCTGTTTGTCTTCAGCAAACTTTTTGTGGGGTTTCTTGTGCATCATCTTTAGAATAGGCTTCCTTCTGGGATGACAACCATGCAGACCAGTATGATGCAGAGTGCGGCGTATGGTCTGAGCACTGACAGGTTGACCCCCCACCCCTTCAAGCCCTTCAGCAATGCTGGCAGCACTCATACGTCTATTTTCCAAAGCCAACCTCTGTGTACGACGCTGACCATGTGCACTCAACCTTCGTAAACTGGGCCGCAGGGTGGTATTGCAACATGATAACGACCCCAAACACACCTCCAAGACGACCAGTGGCTTGCTAAAAAAGCTGAGGGTAAAGGTTATGGCCTGGCCAAGCATGTCTCCAGACCTAAACCCTATTGAGCATCTTTGGGGCATCCTCAAATGGAAGGTGGAGGAACGCAAGGTCTTTAATATCCACCAGCTCTGTGATGCTGTCATAAATGGGTGGAAGAGGGTTCCAGTTGCAACCTGTGAAGCTCTAGTGAACTACATGCCCAAGAAGGTTAAGGCAGTGCTGGAAAATAATGGTGGCCACACAAAATATTTACACTTTGGGCCCAATTTGTAAATTTTTTCTAAGGGGTGTACTCACTTTTGTTGCCAGCAGTTTAGACATTAATGGTTGTGTGTCGAGTTATTTTGAGGGGACAGTAAATTTTCACTGTTATACAAGCTGTACACTGACTACTTTACATTGTATTAAAGTGTCATTTATTCAGTGTTGTCCCATGGAAAGATATAAAGAAAAATGTGAAGAAATGTGAGGGGTGTACTCACTTTTGTGAGATACTGTATTTATCTGTGGGGATTTTAATATAGATCTTCTTAATCCCAATAATCACAAACCAACTGATGACTTTATCAATACAATGTACAGTCTGTGTCTCTATCCAAAAATCACCAGACCAAGCAGGATCACATCTCACTGTGCCACATTGATAGACAACATATTTACAAACGTTATAGACAATAATACAATAAGTGGATTAATGATCAATGACATCAGTGACCATCTGCCAGTATTTCTTGTGTACAATAACAACTACAAGAGGGAAAAAAGGGAAAAACAGGAGAGTACATTCAAGTACAGAAGAGTACGGACAGAAGAGGCAATAAACACTTTAAAAAATGAATTATTAAATCAAAATTGGGAACCATTATATAAAGAAGAAAATATTGATAAAGGTTATGAAATATTCTTGGGGATATTTAAATTGTTGTATGATAAATATTGCCCAATAAAAGAAATTAAAATTAAATTAAAATATTCAGATAGTCCATGGATAACTAAGGGATTACAAAATGCCTGCAAAAAGAAAAATACACTATATAAAGAATTTATAAAGCTTAGAACCAAAGATGCTGAACAAAAATATAAGAAATATAAAAATAAACTAACTAACATTATGAGAATTAGTAAGAAAGAATATTATAGAAAATTAATAGATAATAATAAAAACAATATTAAAGGTCTATGGAAGATACTGAATAATGTTATTGGAAATGGTTCTAGACAAGTTAATTATCCGCATGAGTTTATTGAAAATGATATGACTATTGATAATATGGATGATGCAGTAAATGGCTTCAACCAATATTTTGTAAATGTTGGACCAATACTGGCTGAAAAAATACCTGTTCCTGTGAGATCTGATGACAGGATTAATGATCTCATAGACATTAATCCAAAATCAATGTTTCTAACAGCAGTGGAAGAGAGTGAAATTATAGAGATTGTCAATAAATGCAAAAATAAAACTTCTACTGACTATAGTGACATTGATATGAGAATAGTCAAAGAGGTAATTCACGGAATTTCTAAGCCATTAACGCACATCTGTAATTTATCATTTAAAACTGGTAAATTCCCAAGAAAAATGAAAATTGCAAAAGTCATACCGCTGTACAAAACTGGAGACAAACACCACTTCACAAACTACAGGCCTATTTCACTGCTTCCTCAATTCTCAAAAATCTTAGAAAAAGTATTTGCTGCTAGACTTAATAAATTCATCAATAAACACAATTTACTAACTGACAGCCAATACGGCTTCAGACCCAACCGATCCACTTCATTAGCAGTCATTGAGCTAATTGAAAAGATTACAAATTCCCTGGACCAAAAGAAATATGCAGCCGGTGTTTTTATTGATCTCAAAAAAGCATTTGATACCATAAATCATGATATATTAATTAATAAATTAGAACGGTATGGTATCAGGGGGGTTGTATTAAACTGGCTGAGGAGCTATCTACAGAACAGGCAACAGTTTGTGAAGATGGGTGAATACGTGTCAGCTTGTTTGGACATTGCTTGTGGGGTCCCCCAGGGGTCAGTGTTAGGGCCAATTCTTTTTATTCTCTACATAAATGACATATGTAAAACATCAAATATTTTACAATTTGTGTTATTTGCAGATGACACAAATATTTTTTGTACGGGAGAGGACTTGCAGCAGCTTCTGGAGTCAATTACATCTGAAATGAGCAAATTAAAAAGGTGGTTTGACAATAATAAATTATCATTGAATTTAAGCAAAACAAAAATCATGTTGTTTGGAAATTGTAATTTAAATAGTGATGTAAATGTCAAGATAGATGGTGTTAATATTGAAAGAGTGTATGTAAATAAATTCCTGGGTGTGACAATAGATCACAAGCTATGCTGGAAACCTCACATAAAACATGTTAAATCTAAACTGTCACGAAGCATCTCAGTCCTGGGTAAAGCAAAGCATATATTGGATCACAAATCATTGCATACTCTTTACTGCTCAATGATCTTACCTTATTTAAATTACTGTGTGGAGGTCTGGGGGACCACTTACAAAAGCTCACTGCAACCACTAGTCACACTTCAAAAACGAGCCATAAGAATAATCAATAAAGCTGGATATTATGATCACACCAACCTCCTCTTTTCATATTCCCGTATCATAAAGTTCAATGACCTGGTTGAATATCAAGTTGCACAAATCATGTTCAAAGCTAGAAATAAACTGCTACCAGGTAACATACAAAAACTTTTCTTTGACCGAGAGGGGGGTTACAATTTGAGGCAACAGTTAAACTTTAAGACACTGGCGGTACGCACGACTTTAAAATGTCATTGCATCTCAATTGGGGGTGTGAAACTGTGGAATGGGATGAGCACGGAGCTAAAGCAATGTCCAGACATGATCCAGTTTAAAAAAAGGTTCAAAGCAATGATTTTCATAAGGTACAGGGATGAGGGTGTGAAGTAAGAGGGTAATTATAATTATATGGATATATATATATATACTGATTGTATAGATATGTATGTAGATATGGATATATTGATTGTTTATAAATATAAATATAGATATATGCATTATATAAATATATAAAATATAAAAAATGTTTAGTATATTAAGTTGTATGTAATTGGCAAATATAGTATCGCCAATAGTACAGAGAATATAGATAAGAGAAGCGAATATAATTGTTGTTTTTGTTTTTATTTTATTTTTTATTTTATTTTTATTTTATTTTTTTTATTTAATAAATATTTTGATTTTTAATTTTTTTTTTTAAGGAAAGGGGTAGGATTAAATAAGTGTATACTTCTTCCTGCTCCTTTTCAGGCATATGTATTGTATTTCCATGCTTTTCATTTTCATTTTGTTTTGTATGTGGATGTCTGAAATAAACTAAAAATCAAATCAAATCAAATCAAACACACGCATGTACGAAAGCACTCACACAGACACACTGGAAAAATTAAACTGTTTGGCTGATTTATTTCACACACATCGTTTTATTTATCGAAGTCAGAATCTTTTCCTCTCGGGAAAAAAAAGTCACTGCCTCCCTCGGGTGTGTGTGTGTGTGTGTGTGTGTGTGTGTGTGTGTGTGTGTGTGTGTGTGTGTGTGTGTGTGTGTGTTTGTGTGTATGTGTGTGTCTGTGTGTGTGTGTGTGTGTGTGTGTGTATGTGATGGATGGGGTACATGGGCGCAAATAGATCACAGCACATCCAGTGTCTTTTACCAGCTGAAATACCTTTAAATTGTCAAATATAACACTGGGGCTCAGGTGGTAGAGCGGGTCGTTCCAGGTTCCATTCATTCACAGTCATACCGGTGGTGGTAAACTACCATAGTAGCCACAGCTGCCCTGGGGCAGACTGACGGAAGCGTGGCTGCCATTCAGCGCCTGTACGGCCCCTCCGACCACCACCTCAAACATACAGCAGTCATACACATTCACACAAGGCAAGGTAGGTGAAGTGTCTTGCCCAAGGACACAACAACCATGACACAGGTGGCAGGGCGGGGATCGAACCTGAGATATACTCAGCAACACCGCCGAGTCCCTGATGTGGAATATACACAGATAGGAAATCCATTTAACTTCACTTGAGTTCACAACGTCATAAATATGTGTAATGTAAATTCCAATATGCAGTATCAGGCAAATGTGTGTGTGTGTGTGTGTGTGTGTGTGTGTGTGTGTGTGTGTGTGTGTGTGTGTGTGTGTGTCCCAATAGAAACACACATACAAGGGTTTTCCATCATTTACTCAATATACAATTTTATTTTGCTCAGTTAAGTCACTTACTGTATAATATCACATAAAGTGTTCATTTCTGTACATTGATATGGTGGTGGTGCTGTGTGTGTGTGTGTGTGTGTGTGTGTGTGTGTGAGAGAGAGAGCGATAGAGGGAGGGAGTGGGAGAGAGAAAGAGTGTGTGTGTTTGAGTGTGTGTGTTTGAGTGTGCATGTCTGAGAGAAAGAGAGTGTGTGAGAGAGAGAAAGAGAGAGAGAGAGTGTTTGTGTGTGTGTGTGTGTGTGTGTGTGTGTGTGTATGTGTATGTGTGTGTGTTAGTTTGTGTGGGTGCATGTGTGTGTGTGTGAGGGGCTTGTGGGGAAAGTCTCCGCCCCTTTAAAAAAACGTCCCATCTCGTTGCCTCCGATCAAAAAACTTTGGTCAAAAACGAAACAGGAATTTTTCACATTTTCGAACAGTAACAATGTAGTCTTCCACTATATTGCATTGTTGAGAGGTAACACTTTACAATATGGGTACATTAAAGGAATACTTCACCCATACAGAACCGGCGTTCTATCATTATAAAATCACTATTATAATATAATGAATGAGGTTTTTCTTCCCTCAGTCTTCCCTCAGTCTTCTCTCGGCCCAGCTGTCCTGTTAATCCTAACCCTACATTTTACCATATGTGATGTCATACATAGTAAAATGTAGGGTTAGACAGTGAGACCATAAAAACACTCTTTCTGCCTTTTCTCAGGCTAGGATGATCCGATTTCTAAACTTTTTGCACATTTATACTACATAGGATCTCAGAGTTCAATACACTTTCATATTTCCACCGGTGAAGTAGGTCGTTAAGTAACAGTTACAGTAATTAATGTATCTTAATTGTAAAGTGTTATCGGATTTTTCATTGCTGCTTGTTATTGTTGTTCAAATGACCAATAAACCATCTAGAATCTTGAGTCTTGAGTCTTGGAGTCCAGGCTTTAGTTTCGACAGTTCAGCCGTCGTAGCGTGGGAGCAGGGGGCGTGTCCTAGCCTATGACATCATCACGCGGCTCCGATAGCTGGATGCTGATTGGCTCATTGGTTGCCGTGGACGTTGCCGTGACGGAGTTCAGTCTGTCTGTCCTTACCGACGCTGTCACGAGACCTGCAGGAAAGCAGAGAAATATGTCACAAATATGATATGATTTTGCAGCCGTCCCATTATTAAGGTTATTTTCATGTTTAATTACATTTTTTATTTTTTTAATCTTTATTTCTACAGGTAAATCCCATTGAGACCGGAGACTCTTTTTCAAGGGAGACCTGTTTTCCTTTCCCACGTTTCCATTCACACACACATTCATACACCGATAGCAGGCTAACTATCGACAGCAGTTTAGGGTTCGGTGTCTCTTTGCTCAGGGACACTTGGAGATGTAGTGGGGAGACGGGGGATCCAACCTTCGACCCTATAGTTGAGGGTTGACCGCGGGGTAAGGTCGCCCCCCCCTGCAGAAGACTGTCTCTGCACTGCATGTCATTCCCCTCTCTTGCCCCATTTCACCTCTGTCTCTCCAAGTCTGTCCAATAAAGCAAAATAATGAGGCCAAAAAAATATCTTAAAAAAAACCCCGAAAAAACAAACAAAAGTGATAAAAAATTTACAAAAATTTAAAAATGATGTTACACTTCCTCTGACGGAAGTTTCAGTCAAAAAGACCCTTTACGGGGGGGGCGCCCTTAGCTCAGTTGGTAGGGCGTCCCCCCCCCCCCCTTATCTCAGTTGTTAGGGCATCCCCCCCCCCCTTAGCTCAGTTGGTAGGGCGTCCCCCCCCCCCCCATGGGCCTCGGCCAGCAGCGGACCCGGGTTCGATTCCAGCCCGCGGTCGTCCTCTGCATGTCACTCCCCTCTCTGCCCCATTTCACCTCTGTCTCTACACTATCAATAAAAGCATAAAAATGCCAAAAAAAAAGACCCTTTAGACTGTCCTTCTAACACAAGGTGAAACTAGGCATCACTTTCTCTGAGCAAAAACAATCTATCAACTAAATATTCAGGGAGTGAATTTGCATCATGGCGGCGCGTTGCTTTCACCTTCCCTCCAAGGAGCATTGGATTTCTGTCTGATTGAGCACTTTGATTTGTTTACGCCTTTTTTCTCTCGGTGCGAAAAAATAAATTCTAAGTGTGTGTGTGTGTGTGTGTGTTTATGTGTGTCTATGTGTGTGTGTTTATGTGTGTCTGTGTGTTTATGTGTGTCTATGTGTGTGTGTATGTGTCTATGTGTGTGTGTGTGTGTTTATGTATGTGTATGTCTGTGTGTGTGTGTGTGTTTATGTATGTGTATGTCTGTGTGTTTATGTGTGTCTATGTGTGTGTGTTTATGTGTGTCTGTGTGTTTATGTGTGTCTATGTGTGTGTGTGTGTGTTTATGTGTGTGTATGTGTATGTGTTTATGTGTGTCTGTGTGTGTGTGTTTATGTGTGTCTGTGTGTTTATGTGTGTCTATGTGTGTGTGTATGTGTCTATGTGTGTGTGTGTGTGTGTCTATGTGTGTGTGTGTGTGTTTATGTGTGTGTATGTGTATGTGTGTGTGTGTGTGTGTGTGTGTTTATGTATGTGTCTATGTGTGTGTGTGTGTGTGTCTATCTATGTGTGTGTGTGTGTGCGTTTATGTATGTGTATGTCTGTGTGTGTGTGTGTGTGTGTGTGTCTATGTGTGTGTGTTTATATGTGTGTGTGTTTATGTGTGTCTATGTATGTGTGTGTGTGTGTTTATATGTGTGTGTGTGTGTGTGTTTCTAAGTAGCTCCACAGCTCCACAAAACATAGAACAACAAACAGACAGCTAAAGTCACACACACTTTTATTTTCCAAGGACAGTTTTGTTTTTAAAGGCGAGCGAATGCAACGCGCCTCGAATGAGTTATGCTTTCTGCTGCAAAGCCTGATTACATTTTTCCAACGGCAAATTACACAGTCACTCCTCAGACTGTAATGATCCTGTGTGTGTGTGTGTGTGTGTGTGTGTGTGTGTGTGTGTGTGTGTGTGTGTCCGTGTGTGTGTGTGTGTACCAACGTTAGAAGTGAAATGTTAAGCGTTTTCAACTGCTCCAAAATGATTCCTTTCTTTCTTAATGGGATAGACACTAGTAGTGGCTGCTATTACATCCACGGTGCCCACCATCTCTACCATTGTGTCCTTGAGCAAGACACTTAACCCCAAACTGCTCCAGGGGCGCTGTACTATGGCTGACCCTGTGCTCTGACCCCCTCTGGAGTGTGGGAACTTGAGAGGGGATAAGAGAAAAGACTAATTTCAATGTGTCTTGTGGTTTTAATTGACTGGAATTGAATGAATTTAACTTAAAGGTGCAGTGTGTAATATGACATCATCAAGAAAGTTCTACAAAGTTCTAGAATGCAACGCTCCCTGGGTAACCCCAACCCTTTAGAATAATAACAGAAGCTACAGTGGCCTTCAAGGACAAGAACAATTCTAAATTTTAAACAATGCACCTGATGACATTCCAACTATGACACTTTCAACATGGCGGCCATAGACCTTGGTCCAAGATATGCAGAAATATGGACATATATGAGATCCTTTCTAAGGGAAAAAATAATAATTCTAAAAATGTTTTTCAGCTATTATGCACTAAATTAAATGTACTTATGGATATTATAATTACTTTCTACAAAATCTGCTAGGAAATAAAACCCAAAATTCTACACACTGCAGGTTTAACAGAAGTGTGCAGGTTTAACTTGTTCGACTCATAATGTTGTCCAAGTGTCCCTGGGCAAAGAGACACTGAACCCTAAACTTTTCCCGATAGTTAGCCTGCTGTCGGTGTATGAATGGTAACGTGGGAATGGGAACAGGTCTCCCTTGAAAAAAGAGTCTCCGGTCTCAATGGGATTTACCTGTAGAAATAAAGGCAAGAAAGAAGCTGCAGCTCATCAACACAAACTTAATGAACAACAAAGAAATTAATTGATTAATTTCAGGAGAAAAACTCAAAAGAATATTTTTTTTTCCGAAGCCGAGTTCTGGAGATAAAAATATCACAAAGAATTCAAAGACGCTGAAACGACCTTCACAACAGCAAATTAACAGAGGTGTGTGTGTGTGTGTGTGTGTGTGTGTGTGTGTGTGTGTGTGTGAGTGTGTGTGTGTGTGTGTGTGAGTGTGTGTGTGTGTGTTTATTTGCATGATAAACAACACTGCAACTGAAAAACAGACGGCCTTGTCTCCAACATAATTGCTTTGTGATAAATTGCGGTTCGTGATGAGAAACAATAAGCTCCGTTACTATTTATTAAACACACACACACACACATACACATGCACACACACGCACGCACACACACACACACACACACACACACACACACACACACACACACACACACGGAAACCTAACCCTAAACAACAAGCAAGAAGTTTATAACCCATTTTTTTTATATCCTACTTTTAACCCCTCCAGAGAATTCACAGTCCGTCTCTGAGGGGCACTTTACACTGTGAAAACGTGACAGTTTTCCAGTTTTTGGTTTAAAAAAAAACCCCGTTCAGACAAAATTTATCTGACATCTTCACCCGTGCACATGTTTTCAGAGGAAACGGGCCGAAATCGCTGTAGTAGCAGTGTAGCAGCCATGCCAAGCCAATAGTCAGCGGTGACACAGCCTAGTAGATAGCTCTTCCGGTACAATTTGATGCATAAAACCTTACTGTAACCGAAAATTAATGCCACTAACGTTCATAAAGCGGTTGGTGTAAGCTTGGGGTTACAAATATTGTAAAAGACAAGCTTTCTGTCCTCTTATTTCACCGCATTGAACTCGTAAAAACAGAAGACTTGCTGATAGTGAAGGGGCTTCGTGAGCGGATACCTTCCTGTTAGGCGTACTTCAAAATAAAAGTCAACTCACGTGTGTCCAGTGAAATGCTATTAATGTTTAGCCAGTGAAATGCTTTTACTGTGAAGCCGTAGCCTTAGTGCTCCTTTTGTTGAACAGTAACTTAACTGCTGCGCGCTGAACTATGGATAGTGTTTATTAATGTAGAGAGAACCGTGTCCCTGCCCTGGCATAGAAGCTACACACGTTTATTTGGCTAGAAAAACCGGCAGAGCACAAATCTTTCCCCAGACAAAGTGGCCCGCGGTCTCAATAACTTACTAATCGCTTAGACTAAATTGGCGAGTGTTAGGCTATATTTTAGCCCTGCACGTCACTCTCCGCTGATCACAGTGATGGTGCCGTGGAGACACCGTTCATGTTGTCTTCTAACTTTATAACTCGCTTGTGTTGTGGGTATTTTGACAGCAAGTTATAGACTACGCATGTGTGAGGGTGGAACCGTGACGTCAGCGTTATCAGGGGAAATGGTTTCGGTGT
>OX442354.1:1005609-1008109 GCA_949357725.1 Hyperoplus immaculatus | reverse complement strand
TTGTGGCTCTCTCTCTGATTGGACCTTATGGACCAAGTAAAGGGGGATGAAACGGAGGTGAAGAAAAGGAGGCAGAGGAGTTTGTTGATGTGCAAAGGCAAGGAAACAAGCTTACAAATAGTCCCTATAACGTCCTACTCATACTAAAAGCCCTACTAACGTCCTACTCATACTAAAAGCCCTAATAACGTCCTACTCATACTAAAAGCCCTACTAACGTCCTACTCATACTAAAAGCCCTACTAACGTCCTACTCATACTAAAAGCCCTAATAACGTCCTACTCATACTAAAAGCCCTACTAACGTCCTACTCATACTAAAAGCCCTAATAACGTCCTACTCATACTAAAAGCCCTACTAACGTCCTACTCATACTAAAAGCCCTACTGATGTCCTACTCATACGAAAGCCCTACTAATGTCCTACTCATACTAAAAGCCCTTCTAACGTCCTACTCATACTAAAAGCCCTACTAACGTCCTACTCATACTAAAGCCCTACTAACGTCCTACTCGTAGTAAAGCCCTACTAACGTCCTACTCATACTATAACCCTACTAACTCAATGTCCTATCCTACTCATACTACTTTTGACGTCAATTTGAGTATGTTGTGGCTACTCAACCGCCCCACAATGCATTGCGTCTTTTCAAACGACGCAGAAGTTTTTTTTTTTATTCTTTATTGCTTCTGTAGGTATAGGAGGGGGTCAGAGCGCAGGGTCAGCCATAGTACAGCGCCCCTGGAGCAGTTTGGGGTTAAGTGTCTTGCTCAAGGACACAATGGTAGAGATGGTGGGCACCGTGGATGTAGGAATATGGAACAAACATCTGTTAGCAATCAGCGGTACAGTGTGTGTGTGTGTGTGTGTGTGTGTGTGCATGTGTGCGTGTGTGCGTGTGTGTGTGTGTGTGTGTGCATGTGTGTGTGTGTGTGTGTGTGTGTGCATGTGTGTGTGTGTGTGTGTGCGTGTGTGTGTGTGTGTGTGTGTGTGTGTCTCATTAATGATGGCAGCAGGTCCCAGAGGGGAAAGAGAAAGTGTTTTTCATCATAGAAATATATCAGGTGGAAAATATCAAGCAAAACAATATTAGCCAGAGAAATACTGTAAATGGTTGTATAACACACACACACACACACACACACACACACACACACACACACACACGCACGCACACACACACACACACACACACACACACACACACACACACATACACACAAATTAAAGATTAAAGCAGGTTGGAAGTGAGAGACACATACTGTACGGCTGATTGCTAACAGATGTGTGTTCCATATTCCTACATCTACGGTGCCCACCATCTCTACCATTGTGTCCTTGAGCAAGACACTTAACCCTGCTCCAAACTGCTCCAGGGGCGCTGTACTATGGCTGACCCTGCGCTCTGACCCCCTCTGGAGTGTGGGAAATTAAGAGTTCCTCGTAGCACCTTTTAATATGACAATATCTTTATTTTAAGGTTGATAAATATGCCTGTAACTCTTTTCAGATGCTTTACTATCATGAAACTAACTCCCCACATTACATAGAAGGATTGTGTGGATTCGGGTTTAAAGTAGCATATACCTGTAAATTTTTTTTTTAAATTAACCACATTAACCAACAGTGTGTAGCGGAGACGCAGTGAGCCCCCCCCACACATGCACACACACACACACACGCACACACACACACACACGCACAAACAAAGACACACACGCACGCACACACACACGCACACACACAGACAAAGACACACACGCACGCACACACACACACCCACACACACAGACAAAGATACTCACACGCATATACACACACACACACACACACGCACACACACACACACACACACTGAGGTATATCGGTGAACACCTTGAACACCTGCGAGCGCTTGATTAACGATCGAAAACAAAGTAGATCCGTCCACATCCGGCGCCTCTCAGCTCAGATCATTTATCCTAAAAAACACGAGCCGCCATTTTGTAATGGCTTCATTCATCACAAGACGCTCTGCCCTGTTTCCCCGGGAGACAACGGAACTTTGGCAAAGTATTTATTGGAAAATAATCCTATTACACGTTCAACCACACTTTTAAAAAAGTGGCTTTTAAAGCTGCAGTGTGTAGAATTTTGGGTTTTATTTCCTTGCATATTTTGTAGAAAGTAATTATAATATCCATAAGTACATTTAATTTAGTGCATAATAGCTGAAAAAAATGTTTTGAATTATTATTTTTTCCCTTAGAAAGGGTCTCATATATGTCCATATTTCTGCATATTTTGGACCAAGACCTAGTGCCGCCATCTTGAAAATGTCACCCTAACCCTAAATTTGTAACCACTAAGACCCGTTGTTGCAATTTTGCAACGTTTTCTCAAAATCCTCAGAATTTTTTTTTTATTTTTTTTTTAAAATAT
Organism: Hyperoplus immaculatus; assembly: GCA_949357725.1. Taxonomy (NCBI): domain Eukaryota; kingdom Metazoa; phylum Chordata; class Actinopteri; order Uranoscopiformes; family Ammodytidae; genus Hyperoplus; species Hyperoplus immaculatus. The sequence goes on along the minus strand of OX442354.1, from coordinate 1,005,687 downwards.
ATTTTCCTGATCAGAGGCTTGCTAAAACAATTTTAAAAAGGAGAAACAAATCCTACATCAAGAAAATCAATGCTTGGG
>OX442354.1:995609-1000609 GCA_949357725.1 Hyperoplus immaculatus | reverse complement strand
TTCAATGTAAATATGACACTACAGTGGCTTGCAAAAGTATAAGCCTATATCTAGACCTTCACTATATGTTTGTTATTTTTTTACGATGTGGAGTATGATGATTCTTTTTTCGTATGTATCTTTGTCTAAGAGGTCACCATTTTAGTCTTCGGGACGTTGCCCCCTGCCGACCGCATTTATCATGTGGGACGGACTAAGTGAACACTGTTTTAAACTGGTTGACCCTGATTACTGAGAGTCTCCACCTGCTGATTCCCTCACACCTGGTGTAATATATCAGCCGGTGTTCCAGTCCCAATGCTTCCCTTGCATTTTAGTATGCTAGGAGGAGACGTAGGATGTCCAAATACATGTGGTCAGATGCAGCATGCTTGAAAATACCCAGATGTCCTACGACAACCGGACATGATTTTTTAGTGTGGACATCAGCAGCTTTTTTGGGCGACTCACACTCCACTGCACTGCGGAAGTTACGTTAAAGGAGAAGTAAATGATATATTTTTGTAAATATAAACGTGGTAAATCACTCTATATTCATACAGCAATCACTTAAACAGTATGCACAGTTCATAACACAGGTCTCTATCTATCTATCTATCTATCTATCTATCTATCTATCTATCTATCTATCTATCTATCTATCTATCTATCTATCTATCTATCTATCTATCTATCTATCTATCTATCTATCTATCTATCTATCTTAAACAGTATGCACAGTTCATAACACAGGTCTCTATCTATCTATCTATCTATCTATCTATCTATCTATCTATCTATCTATCTATCTATCTTAAACAGTATGCACAGTTCATAACACAGGTCTCTATCTATCTATCTATCTATCTATCTATCTATCTATCTATCTATCTATCTATCTATCTATCTATCTATCTATCTATCTATCTATCTATCTATCTATCTATCTATCTATCTATCTATCTATCTATCTATCTATCTTAAACAGTATGCACAGTTCATAACACAGGTCTCCCAGTCATTCAGTATTGCGCCCTTTTTTTTTGCAATCAGGAGACAGAGCGCTATGAAGAGGCGGGGTCTCTGTGCCCGTGAACGATGACTCGCTGCTCTCCATCGCGGCACTATCTGATGAAGACGGCTGTGTGTTCATGTGGGGGTGACGTATAGGGACGAGGGAGGGGACTGCTCACTGCAATTAATAACAATGTCAATGGGAACATAAAAATATAACAAATTACAAAAGAAAACTATTTGCCGCGGTTAGTAAAAATAAAACAAGCTTTCGCCGAAGATAATCTAGATTGCCTTTAAGCAGATGTTAAAACATGTTTCTAGTTAGATATGACAAAATTAAAATAAAAACCTGCTGGTACACGAAAAGTGCCCAATGTCAGCTCTTTTCTCAAGGCAACACAAACGTCTGTGGGAAATTTAAAATGTTATCTTTTAAAAATCAGGTTGAAGAATTACTCAGGTCATACTAAAGATAGACTCATCCTCACAGCTGAGGCAGTCGAGTGTGTGTGTGTGTGTGTGTGTGTGTGAGAGAGAGCGAGAGAGAGTGAGTGTGTGTGTGTGTGAGAGAGAGAGTGTGTGTGTGTGAGAGAGAGAGTTTGTGTGTGTGAGAGAGAGAGAGAGAGATAGAGTTTGTGTGTGTGTGTGTGTGTGTGTGTGAGAGAGAGAGAGAGAGAGAGGGAAGGCGAGAGAGAGAGAGAGAGAGAGAGAGAGAGAGAGAGAGTGTATGTATGTGTGTGTGTTGCTGTGGTGATGGCAGAAGCCCCCACTGCATGCTGATGAATGGTCATCAATAGAGCCATGGACTGTCCTGTCGCAGAGTAAGGGCACTTTCTAACTGTGTTTTGAAAAGTGCTATAAATAATGTTTATTATTATTATTATTATTATTATTATTATTATTATTATTATTATTATTATTATGAACCCTGCGTACCAATCCACATACTTTCTACTATATAGTATGGTAGAAAAAAGATTTAGGATGTCCCGATTCTTGTGGCCAGATTTAGGATGGTTAGAAGTACCCGGATGTCCTACTTCATGCGGCCAAGATTGTTAGTGTTGAAAAGTGCATCCTATTTGAGCGATTCTGACCGCCAATCCAGTGCGCACGTGAAGTGATGTCACATCAACGAAGCCTCCATATGAAAACAAACGGGGATGAGACGGATATAAAAGCAAGAGGCAAGATCAAGGCGCAATGTTATGATGAAATAAAAAAGTAAAAGTATGTCCCAATAGTATGCCTACTGCATCCTAACTAGATTATTCTTATGGTCAGATGTAGTATGTAGAATAGAAAAAAGAAAGAGTATGCGATTTGGAACACAGGGTATTTCTCCTGAACAACTACTCCTGGGTGAGCGTATACCCATGACAGAGGCATTAAGAAAAACTATATAAAAATAGCATTCTTTGCACTGATGGTCTCGTTTGCTGTTACATGTCATTTATGATCATCAGAGGAAAAAAGAGACTGTTTCAGAAATATTTAAAAGTTCCTCGTAGAACCTTTAAAGGGGCACTGTGTAATATGACATCATCAAGAAAGTTCTAGAAAGTTCTAGAATGCTCCCTGGGTAACCCCAACCCTTTAGAATAATAACAGAAGCTACAGTGGCCTTCAAGGACAAGAACAATTCTACATTTAAAACAATGCACCTGATGACATTCCAACCAACATGGATGCCTCCATAAGACTTACCCTCTCAATGTACAAAATGTAATATTAATATTTGTAATTCTCCGCTCAGGAGGATAATTCAGATTATTGGCAGAGGTGATTTTACACCAATGATGACATATTTATGAATGAGGATATTGATTTTAGCTAATAAATTACTTTAAATGTTACACAGTGTCCCTTTAAAGTCCATAAGTTTACTGAGTTCAGCCTTTTATTGTGAAAATGTGTCCCTTGAAAAACCTTCACAGACGTTTTTCCTCCAGATGAAATTATTCAAATCTAATTAAACCCTTTCTCTGCTTCTCGCTCCGTTAATTTCTGTTTGTGGTGTTCCTTTCAGTGTGTTCATAATTCCCATGAATATATATACGCTCGACTTAATGGAGCGTTGAGAATTAATTTGGGATGTGTGTGTGTGTGTGTGTGTGCGTGTGTGTGTGTGTGTGTGTGTGTGTGTGTGTGTGTGTGTGTGTGTGTGTGTGTGTGTGTGTGTGTGTGTGTGTGTGTGTGTGTGCGTGTGTGTGTGTGTGTGAAGGCTCCTTATGGTAAGCTTTTCAGGCCGCGGGCACGGCACTGAATATCTGTCTCATAATAGGCCCCTTGTTTGTTTCCAGGTTTTAAATTTGGCATATGCATTAAGACAGAGGAACTTTCCCATTGTTTACATGCCAGTTTACAGAGCCTAGGTTGTGTATTCACAGAGCCTAGGCTGTGTATCAACGCCAGATTTTTTTTTCTTCAGCACACTTATAGTACGGACAAGGAGCAGATTACGAGGAGATATTTACTGATAAAAATCGATTTTTTTTCAACAAACATTTTTTGGAATTATAGTATGTGTTTAAAGCATAAGTTAACCACCATGTGTAATATTAAAGCTAAAGTGCGTAACGTTTTCATATGAATAAATGTCTGTTATATTCAGGCCATCGCCAAACGAGTTGAGGCAAAGTTGATTAAGCCTATTATCAGCTCCACAAATCTCTCTCTGTATTTCTCAGTATGGCAGCGTTTACAAACTGGTGTCACAAGACACACACACACACACTCACACACACACACACACACACACACACACACACACACACACACACACACACACACACACACACACACACACACACACCAACAGAATAATGGAAATGTAATAAAATGCCTTTTGAGACTCGGGACATTGCAGGGTTACAACATCCACTCCTGGCATGACCGAAGAATTTATTTAAGATATTTTCTATTCTTTCTATATCAGTGTAGAATCAGATTCAAGATTCAGTTTAAAAGGTGCAGTGTGTAATATGACATCATCAAGAAAGTTCTACAAAGTTCTAGAATGCAACGCTCCCTGGGTAACCCCAACCCTTTAGAATAATAACAGAAGCTACAGTGGCCTTCAAGGACAAGAACAATTCAAAATTTTAAACAATGCACCTGATGACATTCCAACTATGACACTTCCAAAATGGCGGTGACAAGGCCTTGGTCCAAAGTATGGAGAAATATGGACATATATGAGACCCTTTGTGAGGAAAAAAATAATAATTCTAAAAAAAATGTTTAGCTATTATGCACTAAATTAAACGTACTTATGGATATTATAATTATTTTCTACAAAATCTGCTAGGAAATAAAACCCAAAATTCTACACACTGCAGCTTTAATTTGTCATTGCACATGTTACAGAACAACGATAATCTGTTCACAGTTACACCCCGCCAAGAGATCTATCCATCTATCTATCTATCTATCTATCTATCTATCTATCTATCTATCTATCTATCTATCTATCTATCTATCTATCTATCTATCTATCTATCTATCTATCTATCTATTTATCTATCTATCTATCTATCTATCTATCTATCTATCTATCTATCTATCTATCTATCTATCTATCTATCTATCTATCTATCTATCTATCTATCGCCAAGAGACATAGAGTTACAGTAACCAATACATGGGTGACAGGAGGGATAAACCGAAGAGTCGTCAAGTGTGCGCTGCGCCCCTAGATAGGAAAGGATGGACATAGGGGGAAAGACAGGGGGAAAGAAGGCCTTTCTCACACTACGACGTCGACCTCAGTCTGACTTGCATGAGATGATTTTCCGTCTCGGTGCGAGATGTTATGAGTTTATGTGTCTGCTGCTGAAGTCTGCGGTCTATAACTTTGGTTTATTTCTGCGCTTGAGGAAAGGGTCAGGGGGTTGTGTGTGTGTGTGTGTGTGTGTGTGTGTGTGTGTGTGTGTGTGTGTGTGTGTGTGTGTGTGTGTGTGTGTGTGTGTGTGTTTTGAAGCAAAAAGATAATTGGTTGAGAA
>OX442354.1:838109-990609 GCA_949357725.1 Hyperoplus immaculatus | reverse complement strand
CTGCGTTACATTCTGCTCTGATTACTGAAAACGGTTTTTAACATGACTAAAATAAATTATTCAAATCTCCTCCACAAACTGCAGCCAGCACACAGTCCCTAATGAAACAGAAATGGACTCGGAATAAGTGAAATTACACGTTTAAAAAATAATAATATTTAAAATAAAATATTTTCAATTGCAAAGGATTGTCACGTTCAGATATTATTCACATGCAAAAAAATAAATTAATTGGAATGTATTTATACTGAAGGTCCAGACTGACTACTGAAGGGAAATGAAAATTGAGAGGAAGTAGATAGGCGGGCGGTGCCAGGGTACTCATGTAGGCTACCTTTCGTGAATAGAATAGGGTTGCCTTCCGAATCGCATACTTTCTACGATATAGTATGGTAGAAAAAAGATTTAGGATGTCCCGATTCTTGTGGCCAGATTTAGGATGGTTAGAAGTACCCGGATGTCCTACTTCATGCAGCCAAGATTGTTAGTGTTGAAAACTGCATCCTATTTGGGCGATTCTGACCCACAATCCAGTGCGCACGTGAAGTGACGTAACATCGACGAAGCCTCCATATGAAAACAAACAGGGATGCGACGGATATAAAAGCAAGAGGCAAGATCAAGGCGCAATGTTATGTTGAAATAAGAGAGTAAAAGTATGTCCCAATAGCATGCCTACTGCATCCTAACTAGATTCTTTTTATGGTCGGATGTAGTAGGCCTATGTAGAATAGAAAAAAGAAAGAGGAGGAGATTCGGAACGCAAAAACATTCAACCATTCGAAAAAAAGTTCCATGGAAGTTTTGTCTTTTATTTTCAGTTCATATCCTGTCTGGATAATATATCCATCATGGAGCTTGTTATCAGAAGTGTGTGTGTGTGTGTGTGTGTGTGTGTGAAATATGAGTTTCTGACAGCGGCAGCTTGATTACACACAGTAGCAGTAAAAACCTAAGAATCAGCCATTAAACGCGACACATTTTAAGACCGTGTGAATCACTGACAAATTCATATTTGAAAACTATCAGAGAATGGGGGAGCTCAGGTGGTGTAGTGGATAGAGCGTGTACCATATTGGCTCCGGCCTTAGTGGAAGTGGTCGCGGGTTCAAATCCGACCCGTGGACCTTTACTGCAGGTCATCCCCCCTCTCTCTCTCTCTCTCTCTCTCTCTCTCTCTATCTGTCTCCCCATTTCAACTCTGTACTGTCTAATAAAGCTTGAAAATGCAAAAAAAATAAAAATAAAATAAGTGTGCCACTATGTTTAAGGTTAACTCCTCCCCGCCGAGTTGCTGCTTTTAATATAAATATCATCATTATTCACATGATGGGTCTCCAAGGCAACAGCTGGATTTATGGCCCAGCTTTGAGTCTGTGTGTGTGTGTGTGTGTGTGTGTGTGTGTGTGTTTGTGTGTCTGTGTGTGCGTGGAGTTATTACACTCACTTTGCAGCTCAGGAGCACATTAATTAAAGGGAACTCAGTGGTGATACATCAGGAGGCGTGTGTGTGTGTGTGAGTGTGCATGCGTGTGTGTGTGTGTGTCTTTCTGTGTGTGTGTGTGTGTGTGTGTGTGTGTGTGTGTGTGTATGTGTAAAGGGGAAACATAGACTTTGAAATGACTTGGTCCACAAACAGTGTCAACAGTGTGTCACAGTATATTTGAGCAGAGCCTTCCTCACTCTAATCTAATCAGCTCTAGACTCTACAGCGTTTCATTACACAAATTAATTCATAGGACGGTAACAGATGAGCGTTATTTCTCTTTCCTTAATGGACACACACACACACACACACACACACACACACACACACACACACACACACACACACACACACACACACACACAACCCCTAGAACCAACACATACTCCTGGATATTAAAAACCTGACCTTGGAGACCTTAAACCTGCAGTGTGTAGAATTTTGGGTTTTATTTCCTAGCAGATTTTGTAGAAAGTAATTATAATATCCATTAGTACATTTAATTTAGTGCATAATAGCAGAAAAAAATGTTTTGAATATTTTTTTTTCCCTTAGAAAGGGTCTCATATATGTCCATGTTTCTGCATATTTTGGACCAACGCCTATAGTGCCGCCATCTTGAATGTGTCATAATTGGAATGTCATCAGGTGCATTGTTTAAAATGTAGAATCGTTCTTGTCCTTGAAGGCCACTGTAGCTTCTTTTATTATTCTAAAGGGGTGGGGTTACCCAGGGAGCGTTGCATTCTAGAACTTTGTAGAACTTTATTGATGATGTCATATTACACACTGCACCTTTAAAGTAGAGTTTGTCCACTTAAAGACAATACAACATGTTGCTTTTCCACAGGCTAGAGAGCTACAGCAGTTTGCCACTGTGATCTTCTCACCATTGCTCTTATTTTTATCTAAAGTAAAAAAAGTTCATGATGTCATACATTCTGTGCATGTTTGTAATACAAAGAATTATAATTAAATGTAGGTGAGTGAATAACAATGTCTGTACAAAAATACTGCCAACGCTGGGTCTGGTTGAAGTTGTTTCTGTTCATTCTTAAGTTAAAGTTGGAAGATTTTGGTCCAACAAATACCAATGCGGAAGCCGTTGCATTACATACACAGCCTGTGCTAAACGAGGCCCATCCGTCCCCATTGCTAGAAAAACAGAAAAAAGATAATACTATAATGTAAATATAAAACAAGATGGAAGACAAGGAGCAAAATTATAAGTGAGAAGAAGACAATGTGTAAACAACTGGGGCGACTGTGGCTCAGGTGGTAGAGCGGGTCGGCTGATGATCAAAGGGTTGGAGGTTCCATCCCCGCCCTGCCACTTGTGTCATAGTTGTTGTGTCCTTGGGCAAGACACTTCACCCACCTTGCCTCGTGTGAATGTCGATAGTTAGCCTGCTGCTATCGGTGTATGAATGTGTGTGTGAATGGTAACGTGTAAATGGGAACAGGTCTCCCTTGCAAAAGAGTCTTCGGACTCGATGGGATATACCTGTATAAATAAAGGTTAAAATAAAAAAAACACCATTATTTTTCTGACTGAATCAGATTAATTTAAAATATTTAAACTAAAATATTACCATTTTTCATTGCAAAAAAACTAAAAGTCCTTAGACATACTATAGAAACAGTACATAGTACATACAACAAGGAAGATAGTAATATTAGTGAGAAGAAGAAAATGTCTCAACGCCATTATTTTTCTGACTGAATCGGATTATAGAGGAAATATTAACAGAGTGAAACATTTTTAGTTTCAGGAATAGAGTGAAGTGTGTGTAATGAGTCTAGATATAGGATCAGAGCCCATCTTCTGCACTGGACCCAAATAGCTCCGCTCTTTAATAACGTGCACAAGCCACCATTACATTAAACTACGGCAATGAACTTCATTTAATTTATTTAAATGTATTTATACTGTAGAGATCGATTTAGATTTAGGTGTCAGTGTGTGTGTGCGTGTGTTTGTGTGTGTGTCACTCACTCACTCACTCACTCACACACACACACACATTCAGAGAGAGAGAGAAACACACACACACACACACACACACACACACACACACACACACAGCAGCAGAAATATCAAGAGCCTTTATATCCTGCTGTGTGTTATCAGGGACGGATGAGTAGGCAGATTATCAGTTCCATAATCTCACTCTTCCTTTTGCTGTGTGTGTGTGTGTGTGTGCTTGTGTGTCTGTGTGTGTGCGTTTGTATGTGTGTTTGTGTGTGTGTGTACGTGTGTGTTAATGTGTGTGTGCTTGTGTGTATGTGTGCGTGTGTGCTTGTGTGTATGTGTGCGTGTGTATGTGTGTGCTTGTGTGTGTGTGTCATTCTTCCCTACAAACACGCACACACACACACACTCTCCCCCCCCCCCACACACTCCCCCCCCCCCCCCCACACACACACACACACATCGAGGTGAAAGGATCCTCCAGAGAGGTTTATATTAATGTCACGGTGAAGCAGGTGACGATAACCAACCATGACACGGATGGCGACAGGGTTCTGACCTTTAGACGCTTCACAGGACTTTCAGTGAAGGACGCAGTCGCCCGAAACTCTCCACAGAACTGTGTCAAAATGGAGCTTTTTAAAGGGCACAAGATGCTCCGTCAACAGTATAATATAGACTAACCATCTCCTTTAAAGGTGCACTATGCAGTTGCAGAGGGAGGGCGGTATGTTTACATTTGCAGAGCTGGTAGTAAGTTTACTAAATCTATTTTCCCTACATGTAATTCTTAATATTGAATAATTCTATCATCATGAATTAAAACAAACATTTTTTTGAACCACACACACACACTCAGTCACTCTCACACACAAACACACACACACACACACACACACACACACACAGTCACTCTCACATAGACACAAAGACACACACACACACACACACACACACACACACACACACACACACACAAACACACACACTCAGTCACTCTCACATAGACACAATCAATCAATCAATCAATCAATTTATTATTTAAAGTGCAAAATCACCATGGTACACGGTCCCAATACACTTTCCAATAAAAACAAGTGCAGTTAAAACAATCAAAACCACCAAAAAAAAAACAGTTAAAATGCATTTACAAAACATCAGTTAAAACACCAGAGAAAGGATAAAACAGTTAAGAAAATAAAAACCAATAAAAAATAAAAATATAAAACAATAGTAAAAACCAGGGGAAATGCTAAAAGATAGTTTAATCAAAGTATAGGGTAAAAAGGTGTGTTTTAAGACGTGATTTAAAAAGTGAGATGGAGGAGGTACTTCTGATGTCAAGTGGGAGGGCATTCCATAAAAGAGGAGCGCGGTAAGAGAAAGCCCTCCCACCAGCTGATTTTTTATTGATGGGTGGAATGACTAGGAGGTTTGAGCCAAGGGAGCGAAGAGGACGGGACGGAGTGTAGGGAGTGAGTAAATGGGAAAGATAAAGTGGCGCAAGACCATTCACGGCTTTAAAAGTTAAAAGCAGAACTTTAAAATCCGCTCTTGCCTGAATGGGCAGCCAGTGTAATGAAGCTAAAACAGGAGTTATATGATAAAATGTACTTGTTTTAGTTAAAAGTCTAGCAGCTGAATTCTGGACAATTTGAAGTCTCCTGGTGGTGGAAAAGGGGAGGCCAGAAAAGAGAACGTTACAATAATCCAGTCGAGAGGACACAAGGGCATGGAGAACCACCTCAGCGCTACGCAGGGACAGAGAAGGGCGAATTTTAGAAATATTCCGAAGGTGAAAATAAGCTGTTTTAGTGATTTCTTTTATGTGAGACTGGAAAGTCAATGTTGGGTCAAAGGTAACACCAAGGTTTTTGATCAGAGGACTCTCAGAAATAAAACAACCATCAATGTTCATACGAAGACCTTCAGATAAGTATTTATAATTATTGGGCTTGATCACCAGGAGATCAGTCTTAGCGGTATTAATCATAAGAAAGTTGTGACTCATCCAGCTCTTGATTCGGACATGATTCAAGATTTTGAATTTGAGAGGGGTCATTTGGCTGCAGTGGAATGTAAAGTTGTGTATCATCGGCATAGAAATGGAACTGGATGCCGTATTCAGCAATGATCCCACCCAGAGGAAGCATGTAGATACAAAAGAGCAGAGGTCCCAAGACAGACCCCTGGGGCACACCAGAGACAACTGCAGAACATTCAGATAAAGAGTCATTAAAACTAACACATTGGGTTCTGTTAGATAAATAGGACTGGAACCATGAGAGTGCCAACCCGTGAACACCCACACAATGCTCCAGTCGATGTAGAAGAATACAGTGATCTACAGTATCGAATGCCGAACTTAAATCAAGAAGGAGTAGAAGAGAAGCAGATCCAGAGTCGGCGGTAATGAGAAGGTCATTAACTACTCTAGTTAGGGCAGTCTCAGTAGAATGACGGGAGCGGAAACCAGATTGAAAGCTGTCGAAGAGATTGTTGGCAGAAAGGTGGGCAGTCAGTTGATCGGCAACAAAGACACACACACACACACACACACACACACACACACACACACACACACACACACACACACACACTCAGTCACTCTCACATAGACACAAAGACACACACACACACACACACACACACACACACAGTGACCCACCACACCCTGTATATAATTTAACCAAGCAGCTGAACTACATTTATAAAACATCTTGAGCCTCGTTAACACAGAGGTCACACTCCGGTCAAAACTCCTTTCATTATTCACACGTTCTTAAGGAGGTGTGTGTGTGTGTGTGTGTGTGTGTGTGTGTGTGTGTGTGTATGTGTGTGTGTGTGTGTGTGTGTGTGTGTGTGTGGGAGGTGAAAGTGTTTTGTGTCTGTTAGGTTGTTTTAAGAAGAGTGTTTAAGAGTGAATGCAGAACTTAAACTTGCAACAAAAACAATCTTTGTCGGGCTGCTCCGGTGGTGTAGTGGATAGAGCGTGTACCATATTGGCTCCGGCCTTCGTTGCAGTGGTCGTGGGTTCAAATCCGACCCGTGGACCTTTACTGCAGGTTATCCCCCTCTCTCCCCTCTCTCTCTCTCTCTCTCTCTCTCTGTCTCTGTCTCTGTCTGTCTCCCCATTTCAACTCTGTACTGTCTAATAAAGCTTGAAAATATCAAAATACAATCCTTGTAGTAGATCCATGGTTGCATGGCCCTCCCCCCTGATCCCCTTTGTTGTACAGGAGTTTCGTTGGCAAGGTCACAGTTTCCCCGGTAACACTTTGCCAGCACAGCAACGCAGAGAATAATGATGAAGCCTATAAGAGTGACAGGAGATTATAAACTGTGTGTGTGTGTGTGTGTGTGTGTGTGTGTGTGTTGTGGCTACAATGTCTCTCAGATGTACAGTATCTTAGGCTGAGTGACAGACACTATCTTACAGAATAAGCTGAAACCATTCCCTCGTGGCTGGAAGGCAAAACACAAACAGCACAATAAAAAAATACTGTATTTATATTCCTGATTCCTCCTAATGGTTTTTACACGACCACACACACACACACACACACACACACACACACACACACACACACACACACACACAGCCCTCACCCCCACACACACACATTTAAATATAACAAGCACTAAATAAAAGCCACCCAACAAAAGCAGTAATAAAACGTTGGCCCAGCTGTGCGTATCAGCCTGGACAGCGGCCGAAAGATATTTACGATCGATCGCGGGGACACACATCACGTTTATGTGACTGTTACTAAGAGATTGATGGGACCGTCCCGACCACAAGCAGTTTTTGCGTCTGAGTTTAGTGTGTTGAATTGAAAATATCAAAATGCCAGGTAAGGAGTTGAGCACACAACCTCTGGGATTCAAATATCCCATTTAAAGCTGCAGTGTGTAGAATTTTGGGTTTTATTTCCTAGCAGATTTTGTAGAAAGTAATTGTAATATCCATAAGTACATTTAATTTAGTGCATAATAGCTGAACATTTTTTTTTTAATTATTTATTTTTCCCATAGAAAGGGTCTCATATATGTCCATATTTCTGCATAATTTTGGACCAAGGCCTAGTGCCGCCATCTTGAAAGTGTCATAGTTGGAATGTCATCAGGCGCATTGTTTAAAATTTATTATTAATTAAAAAAAAATGTTTAGCTATTATGCACTAAATTAAATGTACTTATGGATATTATAATTACTTTCTACAAAATCTGCTGGGAAATAAAACCCAAAATTCTATACACTGCAGGTTTAAGTTTTGTGATTGTATTGTGTTTTCGAATCTTATTCACTTTTTGAGACTTTTTTGAATTGTTTTGTTTTTTTTATCAGGTCTTGCCACTTTTTTGTATTTGCATTGTATATTGTGTATGTGTTGTTGTCTTTGCTTTGCATTTATTTGACTCAACATCATTGTAAATGAGGGTCAGACTCACACACACACACATCAATTGATCTCTCGAGTATAATTTTTATGTATTTTTGAATCTCCTTTGTAATACTAGTTAAACTGTATGATGTGTTGTATGGACCTGTGTCTGCAACAAAGCTTCATCATTCAAAAGTGGAAAAAGAAACCTCCTCAATACAATAAATCAACGTGGACAAACCTGATGTGTTTCTGGTGACGTTGCGATCACAGCCGAGGCCTTGAAGACGCGCTGGTGTTTTATTGCCGGTTGGAAGACAGACAGCTACAACCTCATAGTGAAGAGACTTGTGATCGAAATGTCAACGTTCAATTCTAGTGATGATGCGATACATGACAATAAAAGCTACAGAGACATTACAAAAACAGCATTGTGTCGGGGACATGACGCTATGTGAAAAGAGTTAGGGACAAGCAAGCAATCACTCCCCTCCCCCCAACAAAATCACTCCCCTCCCCCCAACAAAATCACTCCCCTCCCCCCAACAAAATCACTCCCCTCCCCCCAACAAAATCACTCCCCTCCCCCCAACAAAATCACTCCCCTCCCCCCAACAAAAAATAACAATAACATTTTTTTAAAATTAATAAAAAATTAAATAAAAAAATGTATTTATTGAACAGTTTGAAAAAATAAATAAATAAGTTTTAAATTAAAATGTAAAGCAGGGATTCATGGCATATTGTGTGCATGTACGTGTGTCTGTGTGTGTGTGTGTGTGTGTGTGCATTCGTCTCCACCTTCAATCAGTGTGCGGGTCCCCTCGCTCGGCCCTGGCTGTCCATCACGTCTGGCAGAGATGTTATTGTCTCAACGCAGCTGCACCCGATGACTCATGAGTTGAACTGAAAAAACATCCTCTCAGCTTTGCTCTGGAGAACTACGTATTTCTTGTGTGTATGATAAATCAAGAAACTTTCTGTGTGTCTATCTGTGTTTTTTTTTAACCTTTATTTATACAGGTAAATCCCATTGAGACCGAAGACTCTTTTGCAAGGGAGACCTGTTTTCCTTTCCCACGTTACCATTCACACACCGATAGCAGCAGGCTAACTATCGACATTCACACGAGGCAAGGTGGGTGAAGTGTCTTGCCCAAGGACACAACAACTATGACACAGGTGGCAGGGCGGGGATGGAACCTCCAACCCTTTGATCATCGGCCGACCCGCTCTACCAACTGAGCCACAGTCTGTCTGTCTGTCAATGTGTTGGTCTGTCTGTATGTATGTATGTCTGTCTGTCTGTCTCTCTGTCTGTCTGTCTGTCTGTCTGTCTTTCTCTGTCTCTCTGTCTATCCGAGGAGATACTGAGATTCAAGCTCTTTAATAAGAAGCAGATTTCTAATAAATTAGTGCTAATAGCTAATAGCTCACCCACTATTTATATCAGACTAATGCAGCATGATGAGCTACGGTCTCAATTACAGATTGTTTCATGATATAATAATTGATGTTCATCTCTGTTTCAGTTCATTCAGATAAAGAGAGAGAGTGAGAGGGAAAGAGGGAGGGAGGGAAAGAGAGGGAGAGAGAGAGAAAGAGAGACAGACAGAGAGAGAGGGAGAGTGAGAGAGGGAGAGAAGAGGGGGAAGAGAGCGAGAGAGAGAGGGAGAGAATAGGGGGAGAGAGGGACAGAGGGAGAAAGCTCAATATTGTATTTCAAATCAAATCAAATCAATTTTATTTGTATAGCCCAAAATCACAAATACATTTGTCTCAGTGGGCTTTACATTCCATACAATATGATACAATATGATACAATATGACACCCTGCCCTTACACCCTTAGCTCGGCTGAGAAAAAAAAACTCCCAGTAAAAAACCCTTTACCAGGATTAACGTTTTTGAAGAAATCTCAGGGAGAGTCGACAGAGTAAGGGATCCCTCTCCCAGGACGGACATGCTGCAATAGATGTCATAAGTAGAGAAAATCACGAAGGAATTTGATCATTGACCAGGTGATTACATGGTAATACTAAAGTAAAGTGCGAATAGTGTGGATGCAGGAAGACTTCAGATGCTGCCAGAGGATCCACACCGTCTCGTCTCCAACAGGGAAAACTAAGGTTTCCAGCGCCGGGATTACATCCCACGTCTCCAGGTGGCGTCCTTAACCACTGCAACATCTTCCGCGTTGATGGTCCATTCTCAGATGTTACCGGAGGGGGGACCAGATCCACACCGTCTCGTCACGACCAGGGAAAACTGGAAGAGGACAGACAGGCAACCAGTGAGCAAAGCAAAAATTAATTTAAAGATTGAACAAGCAAGCGAGTAGAAAGAGTACTATCCTGATGGACGGTGAATCAGTGCTGATGTGAGGCAATAGCAGGCGGGGAGCATCCGTTCCTAGGACAGCTGATTCCGCACGGAACTCGGAGTCAGTCGAGTAGCATGGAGAGTGCTTGGTAGACAGAGGGAGAGAACCCCCGGGGCAACGCTCAGCCAATCATGGAAGATAGACAGGGGAGAACAAATGTTAGAGAAATGGTATCAGTTTCGGCAGGACAATTTTTCAGTGGGAGGACAACCGGTACTCAGGCCCAGACAAACCGAGACCGAGGCAGCTCCTCAGGCTGTTATTAATAACGCTATAACAATGTTAAACAATATGAACACAATTAACATTAAATTACACTCTACCGTTCCCCACCGACACACAATCGGCACCAGCCCCCCAGACCCAGGGCCAGCCCCCCGCCCCCAGAGAGCCCGCCCCAGTGCGGCACCAGGAGGACAGGGGCCATAGATAGAGAATAGACAGTATAGAATAGGGAAATAGCCAAATGCACCGCTGCCACGAGCAGCAACCGAAACCCCCGGAGGGGCGGCCCGTACAGCCCACCCAGGCCCGCCGGACCAGCCATGCCCAGCCATGCCCAGCCATGCCCAGCCCATGAGGCAAGGCCAGAGGCGCCAAGCACAAAGGGCTTGCATCCGCCGCCGCCATCGGCACACCCAGAGCCAGGACCGGCCGGAGGAGCACCGACGCCGGGCAGCGAAACACAGACGCCAACAGCGACGCCACAGAGCGGACCGCCAGGCAGGGATAAATGATTAAAACAGTTTAAAAACAGTTAAAACGCAAATTGCATAGATTGCTTCTAACCGCCCCAATTACACAATCTGCACCCGATGCCCCATTTCCACCCCACCCAACGGTCCAGTCAGGCACGGCGCCACTGCAGATGCCTGAGCACGCAGTGCGTGTGTGTGTGTGTGTGTGTGTGTGTGTGTGTCTCCATTAAGGAAAGAGAAATAACGCTCATCTGTTACCGTCCTATGAATTAATTTGTGTAATGAAACGCTGTAGAGATATGAGTCTAGAGCTGATTAGATTAGAGTGAGGAAGGCTCTGCTTAAATATACTGTGACACACTGTTGACACTGTTTGTGGACCAAGTCATTTCAAAGTCTATGTTTTCCTTTACACACACACACACACACACACACACACACACACACACACACACACACACACACACACACACACACACACACACACCTCCTGATGTATCACCACTGAGTTCCCTTTACTTAATGTGCTCCTGAGCTGCAAAGTGAATGTAATAACTCCACGCACACACACACACAGACGCACACGCACACACACATACATGTACACACACATACATTTACACACACACACACACACATCCACATGCATGTACAAAAACACACACACACACAGGCATAATGCGCTGCTTTAACTCAGACTCAAAGCTGGGCCATACATCCAGCTGTTGCCTTGGAGACCCATCATGTGAATAATGATGATATTTATATTAAAAGCAGCACACACACACACACACACAACCACCCACACACACACACACACACACACACACACACACACACACACACACACACACACACAGCGACTCGACGGGGAGGGGTTAACCTGAATGTACCTTAAACACAGTGGTCCACTTGTAAGGGAAATGTGTCTGAGAAAATGGCTTCACTGCATATTTGTATACACTTTCAATAAGTTCAGTATACTGCATATTGCACACATTTTAAATGATGTTACACAAATGTATTTACTTTTTTTCAAATCAAATCCAAATCAAATCAGTTTTATTTGTATATAGCCCAATAACACAAATAGACATTTTGCCTCAGTGGGCTTTACATTCCATACAGTATGACACCCTCTGCCCTTATCTATCTATCTATCTATCTATCTATCTATCTATCTATCTATCTATCTATCTATCTATCTATCAATCAATCAACACCCTCTGCCCTTAGACCCTTAGCTCGGCTGAGGGAAAAACTCCAAGTAAAAAAACATGACATTTCCCATGTTCCGAGTCCATTTCTGTTTCATTAGGGACTGTGTGCTCGCTGCAGTTTGTGGAGGAGATTTGAATAATTTATTTTAGTCATGTTAAAAACCGTCCTCAGTAATCAGAGCAGAATGTAACGAAGCAGCAGATTGGAGGATCGGACCAGCATCTGAAAAACGTGAAAATAATCTCTCATTCGGTCGCTCTGGTGGTGTAGAGGATAGAGCGCGTACCATATTGGCTCTGGCCTTCATTGACCCGTGGACCTTTACTGCAGGTCCTCACCTCATTTACTGCAATCAATATGATTATGAATTGAGTATGATCTGACTTTGTCTAGATTTATAATAATCACAATCTAAAAGTAAATTGTGTGTAGAGTGTGGAGTCAGACTGATGTGCTGTGACTGCCAGGTGAGTTCCACGCTGCTCCATCTTCAGAGATCTTCTCAAGGCAGCAGGAGCAGTGAAGTCTTCAGTTATCTGGAGTGTCCGTGACCGTCAGTCCAGGCACAGCTGCGGCTCCGGACAGAGATTGTGAAGCTTCTCAGCTGTTTATTAAACCACCGCAGGTCCTTGTGTTTTACGGGTATCCCCTTCTCAACTTCACCGTGTCACGTAATAAGCCTCCTGTCCTGTCTAAAATGATCGGGAAACCACCTCAAAGCTAGCTAACGCGGCTTATTACTGTTACAGACACCATGGACTACTTTTCCTCAAAGGCTGGAGTACACAATATACTTCTCCATTACTTAAAAAAATGCAATGTAAAACTACAGAAAAAAAGGAACACACTACAATTCACTACTACCTACTACTTCGCATTAGTTTGGTAGTTTGTTGCTCATTTAGTCATTTCCTACAATTTCTGGTGAAAAGAGATGAAGGAAAAAGGCTTGTCCTCCGTTTGTTCACATGCTGACGTCACGGGTCCGACCGGCGCTGTCATTGGATTATGGACAATGTTGTCCCGCCCACCAACGCTTTGCTTCTGCAGATACAACTCTGTTCTACGGGTACGAAATACTTTTGCTACACATTTACCACCTAGACGTGTTGCAAAACTACCTGCAAAAAAAACCCTCAGCTGAGACTTGCAGGAGCAGATTCGAGCAGTGAAAACCCTCAGGCAAGGCAAGGCAAGGCAAGGCAAGTTTATTTCTAAAGCACATTTCGGACACAAGGCCATTCAAGGTGCTTTACAGATGCAAGAACAAAATACAGCAAGAATAGAGCACACATTAAAAATAAAAGCGAATGAGAAACATGAATATAAATAAAACATAAAACAATTAAAACATTTAAAAAGAACAAAAACAAATAAAAATTTAAAATTACAGGTTAAAACGGAAACAGAAAAGTCTTCAGACCTGATTTAAAAGAGCCGAGTGTCGAAGCGGACCTCAAGCCCCCTGGAAGTTTATTCCAGAGCTTGGGTGCATTAAAACTGAAGGCTGACTCTCCCCGTCTAGTCCTTACTCTGGGGACTGTCAGTAGCTGAGAGCTCTGACTGGTTTGTATGGGATCAGCAGGTCAGCGATGTATTTGGGCCGAAACCATTTAGGGCTACCTAAGAACTGGGGTAATGTGATCCACTTTTTTGGTCCTAGTGAGGACTCGAGCAGCAGCGTTTTGAATTAGCTGAAGCTGTCTGATAGATTTTTTAGGAAGGCCTGCAAAGACACTATTACAGTAGTCAGGTCTACTAAAAGTCCTTCAAGTTATGATGCACAGGATAGCATTTGTGCACCCGTAACAACGATTTGTGAACTCGTAGCATGGATTTTGTGTCCACAATGGTAGAACAAATATTTACGACTTCAAATTTACTGTTACACATTTGTGACTTTAGTCTACGCATTCTAAAGCTGCAGTTACATGTGCTGAAGGCTTATGCACCAAATATAACTTCATACCAACCACCGCTTCCTGTTCCCACTGGGCGTCTGCAACACAGAAACATGTAAAAGTCATTCAAATTTATTTTGTTTCTTGTTTTTCTATTCTTTATGTTCTGTATATTCTATGTGATGTTAAGGGTCTTTGAGTGACCTTCCAAAAAAGCGCTATATAAAATCCTATCTATTATTATTATTAAAATGTATTAGCCGTTTTTGCAATATTACCCACACGGAGCAATCAAAAATACATTTCCCACTGTGTAATAAAATAAAAAGTATACAAAATATTGCTAGGAATCAGTGACGTGCGGTGAGGTCAGTGAGTGGGTAGGCACTGAGTTCTGAAAGCCAGATTTCTCTAAACCTATATATTGTTAAATCAAAAACAATAAACAACAAACAGGCACGCACGGCCGATTTCAAATAAGTTCCTCCCTTTCTTTCTTTCTTTCTCTCTCACTCACTCACTCTCACACACACACACACACACACACACACAGACGGGACGTATATGAAATGTCACGACGGTGACTTCAGGTTTGCCCGTAGCCTACTGTAGTTTGGTCTAAATGAAAACATCGCATCCATCGACTTAACGGACCCGTCCCTCACACCGAGGGCCGAAAAAACGTAAGGCAACAAGTCAAACCTTCGCCGATTCAAACTACCGGTACTACTTCTATTCAACTTAAAAATAAAAGACAGCATTCATCATTATGTAGGACTACAGCATAACTGATGGCAACTCCACTCCATAAACTTTATCTTAATAGATAAAGTACCAGTAGCATATGCCCCATGGACCTGTCCAGCATCAGAATGTAACCATTTATCCACATTGCAGAGCTTAGGTTTGTCCGTCAGTAACAATGAAAACACAACTGCTCAATTGAATATAAAAAGCAGAATGGATTGCACTCGGTATCAATTCATCCAACTTTATTATTAAATAAACCCCCAAAAAAGTTTCTGACTCACCAATCTGACTCCCTGGCTGTAGAAATAAACAAGACGATAGTAATCCAGTGACAGCCTGACTGACAGCACAGCTAGCTAGCATCCTTCCGTTCATGTAGGCTACCTGTCCGTTTGAAATGCTCGAACATTGTTGGTCCCTGTTGCTGCTGTACACCGTCCAAGGCTGACGCAGGCCGTTCTCTTGCTATTCATTCTGTTCCCTTTTTAAATCATAATCCAATTTGTTAAAATTCCTCCAGTCTGAAATATCTGCGGGCACGGCACGGCAGCTGCAATGTTGACTTCGCGGGGGTAACACGACGTGAATGAGCATAGCCAACGTAATGACGTTGGCCTAAGCTGCGTAAATGTCTAGTAATATCTCGATTTTAATTGGTCCATGAATGATATGTAATGTAAAGGCTTATGTGGCATACCATTTACGTAAAAAAGGCACAAAGAATTATGCTTATTTGCGTACATGTTAAATAATACAGAATCAAGTGCGCATGCGCGAAAACTTTTTTTTTTCTTGCCGTCCACAATGAATAAGCGCAAAGGCACTGATTCTCTGCCGTACACAATGAATGGGAAACAGCAAAGGCACAATATTTTTTTGGCGTAACTTACTAACTGCCACGTTTCGAATCAAAACGTCTACACTTTTTTAAAGTAATCGCGGATTACATGTAAAGATCGAAATAATTAACAGTAATAATACAAATATAAGTTTATTAAATAAAAAAAATATTTTATTTTATTTTATTTTTTTGCACACGGCGCCAGGGTAGGCACTGCCTACCCTGCCTACCCTGACCGCACGTCACTGCTAGGAATATTGCTGAAGCCTTTAAAACCTCACACATAACCAACAGTTTTGTTTTTATAATGATGTAGGACAGCATCTGTATCGGCCAATATCTCAAACCCAAATATCAGAATTTGAATACAAAAACAGTGGATCGTTGCACCTTACCAAATACATACAAAGCAATCTCATTTATAGAATACAATTTCAATCCATCATCATCGAATGCTGTTGGCATTAGTGTTATTTTGTTGTACAGATATGCCCTCTGGGAGGCGCTATCGTTCTATTAAGACCAACACATCCAAACCCCTGAACAGTTTTTTTATTTATTTATTTTTCTTCCATCAATGTGCTATAAAAGAACTGAACCCACTAGATATTATGCTTCTGGAATTGTGCAACACAGACTATGCAATACCTCTTGTATATGCTGCTAACAGTTTATAGGAGTGAGTTGGGTCTTTTTATTGATTCATTTATCTTTTAAACTATATTCTTTCGTACAGAGTTAGGAATTGCTCTAAATTTTGTTGTACAGCTGTGCAATGATTAAAAAAGGCATTCTGATTCCGAGTTTGTATTGGTATAATCGGCACAAATCAATTAACCCTGCGTTCCAAATCGCCTACTCTTTTGTATTCTACATACTACATCTGACCATTAAAATAATCTAGTTAGCATGCAGAAGGCATACTCTTGCACTTTTATATCCGTTGTATCCCCAGTTGTTTTCATATGGAGGCTCTGTCGATGTGACCTCACTTTCCGTGTGCACTGGATTGTGGGTCAAAATCACCCAGATTGCATGCTGTTTTCAACACTAAAAATCTTGGGCGGATCTAGTAGACATCCGGGTATTTTTAAGCATACTAAATAGTCCACAATAATTGGGACATCCTTAATCTATTTTCTACCACACTAAATAGCAGAAAGTATGGGGATTGGAACACAGCCCATGTTTTTAGACGAGTCTGTGCACACTCACCTGTTGCACTGAGGTGACTCTTGCTTCCTGTGCCACAGTCTGTATCACAGCAGGAGCACGTGCGATGGCTGCCACTCACCTCACTCCACCTGTCAACAAACAAACAAGTCATTTAAAGCTAAAGGGCGTAACTTTTTCACATAAATTAATTGTTGGTTACATTAGAGCCATTGTCACAAGGTTGATTAAGGGACCACAAAACTTTCTGTATGGCAGTGTCACACCCACCCCCCCCCCCCCCCTATTTATCACCTGTAGTCCCTGGGCAGGTAAGAAGAGTAAATACAAAACTAAACAAGATACAATAATACATAAACATGGGCTTAAACATTAAAAGGATAACAGGATACAATGATATATAAATACATAAGGATGAAAATTTAAAAGTTTACACAATAAAATCCATTATTATTTTTACCCGTTGGAGAAGGAACAGGCTTTGTGAGAGGCGTCAACTCCTGCAGCAGCGGTCCTGGCTCTCACTCTACACGTTATGTAGATCTAAATAAAATAAAAAGACGCAAATGAACCAAAACTAAGGTTGTGTTCCGAATCGCATACTCTTTCTTTTTTCTATTCAACATACTACATACGACGATAAAAATAATCTAGTTAGGATGCAGTAGGCATACTTTTGGGACATACTTTACTCTCTTATTTCATCATAACATTGCGCCTTGATCTTGCCTCTTGCTTTTATATCCGTCGCATCCCCGTTTGTTTTCATATGGAGGCTTCGTCGATGTGACGTCACTTCACGTGCGCACTGGATTGTGGGTCAGAATCGCCCAAATAGGATGCACTTTTCAACACTAACAATCTTGGCCGCATGAAGTAGGACATCCGGGTACTTCTAACCATCCTAAATCTGGCCACAAGAATCGGGACATCCTAATTCTTTTTTCTACATACTATAAAGTATGCGATTTGGAACGCAAACTAACATTCATTGATGCTATAACAAGTTCTAGGAAGAACTGCTTTAGATATTAATAATCTTGACTTATCTGGCCATGCCAATAAAAACACTGGCATGGCACGGGCTTTTTCATGGATTGTTATGGACCCATTTGAGAGTCTGAAATTGGTAGATAACAGCTACCTGAACAGGAGGAAACAATAGAAACACTAGTAACTTCACAATGAGCGGTAGATTAACGGGGTGTGTGTCTTTATACTGTACGTGTGTGTGTGTCTGCCTTTATACTGTACGTGTGTGTCTACATGTAAGTGTGTGTCTGTAAGTGTGTGTGTGTGTGTGTGTGAGTGAGTGTGTCTGACCATGCCACTGTTGTCCTGCTGGAACCTGAACGCCTCCAACTCAAATCGCAGCCGGTCGTCTTGAGACCGAGGAAGGAACCGAGAGCTGGAGCCCGTCAGCTGACTGTCGAACAGGCACCTGAAGGCAACACAGAGAGGCCGTCAAACAACATCACATTTGTTAAAGAAAATGATGTTTCTATCCGTTCTATTTCTATTCATTTGCTTTTAAACGTTTTATTCATTCGCTTTTCTAATGTGTATTATGTATTTTAATCTTGCCCCTGTAAAGCACTTTGAATGACCTTGTGTCTGGCGTGTCTTAACATTGGAGTTTTTAGCGGCATCTAGTGGTGAGATTCTTGACTGCGATGCTCGGTTGTTAACCTATTTCATTACATTACATTTGTGCATTTCTTTTTCTTTTTTAGTCAAAGTGCAGTCTGAAGAGATGTGTTTTAAGGCTGCAGCGGAAGATGTGTAAACTATCAAATTACCCCTCCCTTTGGAGAATTTAAAGTAGCTACGGTGGCCTTCAAGGACAAAAAGCTCCTGAGATGAATGACAACTATGATCCATTAGCAAGATTACTTTCAAATCTTGCATATTGAACCCAGTTTGTTTTGAAGTGGACTTAAAATAAATAAGCCATCTGGTATCTTAAGGCACTGATTAAGCACTTTTGAGCTACAGCACTTATACATTTCATAGAGTAACCGCTTCATTCCTATGTGCAATAACCACCTGACATCTTGAATTTATCTACTGTTCTGTCATGCGTCTATTTAGCATGGAGCCGACAGTTTCACAACAATTTATGTATGTGACAAATAAATTCTGAATAGCAAATTTAAAAAATAAAAGCCAAACTGACCCGTGGTTTCCCAGGAATGTGTATCTCCGCACTGTGTCTATGTTTGGGACGATGGTTGCCACGCAGGTGTCCACAGTCACTCGCAGCGGCGCGTGGTGAAACTGTTTGACTGACACCTCAAACTTCATCACGTCGCCGAGAAGGAACTGAGCGAACGGACGAGAGAACTGCCAATCATCTGAGAGAAATGGGAAGAGATGTAGACGAAAAGCTTTATTTAAAATAAAAGTAAAAAGTTATCACACTGTCTGAGTGTTTCAATTGTCTGTCTATCAGTTTTGTATTTGCATTGCATATTGTGTTTGTATTGTTGTTTTTGCTTTGCATTTCTTCAACATCATAGTGAATACGGGTCACACACACACACACACACACACACACACACACACACACACACACACACACATCTCTCCAGTATAAATAAAGGTTAAATGTATATAGAAAATGTTTCTATTGTGTAATTTTTATTGTAAAATCAACCTGCCTAATGGACTACAGATGGAAATGAGCCCAATCTGGCATTTTTACGTGTACTGCTGAACATGTTCATTAATGTGCATTGTCCTGAAACAAATAAAAAATAAATTAAAAGTGAACTTCAGTGGGAGAAAACTCACCCGTCATGAGGCTGATTGAGAAGAGCAGACTTTCCTCTGACACGTGTGACTCAGTGAACGGATTCCAGGTCGGAGACAACACTCCTTCGCTCACGTCCTGCTTCCTGAAAAATAAAAGTAAATAAAAATAGATCAATCATTTTCACCAAACATCTATATAATCACTTCTCAAAAAGAAAAACAGACTTTCAATTGAGACTAAAATGACAGGAACATTAGGTGGAGTAAGTGATTCAGATGCCTGTTGTCGAAATCCAGATTGTCGATTTTTTTTTAAACCACCCCTGCAGGTAGCATATGGGAGATATTCAATGATTTTGACAACAAGCATTCTCCAGAATCGCTGAGTCCACCTACAAGTGGAGAGTTAAATGACCAAATCTTAAAGCTGGGGTGGATGATTTGTGCAGAAAATGGCAGTTGGGATAGAGATTCGAACCAAATACCTCAACCGCTCCACTTGTTCTCTTTGGTCCCTCCCCTATGGTCCCTCCCTGACACGCTCTACACCAACAAAGTCATACCAAAGTGAATGGACAGTCCCAACAGCCAATAAGAACAGAGAATCGGCGCCTCACTCTGATTGGTCAGAGTGTACAGCTCATGTTAAGCTTTGACCAATCAGAAATCATATACCCCAGCTTTAAGGGGTCAGTATATTGAATAATATAAGACCTTTGGTAGTGACACTCGATGCTGACTTGGACTTCTCTGGTCCTGACGATCTGACTGCTCCCCAGCGGACTCGGTGTGTAGAAGAGCGTGAACGAGTAGACGAACGAATCCTCCGTCATCTGAAACCGAAAAGGTAACAGAATAAAGCCTGTTACATACTCCGCGAGAACAAAGAACAAACTTCTCGCTGACAAGAGCTGCGAGAAGTTCTCTCTGGTGTGGACATTTCATACTTCACGAGAACTCAAGTGCCGAACTCCTCACCGCGGCACACCATGGTTACCATGGTAGCGCCAGCTGATTTTTTTTCTCATTGACTTCAGACTGACCAAATCACACAATAGTTCTCGGACAAGCTGCGAGAAGAAAGTGACGTTGTTTTCTTCTCGCAGCTCTGTCAGCGAGAACTTTCTTCTTGCGGAGTCTGTAACAGCCTTAACTTGTCAAGTTGCAATACTGTAGGAAATAATAACTAAAGATCAGCTGTATTTCAGTAAAATTTTACTCATTTGGACATTAGGTAAAATTACAGTGTTTCAAATAAAGCAAAAAGAAAATTGCACTTGTTACATCTCCATGTAGCACTTGCATGTGTGTCGTAGTTTGGTTTATTTGAAGCTACAGTACTGACGTGATTCCTGTTCTGAGTTTGTACCTTCATTGTTGAATGCACTTAATGGAAGTCGCTTTGGATAAAAATGTTATGTAGTGTAATTCAGAAATATTAAAAAGTTCCTCATAGCACCTTTAACAGTATTGTTAAAAAAAGAAAAAAAAAAAAAACCCAACACTCACATGCAGTTCGCTTCCACATCCGTGTAGCTCCGTCTCAAACACCATGACTTCTGCGTCCTCCGCTGTTGCCATACATCCTCCCAGAGTGACGTCAGCTGTTAGGACAGGCGTACCTGTCAGTGAAGTTCAAATGGCTAATTTATTAAAACCCAAGAGCTTCAATAAAAGACATCTGAGTCTAGAAGTTTCAAAGTCGGGTAGATTTTTTACTTACGAGCAAAGAAAGGGATCAATCATGCATCACAAGTGTTTACAAGATTGAACAGAGAATTAACAGCTTTATATCCCCAAGATGTGTATGCGTTACATTTGGTGTGTGTGTGTGTGTGTGTGTGTGTGTGTTATCAAAACAGGTGTTGACTCCCCAGACAAATATGTGTAGGGAGTCATCTTGGGGAGCTTTATTTCAAGGTCTTTCAGTGTTTCTCATGGAAAATTATCCATGTGAAAATGTCTATGTTGCATGTCTGTGTGTGTGTAGCCAAAAACTTGGGTTTCTTTCAGTTACTGGAACAGTTTACAGCAAACAGCGTGAATGTTTTAGCAATAAATGTTCATACAATCATTAGGGAAGAAAAAATAAAATCTGTTAACAGTACAGTACCGATCCCCAGTAGATCTCTCTTGGCCTCCACACGGACAGAGCTTTCCCCACACAGGGCGCTCACACTGTCGGCCGGCGATGGGACCTTCAGCTCAAAGTTTGCGGGGTAGTTAGGAGGCGTGGCGGTCGGGGGCTCCGGGTAACGCCACGTCAACGGCTCGTGGAAAGACTGTTTCTGTTGCTGCTTAGCTGAAAGGGAAAGATGCCAATCAATTAATGTTAAAAAAAATAAATGTAAGTACGGTTTGTTAGGCCCATAAAAAAAGTCGATATATATAAATAACATGGGGATAGATAGACAGACAGATAGATAATTGATCCCTTGGGAAGGTTTTTAATCAATATGTTTACAAAATATTAATGTACATTATGTTCGACAGGCCTATAGAAATAAAATCAATTCAACTAAAGCAGATAAATAAATAACAACATTCAGTGTATTGAAAAAGTGCACCAAGCAGTTTAAGAGGGGATTTGTTTACATTCACAGAGCCTGCAGTTAGTTTACTAAACATATTTTCTCTACATGTAATTCTTAGTATTGAATACTTTTATCAACATAAAACTAAATTTGGAGGAACCTGGAACCAGACGTTAGACTAGAAATATGTTTGTAAACCAAACTGTGGGCCCTGCTGCTGTAAACAACAACAACAGTGAAACAGTAACTTTTCAGGAAGCTTTCTAACTTCAAACAGTGTTCCAGGGATCACATTTTCCCTGTGAGGAAAGTTTGTTTATTCAGTTATGAGAATATACCTTAGAAAATGTTCACTTCTGACACAACCAAAGTTACACACTGCACCTTTAATGAACACACATCCCATCATGATGATTCCATTGCTTGTTTACAAATCTCTGCTGTGGCTCCGGGCCTAAATACAGTTTAGACATTATTATGCAATTATATAACGCTTGTACAAGTCATAGCGAACTAGTATTGAGGTCAAAATGGGGCTGGCCTATACTGGTTGTTTCAATAGATAGAACAGAACACATTGAAGCAGCATTCTGTTAATATGCAACTAAATCAGACCTGAAATAGCCTTACATATTATATCAGTAAAAGCTCAAATAAAAAAAATCGAATTTACATAGCCTATTCCACTGTAAATAGTACTTTTTTTATATAGTTTAAAATTATACTCTATAACTTGTTCAATTGATTAGTTTTAGTGGAATTTTTTAAAGCACTTTGGAGTTGCCTTTGTGTAAGAAATGTGCCAGATGTGTAAAGTTTCCTCAACTTGCCTGAACCAAAAAGGCAGAAAATATTTCAAAATCTTCAACTAATCAAGACATGTTTGATCTAGTCCTTGACTGTTAAATATGACTCTCTGTGTGTGTGTGTGTGTGTGTGTGTGTGTGTGAGTGTGTCTGTGTGTGTGTGTGTGTGAGAGTGTGTCTGTGTGTGTCCTTGACTGTTGAATATCAAACCACATTCAAGCGCTGTTTCCATTAGATGCTGAAATGCCAAGTGCAGAGTGTATCAGTGGTTCTGTGTTGATTTGATTTGCACAATAAAAAAACTTATGCAACAAAAATATAACACAAATGCATAGGAAGGAAAATTTGAAGAGAAAGACATTGTGTAGATGAAATTTTAAAGAGGCTTGTGTGTGTGCGTGTGTGTGTGTGTGTGTGTGTGCGTGTGTGTGCGTGTGTGTGCGTGTGTGTGTGTGTGTTCTTGGAGTACGGTGTCAAACCATGAAAACACTAAAACTTTCTCTAGTAAGAATATATATATATTTCACTGAACTACCTCAAACTAGTGTCTCTCTGTCTGTCTGTGTTAATACAATGCAAATCTAAGTAATTTAATCCACAAATGTATACTGTGTAGTGAGTCTTGCCTACCTATGTGTTGCTTCGGTGCTTGTGGTTGTTGTGTTCTGTGGGCTCCAAATCTGCCGTTCCAGTCCCAGTCCTGAGCTGCTGTTAAAGCCGTACAGAGGAAAGACAGAAATATTTGTAAGTACAGCGTCATTTTGCGAAGTGTTATTTAAGGCTGTGTTTCTGTTGTTTGAGCCAGATTAACTGGGGCAGCAGTAGGTGGTTTTGTAGAGTTGATTTTTTTAGGCCCTGCCCCCTTCCCTCCTACCATTGATTGACTTCATGGTTTTCTACAGCTGCCTTGTTTACCTGTGCCAACCTGCTTCATTCACACACACACACACACACACACACACACACACACACACACACACACACACACACACACACACACACACACACACACACACACACACACACACAGCAGAGTTTTGTGTTTCTAAAAACTCTTTTGTTCCTCCATGAAGGTCGTCCTTCATTAATAAACTGCTTAGTTTAGGAACAACAACAGCCAAACAGCCAAACAGCCACGTCTGCGTAAAAATAACATGAAATTAAAGTGAAATGACTGAACCCTTTACACACTCACACACACACACACACACACACATGCACACACTCACACACACCCACACATACACACACACATATACACACACACAGACACACACACACACTTAGCGGTTAATAAATAAAGGCAGCGAGCAGAGAACGCTCATTAATATCAGTGAAGGTGAGCAGCTAATGGCCTCAGGAGGCTGCAGCAGTTTTTTCTGTGTCTGTGTGTGTGTGTGTGTGTGTATGTGCATCTCTGTGTATGCATGTGTGTATGTGTACATGCATGAGTGTGTGTGTGTGTGTGTGTGTGTGTGTGTGTACAGTTTGTTGCGTGGACAGTCTGATGTCAGAGGTGGTTGGAAGACAAGCGAGCGCTGTGGTGAAATCTGCTGAGCGTCGCATTTCAGTTCAACCCCCGACCTCGACCATCTAACCCATAATCACATTCCTACACAGTGTGTGTGCACGCGTGTGTGTGTGTGTGTGTGTGTGTTTGTGTCAAAAGGGTTGTGCTAGCCCCGCCCTTAGGTCTTCAAGGGCACACATCATTTCTGTTTCACACTCTGAGATAAATGGTGCAAAAGTACAGAAGAGTATTATTATTGTTTTTACGCATTTTGAGAAGAAGGTTGAAATTTCGAGAATGAAGACGAAATCAAAACAAGAGTCCACCTACCGGCCTTGGAGAGATAGCGTCTCAATCTACAAACGTGCTCTGAATGTAGCAAAGAAGGCCTATTACTCTTCTCTCGTTAATAGGAATAAGAGTAATCCAAAATTTCTATTTGACACTGTTGCCAAACTTACAAAAAAAACACAATCATCAAATCGCTCAATCCACACTGAGCAAAATTCTATTGACTATTTTGATAGTAAAATTACCAATATTAGAAACCAAATCAGTTCTTTCAGTCCAATGAACTGCACGATAGCTGTGTGTAAGCGTAATATCGGTTTACTTAATAACTTTGAGCCCGTTGCGTGTGAAGAACTGACTCAAATAGTCAAAAACTCAAAACCAACGACCTGCCTTCTTGATCCCTTGCCTGACAGATTGTTCAAACAACTCTGGCAAACCCTGGGTCCCACAATACATGACGTTGTCAACCTTTCATTAATGACTGGTACTGTTTCCACTTCCTTTAAGGCTGCTGTGGTGAAACCCCTCCTCAAGAAACCCAATTTGGATCCAGATGATCTGAGTAATTATCGCCCAGTGTCTAATTTGCCTTTTTTATAAATAATACTAGAACGTGTAGTGGCGCAACAGCTCTCTGATCACTTGACTAGTAATCAACTTTTTGAACCGTTTCAGTCTGCCTTCAGGGCATGTCACTCGACTGAAACCGCGCTCACTAAAGCAGTTAATACTCTGTTGATGATGGACTCCAACACGGCCTCGGTGCTTCTATTGTTGGACCTCAGTGCAGCGTTTGACACCATCGACCATGACATACTCCTGGATCGGCTGGAAAACCTGTTTGGCGTTACAGGTCTGGCCCACGATTGGCTGAAATCATACCTATCCGGTAGAACTCAGTGCGTCTCCTACAACAACAGTACATCCATATTCACTGACCTCTGCTTTTCTCTTTGTATATTTCTCCGATTGGTCAAATTATTCGTAGCTTCGGGGTCAATTTTCATTGCTATGCGGACGATACTCAGCTCTATGTTCTGGTCAAAGTTAATGATGTTACTCAAATCGCTAATTTAGAGTCCTGCCTATCTGCTGTTAAAAGCTGGATGTCGCAAAACTTTCTGCTCTTAAATTCAGAAAAAACTGAATTGTTATTAATCGGTCCCGCACACGTTAGAAATCAGCTTGCGCAACTGACAATTAATTCCGACTTTTGCGTTATCTCTCAAAGCTCAACAGCAAGAAATCTTGGTGTTAAGTTCGACTCCAACCTGTCCTTTGATCAACACGTCAAAGAGATTACCAAAACTGCATTTTTTCACTTATGAAACATATCAAAAATACGATCCAGCCTGTCCATGGCTGATGCGGAAATATTAATACGCGCCTTCGTATCTTCTCGGCTTGACTATTGTAACGTACTACTGTCTGGGTTGCCCAGGGCAAGTACTCGAAGGTTACAAAAGGTACAAAATGCTGCGGCGAGGCTTTTGACCAGAACTAGAAAATACGACCACATCACCCCCGTTAATACTAAGAGATTGATGGGACCATAAACCAGCTCATTGGTTCCAGGCTGGACAATGGGATTTTTGCGAGTAAAATCCACATATCAAAGAAATAAAAGCGCCCGGTGAAAGGTCTCTGTCTTTCTTTTTGGATCTGCCCAGTGCCACTCTGGATCTACCAACCAATCGCATAACGTTTGGTCATGACGTATGTCACGCACCGGCTTCTGACTACAACTGAAACTGGCGCACGTCATTGTTCTCAGCCACTCCCTCTGTTCGCTGATTGGACCGGTAAACATCTGGCCAGAGAAAACCTAAGAATATACCGTGGACCCAGACTGACTACTGAAGGGAAATGAAAATTGAGTGGAAGTATAGGCGGACGGTACAAAGCTACTAAAACACAACGCAGTGAAATAACCTGCACGAGATGTTCACACACTGTAAAACATTATAAAAATGAATTTTAAATACTTCATATACTTCCTTCATATCCTTTAACAAATTCATAGATATTATCTTAAATCTGCCAAACTCTACCTGTAACTTTTTTAATTAGGCTACATTGTACTTTCACCCATTTCATTTTAATTGCAGCCACTCTACATCGCTGTGTAAATGTTTCAATTGTTTTTGTCTCTTTATCAGCTTGTTGTGTATTTGATGTGTTTGCATTTTATATTGTGTATGTGTTGTTGTTTTTGCTTTGCATT
The DNA here is from genome assembly GCA_949357725.1 of Hyperoplus immaculatus. Taxonomy (NCBI): domain Eukaryota; kingdom Metazoa; phylum Chordata; class Actinopteri; order Uranoscopiformes; family Ammodytidae; genus Hyperoplus; species Hyperoplus immaculatus. The sequence goes on along the minus strand of OX442354.1, from coordinate 963,678 downwards.
CGTGACTCAATGTCATTTTACATGACTCACTCACTCACTCACTCACTCACTCACTCACACAAACACACATCAATTGATCTCTCGAGTATAATTTTTATGTATTTTTGAATCTCCTTTGTAATACTAGTTAAACTGTATGATGTGTTGTATGGACCTGTGTCTGCAACAAAGCTTCATCATTCAAAAGTGGAAAAAGAAAACTCCTCAATACAATAAATCAACGTGGACAAACCTGATGTGTTTCTGGTGACGTTGCGATCACAGCCGAGGCCTTGAAGACGCACTGGTGATTTTTTGCCGGTGGAAGACAGACAGCTACAACCTCATAGTGAAGAGACTTGTGATCGAAATGTCAACGTTCAATTCTAGTGATGATGCGATACATGACAAGAAAGGCTACAGAGACGTTACAAAAACAGCATCGTGTCGGGGACATGACACAATGTGAACAAATTTGGGACAAGAAAGCAGAAATGATCCCCCTCCAAAAACGTATAATAATAATATTACAAAAAATAGAATTAAAATAATAAGAATAATTAAGAATATTAAAAAAAATTCAAGATCAAATCAAATTCTGCTCAGATTTCACCACAGCGCTCGCTTGCCTTCCAACCACCTCTGACATCAGACTGTCCACGCAACAAACTGTACACACGCACACACACACACACATGCATACACAGTGATGTACATACAAACACACACACACACACACACAGACACAGAAAAAACTGCTGCAGCCTCCTGAGGCCATTAGCTGCTCACCTTCACTGATATTAATGAGCGTTCTCTGCTCGTTGCCTTTATTTATTAACCGCTAAGTGTGTGTGTGTGTGTCTGTGTGTGTATATGTGTGTGTGTATGTGTGGGTGTGTCTCTCTCTCTGTGCATGTGTGTGTGTGTGTGTGAGTGTGTAAAGGGTTCAGTCATTTAATTTTAATTTTGTGTTATTTTTACGCAGACGTGGCTGTTTGGCTGTTTGGCTGTTGTTGTTCCTAAACTAAGCAGTTTATTAATGATGATGACGGCAGCAGCTTTTTGGGACAACCTTCATGGAGGAATGTTTTTAGAAACACAAAACTCTGCTGTGTGTGTGTGTGTGTGTGTGTGTCTGTCTGTGTGTGTGTGAATGAAGCAGGTTGGCACAGGTAAACGAGGCACAGCTGTAGAAAACCATGAGGTCAATCAATGGTAGGAGGGAAGGGGGCAGGGCCTAAAAAATCAACTCTACAAAACCACCTACTGCTGCCCCAGTTAATCTGGCTCAAACAACAGAAACACAGCCTTAAATAACTCTTTAAAAAATGACGCTGTACTTACAAATACTTCTGTCTTTCCTCTGTACGGCTTTAGCAGCAGCTCAGGACTGGGACTGGAACGGCAGATTTGGAGCCCACAGAACACAACAACCACAAGCACCGAAGCAACACATAGGTAGGCAAGACTCACTACACAGTATACATTTGTGGATTAAATTACTTAGATTTGTATTGTATTAACACAGACAGACAGAGACACTAGTTTGAGGAAGTTCAGTGAAATGTATATTCTTGCTAGAGAAAGTTGTAGTGTTTTCATGGTTTGACACAGTACTCCAAGAACACACACACTCACTCACTCACTCACTCTCACACACACACACACACACACACACACCTCTCTCTCTAAAATTTAATCTACACAATGTCTTTCTCTTCAAATTTTCCTTCCTATGTATATTTGTTATATTTTTGTTGCATACGTTTTTTTTTATTGTGCAAATCAAATCAACACAGAGCCACTGATACACTCTGCACTTGACATTTCAACATCTAATGGAAACAGCGCCTGAATGTGGTTTGATATTCAACAGTCAAGGACACACAGACACACTCACACACACACACAGACACACTCACACACACACACACACACACACACACACAGAGAGTCATATTTAACAGTCAAGGACTAGATCAAACATGTCTTGATTAGTTGAAGATTTTGAAATATTTTCTGCCTTTTTGGTTCAGGCAAGATGAGGAAACTTTACACATCTGGCACATTTCTTACACAAAGGCAACTCCAAAGTGCTTTACGGAATTCCACTAAAACTAATCAATTGAACAAGTTATGGAGTATAATTTTAAACTATATAAAAAAACTACTATTTACAGTGGAATAGGCTACGTAAATTCGATTTTTTTATTTTATTTTAGCTTTTACTGATATGTAAGGCTATTTCACGTCTGATTTAGTTGCATATTAGCAGAATGCTGCATCAATGTGTTCTGTCTATTGAAACAACCAGTATAGGCCAGCCCCATTTTGACCTCAATACTAGTTCGCTATGACTTGTACAAGGGTTATATAATTGCACAATAATGTCTAAACTGTATTTAGGCCCGGAGCCACAGCAGAGATTTGTAAACAAGCAATGGAATCATCATGATGGGATGTGTGTTCATTAAAGGTGCAGTGTGTAACTTTGGTTGTGTCAGAACATTTTCTAAGGTATATTCTCATAACTGAATAAACAAACTTTCCTCACAGGAAAATGTGATCCCTGGAACACTGTTTGAAGTTAGAAAGCTTCCTGAAAAGTTACTGTTTCACTGTTGTTTACAGCTGCAGGGCCCACAGTTTGGTTTACAAACATATTTCTAGGCTTACATTCGGTTCCAGGTTCCTCCGAATTTAGTTTTATGTTGATAAAAGTATTCAATACTAAGAATTACATGTAGAGAAAATATGTTTTGTAAACTAACTGCAGGCTTTGTGAATGTAAACAAATCCCCTCTTAAACTGCTTGGTGCACTTTTTCAATACACTGAATGTTGTTATTTATTTATCTGCTTTAGTTGAATTGATTTTATTTCTATAGGCCTGTCGAACATAATGTACATTAATATTTTTTTAAACATATTTATTAAAAACCTTCCCAAGGGATCAATTATCTATCTGTCTATCTATCCCCATGTTATATCGACTTTTTTTATGGGCCTAACAAACCGTACTTAAATCTTTTTTTTAACATTAAAGGTGCAGTGTGTAATATGACATCATCAAGAAAGTTCTACAAAGTTCTAGAATGCAACACTCTAACCCTAACCCTAACTACTTTCTACAAAATCTGCTAGGAAATAAAACCCAAAATTCTACACACTGCAGGTTTAATTGATTGGCATCTTTCCCTTTCAGCTAAGCAGCAACAGAAACAGTCTTTCCACGAGCCGTTGACGTGGCGTTACCCGGAGCCCCCGACCACCGCGCCTCCTAACTACCCCGCAAACTTTGAGCTGAAGGTCCCATCGCCGGCCGACAGTGTGAGCGCCCTGTGTGGGGAAAGCTCTGTCCGTGTGGAGGCCAAGAGAGATCTACTGGGGATCGGTACTGTACTGTTAACAGATTTTATTTTTTCTTCCCTAATGATTGTATGAACATTTATTGCTAAAACATTCACGCTGTTTGCTGTAAACTGTTCCAGTAACTGAAATAAACCCAAGTTTTTGGCTACACACACACACAGATATGCAACATAGACATTTTCACATGGATAATTTTCCATGAGAAACGCTGAAAGACCTTGAAAGAAAGCTCCCCAAGATGACTCCCTACTAGGGGTGTGCACGTGTACACGTGTAACCGTTTAGTAAATCATAACCGTTTAGGAAAAATCAATAAACGAAAACCGTTTAAAAAAAAAAAAAAAATCTTCAAATTTAAAATTTTCTTTTTTTCAAAGTTTTTAAATATGTTCTGGAGACACACATTTATTGATTTTACTTCACTAGTAGGCCTAAACTAATTGGGGATGATAAAAGCTAGTCTGCCGAATCGGTCTGTCCCTCGGCGAGTGTGTGTCTGTGTGAGTGTGTGTATTGGCGCGCACACACACACACACACACACACACGGGGAGTCGCCGTGCCGGTGCTCGACTCACAGCCACGGAAGAGTGATGAAAGATAACCTAAAGATTAAAGTTACTCGGTTGACGTGAACTAAGCTCGTAAGTAGCCCGAACTTTATAACACCTGTTCAACCTGCATGAACGTGGACATGTAGAAAGAGATGGGCTATATTAATCAGGAAAATAATGAAGCGCGATAATGACGGCGCACATGTCAGGCGAACGTGTGTGTGTTTGTGCCATGGACCTATTATAAGAGGTGTGTAAACGAGCGTAGTTCATTTCAACTGTGTGTTTACAGGCGAACGAACGCATATGTGTGTGTGTGCGCGCGCCTACAGGACGGCGGGCGCACAAAGACAATGACGTCACGGTTAACCAAATTCCGTCGTGTACACGGTTAGACATTTTTGTAAACGTTCACACCCCTACTCCCTACACATATTTGTCTGGGGAGTCAACACCTGTTTTGAAAACACACACACACACCAAATGTAACGCATACACATCTTGGGGATATAAAGCTGTTAATTCTTTGTTCAATCTTGTAAACACTTGTGATGCATGATTGATCCCTTTCTCTGCTCGCAAGTAAAAAATCTACCCGACTTTGAAACTGCCTGACTCGGATGTCTTTTATTGAAACTCTTGGGTTTTAATAAATTAGCCATTTGAATTTCACTGACAGGTACGCCCGTCCTAACAGCTGACGTCACTCTGGGAGGATGTATGGCAACAGCGGAGGACGCAGAAGTCATGGTGTTTGAGACGGAGCTACACGGATGTGGAAGCGAACTGCATGTGAGTGTTGGGTTTTTTTTTCTTTTTTTAACAATACTGTTAAAGGTGCTATGAGGAACTTTTTAATATTTCTGAATTACACTACATAACATTTTTATCCAAAGCGACTTCCATTAAGTGCATTCAACAATGAAGGTACAAACTCAGAACAGGAATCACGTCAGTACTATAGCTTCAAATAAACCAAACTACGACACACACGCAAGTGCTACATGGAGATGTAACAAGTGCAATTTTCTTTTTGCTTTTTTTGAAATGCTCTAATTTTCCCTAATGTCCAAATTTGTAAAATTTAACTGAAATACAGCTGATCTTTAGTTATTATTTCCTACAGTATTGCAACTTGACAAGTTAAGGCTGTTACAGACTCCGCAAGAAGAAAGTTCTCGCTGACAGAGCTGCGAGAAGAAAACAACGTCACTTTCTTCTCGCAGCTTGTCCGAGAACTATTGTGTGATTTGGTCAGTCTGAAGTCAATGAGAAAAAAAATCAGCTGGCGCTACTATGGTAACCATGGTGTGCCGCGGTGAGGAGTTCGGCACTTGAGTTCTCGTGAAGTATGAAATGTCCACACCAGAAAGAACTTCTCGCAGCTCTTGTCAGCGAGAAGTTTGTTCTTTGTTCTCGCGGAGTATGTAACAGGCTTTATTCTGTTACCTTTTCGGTTTCAGATGACGGAGGATTCGTTCGTCTACTCGTTCACGCTCTTCTACGCACCGAGTCCGCTGGGGAGCAGTCAGATCGTCAGGACCAGAGAAGTCCAAGTCAGCATCGAGTGTCACTACCAAAGGTCTTATATTATTCAATATACTGACCCCTTAAAGCTGGGGTATATGATTTCTGATTGGTCAAAGTTTAACATGAGCTGTACACTCTGACCAATCAGAGCGAGGCACCGATTCTCTGTTCCAGAGCCGGCCCAAGCCTTCAGGGGGCCCTAAGCGAAACATGATTAGGGGGCCCCTCTCCAATGTTAGTGCTGCTGAAACTATAGATCTTTGTTAAATATCATCCACACACCCAGTGTTTTCCGCTAGTGCCTCCACTGTGCGGCTGTGCGAAAATATTTGACAGGCGAGATTCAGACCCTCCTAGGGGGGTCCGGGGGTATGCCCCCCCCCCCGGGAGATTTTTTTTAACCTTTTTAAAGTGAAATGCATGAATCTGGTGCACTTTGAGAGGAAAATTAAGAGGCTAAATCTGCGAAATTGTGTGAACAAATAATTTGGAGACACTGGGTCAGATGAATTAGAAGCTATTGAAGAAGGACACATGGATTTTCCATAAAAATATTAATATAGTAAGGCGTCCCCCTCCCGGGCCGGGCCCAGCAGCAGACCCGGGTTCGATTCCCACCCGCGGTCGTTCTCTGCATGTCACTCCCCTCTCTGCCCCATTTCACCTCTGTCTCTCTGCACTATCAATAAAGCATAAAAATGCCCAAAAAATATCTTTAAAAAAAAATATATATATATATTAATATAAAATAAAATATTATGGAGGGTCCTCTGGGTTGGGCTTGGAGCTCTTTTTCTTTTACGGGACATATTTCTCTGTAATATAGTGAATGCATTTAAATGCAGTGTGAGGAACTAAGCAGAAGAACTCTGTTGTCCAGCTACTGTATCTTTTTTTCCACAGACAAGGCTGAAATAGGCTATAGACTATACACAGTGCATGGGCAACTGAGGGCAGCCCCATTTCCAATTGTTTTTAAATAAACTCAATACACACTGTGCATGGATGTGAACGTGACATGATCAGATAATTTTGGATTTCCTCCCAGATGAACTGATTACATTTTTAGGCTATTATCTAGACCAAAACATTTTATTCCTTTTTTTGTATGATAACTCACATTTGCACAATATGATGTTAATATCAAACACACAAACTAAAAAAAAAAAAAAAAAAAAAAAATTTTTTTTGGAGGGGGCCCCCCAGGCAGTCGGGGGCCCTAAGCGGCCGCTTAGTTCGCTTATGCCTCGGGCCGGCTCTGCTCTGTTCTTATTGGCTGTTGGGACTGTCCATTTACTTTGGTATGACTTTGTTGGTGTAGAGCGTGTCAGGGAGTGACCAAAGAGAACAAGTTTAGCGGTTGAGGTATTTGGTTCGAATCTCTATCCCAACTGCCATTTTCTGCACAAATCATCCACCCCAGCTTTAAGATTTGGTCATTTAACTCTCCACTTATAGGTGGACTCAGCGATTCTGGAGAATGCTTGTTGTCAAAATCATTGAATATCTCCCATATGCTACCTGCAGGGGTGGTTTAAAAAAAATCGACAATCTGGATTTCTACAACAAGCATCAGAATCACTTACTCCACCTAATGTTCCTGTCATTTTAGTCTCAATTGAAAGTCTGTTTTTCTTTTTGAGAAGTGATTATATAGATGTTTGGTGAAAATGATTGATCTATTTTTATTTACTCTACTTTTATTTTTTAGGAAGCAGGACGTGAGCGAAGGAGTGTTGTCTCCGACCTGGAATCCGTTCACTGAGTCACACGTGTCAGAGGAAAGTCTGCTCTTCTCAATCAGCCTCATGACGGGTGAGTTTTCTCCCACTGAAGTTCACTTTTAATTTATTTTTTATTTGTTTCAGGACAATGCACATTAATGAACATGTTCAGCAGTACACGTAAAAATGCCAGATTGGGCTCATTTCCATCTGTAGTCCATTAGGCAGGTTGATTTTACAATAAAAATTACAAAATTACACAATAGAAACTTTTGCTATATACATTTAACTTTTATTTATACTGGAGAGATCAATTGATGTGTGTGTGTGTGTGACCCTTATTCACTATGATTTTGAACAAATACAAAAACAATACATATACAATGCAAATTCATCAAATACAAAACGACTGATAAAGAGACAAAACGATTGAAACATTTAGACAGTGTAGTTGTCAGACAGTGTGATCATTTTTAATTTAAATAAAGCTTCTCGTCTCCATCTTTTCATGTCTCTCTCAGATGATTGGCAATAACCCTGCGTTCCAAATCACATACTTAATCTTTTTACTACACTACATACTAAAGTACTGAAGAGGTTTACGGCCACAGGAAATAATTAGATGAGGAAGATTTTTTTTTTTCGTTATGTTGAGAAATGTCAAGAATAAAGACGAATACTGCTAAAGGCTATTGGAGTTATTGGCATTTATGTATTTTCAGCATACTACAATTGACCTGCATGTTTTGGGACGTCCTAAATCTTTTTCTGGCCTACTAAATAGTAGGGAAGTATGGGGATTGGAACGCAGGCTAAGATTTTAATAAAGCTTTTTTTGTCAATTTTCCTGTTTCTCTCAGATGACTGGCAGTTCTCTCGTCCGTCCGCTCAGTTCCTTCTCGGCGACGTGATGAAGTTTGAGGTGTCAGTCAAACAGTTTCACCACGCGCCGCTGCGAGTGACTGTGGACACCTGCGTGGCAACCATCGTCCCAAACATAGACACAGTGCCGAGATACACATTCCTAGGAAACCACGGGTCAGTTTGGCTTTAATTTTTTGAATTTGCTATTCAGAATTTATTTGTCACATACATAAATTGTTGTGAAACTGTCGGCTCCATGCTAAATAGACGCATGACAGAACAGTAGATAAATTCAAGATGTCAGGTGGTTATTGCACATAGGAATGAAGCGGTTACTCTATGAAATGTATAAGTGCTGTAGCTCAAAAGTGCTTAATCAGTGCCTTAAGATACCAGATGGCTTATTTATTTTAAGTCCACTTCAAAGCAAACTGGGTTTAATATGCAAGATTTGAAAGTAATCTTGCTAATGGATCATAGTTGTTACTCATCTCAGGAGCTTTAGTAACTAGCTTTTTGTCCTTGAAGGCCACCGTAGCTACTTTAAATTCTGCAAAGGGAGGGGTAATTTGATAGTTTGCACATCTTCCGCCGCAGCCTTAAAACACATCTCTTCAGACTGCACTTTGACTAAAAAAGAAAAAGAAATGCACAAATGTAATGAAATAGGTTAACAACCGAGCATTGCAGTCAAGAATCTCACCACTAGATGCCGCTAAAAACTCCAATGTTAAGACACGCCAGACACAAGGTCATTCAAAGTGCTTTACAGGGGCAAGATTAAAATACAGAATACACATTAGAAAAGCGAATGAATAAAACGTTTAAAAGCAAATGAATAGAAATAGAACAGATAGAAACAACATTTTCTTTAACAAATGTGATGTTGTTTGACGGCCTCTCCGTGTTGCCTTCAGGTGCCTGTTCGACAGTCAGCTGACGGGCTCCAGCTCTCGGTTCCTTCCTCGGTCTCAAGACGACCGGCTGCGATTTGAGTTGGAGGCGTTCAGGTTCCAGCAGGACAACAGTGGCATGGTGAGACAGACAATTTTACACATATACATGCACAGTATAAAGACAGACACACACTTGCATATAAAAACACTTTTACTCACTCACTAACTCACTCACTCTCACACCCATACCTACACACACACTTACACATAGATACAAACTTATACATAGACACACACTTACACATTTGCACATACACACACACACACACACAGTATAAAGACACACACCCCATTAATCTACCGCTCATTGTGAAGTTACTAGTGTTTCTATTGTTTCCTCCTGTTCAGGTAGCTGTTATCTACCAATTTCAGACTCTCAAATGGGTCCATAACAATCCATACAAAAGCCAGTGCCATGCCAGTGTTTTTATTGGCATGGCCAGATAAGTCAAGATTAATATCTAAAGCAGTTCTTCCTAGAACTTGTTATAGCATCAATGAATGTTAGTTTGGTTCATTTGTATCTTTTTATTTTATTTAGATCTACATAACGTGTAGAGTGAGAGCCAGGACCGCTGCTGCAGGAGTTGACGCCTCTCACAAAGCCTGTTCCTTCTCCAACGGGTAAAAATAATAATGGATTTTATTGTGTAAACTTTTACATTTGTATCCTTATGTATTTATATATCATTGTATCCTGTTATCCTTTTAATGTTTAAGCCCATGTTTATGTATTATTGTATCTTGTTTAGTTTTGTATTTACTCTTCTTACCTGCCCAGGGACTACAGGTGATAAATAGGGGGGGTGGGTGTGACACTGCCATACAGAAAGTTTTGTGGTCCCTTAATCAACCTTGTGACAATGGCTCTAATGTAAACAACAATTAATTTATGTGAAAAAGTTACGCCCTTTAGCTTTAAATGACTTGTTTGTTTGTTGACAGGTGGAGTGAGGTGAGTGGCAGCCATCGCACGTGCTCCTGCTGTGATACAGACTGTGGCACAGGAAGCAAGAGTCACCTCAGTGCAACAGGTGAGTGTGCACAGACTCGTCTAAAAACATGGGCTGCGTTCCAATCCCCATACTTTCCGCTATTTAGTGTGGTAGAAAATAGATTAAGGATGTCCCAATTCTTGTGGACTATTTAGTATGCTTAAAAATACCCGGATGTCTACTAGATCCGCCCAAGATTTTTAGTGTTGAACAGCATGCTATCTGGGTGATTTTGACCCACAATCCAGTGCACACGGAAAGTGAGGTCACATCGACAGAGCCTCCATATGAAAACAATATATAAACAGTATGCCTTCTGCATGTTAACTAGATTATTTTAATGGTCAGATGTAGTATGTAGAATACAAAAGAGTAGGCGATTTGGAACGCAGGGTTAATTGATTTGTGCCGATTATACCAATACAAACTCGGAATCAGAATGCCTTTTTTAATCATTGCACAGCTGTACAACAAAATTTAGAGCAATTCCTAACTCTGTACGAAAGAACATAGTTTAAAAGATAAATTAATCAATAAAAAGACCCAACTCACTCCTATAAACTGTTAGCAGCATATACAAGAGGTATTGCATAGTCTGTGTTGCACAATTCCAGAAGCATAATATCTAGTGGGTTCAGTTCTTTTATAGCACATTGATGGAAGAAAAAAAATAAATAAAAAAACTGTTCAGGGGTTTGGATGTGTTGGTCTTAATAGAACGATAGCGCCTCCCAGAGGGCATATCTGTACAAAAAAATAACACTAATGCTAACAGCATTTGATGATAATGGATTGAAATTGTATTCTATAAATGAGATTGCTTTATTGTATTTATTTGGTAAGGTGCAACGATCCACTGTTTTTGTATTCAAATTCTGATATATGGGTTTGAGATATTGGCCGATACAGATGCTTTCCTACATCATTATAAAAACAAAACTGTTGGTGATATGTGTGAGGTTATAAAGGTTTCAGCAATATTCCTCATACTTTTTTGTATCCTTTGTTTTTTTTTTTATTGCACAGTGGGAAATGTATTTGATTCCTCCGTGTGGGTAATATTACAAAAATGGACAATACATTTAATGATAATTGATAGGATTTATTAGCGCTTTTTTGGAAGGTCACTCAAAGACGCTTAACATCACATAGAATATACAGAACATAAAGAATAGAAAAACAAGAAAACAAAATAAATTTGAATGACTTTTACATTTTCTTTGTTGCAGACGCCCAGTGGGAACAGGAAACGGTGGTTGGACCAATCACAGTGAAGGAGAGACCTATGAAGTGAAAAATAAATAAAGTTTTATTTTTAACTGAATGAAGCCTGGTTGAGTTGATTTATACAGATGAACTTACTGCACAGTTGTCTCAGTTGTCTATAACTAACGGCAGTGACCATCTGTCGTAATGGTAATAGGGTGTGACCACCAAAGTAAGATTTCATGTTTCTTTATGTATTCATTGTTTTACCATATTGTTTTTATGGTGGAATGCATGAAAAATGGCCCAACTGAACACAAACGGACGAGGGCAGAAACCAGCCGCTAATTAGACTTGTCATGTGATGTCTAAACAAAATTAAAAAAACTTAACCACCCATGTTTTTAAATGTTGGCGATATTGGAATTATATTTTTACCATAGGCTTAAAGGTGCTGTAAGCGGAATGTGTTTTTTAGCTAACTTCCTGTCAGTTACTGCAGTTAGCAGTCCCCTCCCTCGTCCCTACGTCACCACATTAATGCACTGCAGTCTTCAAGCAGCGAGTTATCTAGCATCATCTCAGATCCATAAGTGTGATGAAACCATCAAAACAGACATTGGGAAGGATTTTTACCCATGTGTCGCTCTGGTGTGCACCGGCAGTGAGACAATGAGTGAGACGGGTTCCAGTTTGTAGCGTTCTCTCTTGTGATTGGATATAAATTTCTGGATCCCCCGAAAAGTTTATTTGCCGATTTACGATTCTTCAGCACACTGAAGATATTTCTCCGAAGTACCATGGGACAAGATAGGCTTAACGCCCTGGCCATGCTGTCTACTGAGAGGGACCTCATCCAAAAATCCCTGGACTTCAATGACATGGTGATTAACCTGTTTGCGTCTCAGAAAGGCCGTCGATGCGAGCTTCTCTTCAAATAAGGTAGGCCCAAGCGCCCATAAAGAGGAAAATCACTCCTTCTTTTAGCTTTTATTGGTCCATTGCCTGCTGTCTCCCTGCATTCTATTTGTTGTGACTCAAGGCCTGATACTGATTTAATTTGGGACGTGATGCTTGCTTGATAATGTTTGTGATAAAAACAGTGCAGTTGGCGGTCGTTACAGTGCGAACACGTTTTGTAGTGTGTGTGTGAGAGTGAGTGAGAGAGAGAGAAACTTTTGCCATCAGAACATGTTTGTAGCCTACTTCTCTAATTTTTTGTAGAGCATTATTACTTGCTGTATCACTGGACTGTACTTCGGATGTGAATTTGTTGTTACTGCAGCGTGAACTATTATCTGGTACTGGCCCTAGGCGTAATGCATTTGTTAGCCCCCCCCCCACCCAATATCACCACCAGCCGCTTATCTTCCAAAAACTATGTTGCAAGGTTACAGAGCTACACTAAGAGGTGGAGCAACATAAACGGGAGAGTTGCTGCACAGAAATGGAGGTGAAAGTTTGTCTGAGAGGGAGCCCAGCTGCAGTCCACAGACGTCTCTGTTTCTCTCTGAACACAAACTCAACTCAGGTTGTTCTCAACTAAACAGCAGAATCTCTGATAAGCACTGGTGAGTACACGGCCCGAAATCCTAGATATAAAAGTAAAAACCAAACCACAAAGAGTGCATTCTGGTTAGACATAATGCAGACACAGCTAGCTTAGCTTTAACTAAATATCCTTCCCTTTTATGACTTGTTTCTTTCCAATACTTTTAACAATCTTAAAGGTTTTCCAAGGAACTTTCAGGTTGTGTTAATTATTGCACCAAAGCGGTAATGTTCCTGGGTGTGCTTACCCATGACAAAGCATTGAGAAAAACTATAAACAAATAGCATTCTTAGCACTGATTCATGCTGTTACTGTTATTTTTGCTGTTACATGTAATTGATGATCATCAGAGGAAACATTAGACTGTTTCAGAAATATTTAAAAGTTCCTCATAGCACCTTTTTTAAATACACATATCAACATAGCGACGCTTCACTGTCACTGCAGCTGCTGCTGTCTGTGTTTGTAAGACGGGGGAGGGGGTGGTGTCGGTGAGCAGACATCCTCTCTCCCTCCTGGGACACTTTCCAGTTAAACATACAGTTCATATCAGTGTGTTAGCCACTGAGCTAACCAAAGCTAACCCCAGTCAGGGACGTGGGAGACGCTTCTGCTCTGTGCCCTGTGAAGTAACTGGGAGGAGCTTAGACCTGAGTTGTGTTTGCAAAACAATACCAACAAATGGTGCTATGTAAATAACAGACAGAGAGAGGACTGTGCAGATAAACAGACCCCCACATACAGCTCTGGAAAAATTAAGAGACCAGTCTGGATTTTTTCTAAATCTTCATGCTCTAAATTACAATATTTATTTTGGGCATTGGGTAAAAATGTTGAGAGTAGGTCATAGAATAAAACTAAATGTTAATTTGACTCAAACAAATACCTATGAATAGTAAAACGAGAGACTGAACATTTGGAATGGTCTCTTAATTTTTTCCAGAGCTGTATTATAGTGGGGCAGGGGCGATCATTGAGAGGGATTATTTTTGTGAGACTATATTTAATATTTTGATTCAAATGTTGCATAGTTATCCTATTATCCTTTGGATTAATCTGACCCCATTCGACGTTAGACACCTCTAAATAAGTAGTTGACCTAATTTTTTATACTTCATATTCAATGAATTTTACTAATTGTATGGGGACAACTGGAAAAAGTAAAATATTTTTTCATTTAACCTTCAGTGCATCCTTAAAAAGACTCACACTCTGCCTCCTTCGGCGCTTAAGGTGTCACTTTGAATTGATATGTAGATAAATATAACATGAATGTATTTTTCCACCAATTTTTTTTTATAACTTTCTTTTTCAACTCGAGTCCTCACCATACAAACCATATTCATCTTTATTTTAAGGATTTTAACCCTTTAAATTCCAGTTGTTTTAGAAAAAGTCACTCGTTTTTTTTTATGAAAAAACACAAAAAATCAATTAAAAGCTAAATAATTAGTCTGAATTGGATTTTTTTGAGGGGGATTATAAGAGTGTGATAGATGTAAAAAATGTGCAATGAAATTGATTTGAAAGCATTTTTATATTTTTTTATATCTAAGATTTAAAAAAAAACTCACACTCTGCTTCCTTCGGCGCTTAAGATGTCACTTTGAATTGATATGTAGATAAAAATAACATGAATGTATTTTTCCACCAATTTTTTTTTATAACTTTCTTTTTCAACTCGAGTCCTCACCATACAAACCATATTCATCTTTATTTTAATGATTTTAACCCTTTAAATTCCAGTTGTTTTAGAAAAAGTCACTCATTTTTTTTTATGAAAAAACACCAAAAATCAATTAAAAGCTAAATAATTAGTCTAAATTGGATTTTTTTTTTTTTTTTTTTTTTTTTTTTTATACTTTATTGTAGGATCATATAATATTCCTGATAAGTTATTTTTATATTTACATCATCCTACAAACATTTTTTTTTTTATAAATGTAAACAATATAAATAAATGAATAAGTAAATAAATGAACAAAAATAACAAAATGTAGTAATGATAAATTATATATATATATATACATACACATACATACACATACACACATATATATATATACATACATATACATACACATACACACATACATACACACACACACACATATACACATACATACATATACACATACATACATATACACATACATACATATAAACACACATACACATATGTACACACATATGTACACGTACATCCGCATATGCCTAGGCCAAAATATATTCATCAGTACTACATATAATTAAAAAAAAAAAAAAAAAAATTGGATTTTTTTGAGGGGGATTATAAGAGTGTGATAGATGTCAAGAATTAACAATAATATTGAATTGAGTGCATTTCTATTCTTTTTGCTATTTAAGATTTAAAATGTGCCCTCCATTAAGGGCCATTGTACGACACACAGAATTCTATTAAAACTACACTTTTTGACCCTGCTGCCAAAAGATGAGAGAAACTGATTTTTTTTATTATTCTTTTGGTTCCTTGTACTAATGTCTTGACATTTTCCATTTTTTGTGTTTTTTACTAGTTGTTGTTAATTTCACACATATGCCAGTGTTTCATCTACAGGCTAAAATGTAAATTTGCACTCCCTTGCTACTTAGGCCACTGCAGGCCACATGAATAAAATATTTGAGATAACATGCTCTGTCTGGGTTCTTCATAATGGCATAGAGTAGTGTATATGTGTATTTCAACAAATATGTATTTGTGAATATGTGTGCCTGTGTGTGTATCCAATAACAGATAGTGAAATTCACATAGAAATACAGCTCAATGTAAATCCATGAAAACAGCATGTTTCGATCCCATGGTTAATTGAGGATATATTTGTGAATATGGTAATATTACACATTCATCCTGCTCTTATAACTTGAAATTTAAGATTTTTCTGATTTTTTCAGATGTTTTATGAATTAAGTCCTGCCTATAGCCTTTACAACTAATAACAATACAAAATGAATCACAGTTCCCTCGTTTCCACTAGGGGTATCTTTGCTCTTCAGGCCTATAAGGATGAAATTCACGCATCAGCTGTAAAATAGTAAAAATTTAAAATTTCAAGGTATAAGAACAGGATGAATGTCTAATATTACCAAATTCATGTATTTAACCTCAATTGACCATGGGATCAAAACATGCAGTTTTTATGGATTTACACTGAACTGTTTTTCTCTATGTGAATTTGAGTGTCCGTGTTGGGATACACACACAGACACGCACACACACTTATTTGTCGAAAAACACATCTATACTATACTAAGCCATCACTAAGAATACAGAGAGAGCATTTTAGCTGAAACAATTTATTCATGTGGCCTGCAGTGGCTAGTAGCAGAGGAGAGCAATATTAAATCTCAGCCTGTAATTAAAACCAATGGTATATGAGAGAAAACCGATGCAATTAAAAAAAAACCACAAAAAATGTAAATTTTCAAGACATTAGTACAGGGAAATAAAACAAAACAAAAAAAATCTGGTTTCTATCAGCTATTGGCAGCAGGGTCAAAAAATGTCGTTTGAATGGGAGTCAATGAGGGGCTTTTTTGGCCAAGGAGGCTGAGTGTGAGGAAAATTAATATACAGTGCATTATAGTGTAAATCAATGAATTGAGGATAAAATTCATAAATTGGTCAGAAAACATTAGCCTTGACCAAATATGAAGCCATTTGCATGAACACAGCCTCAGCAGTTGTGAAATGAAAAACCAAAATGTACCAAAAAAGGCCTAAGATGCACTGAAGGTTAATTAAATTTTCCTGTATAGGGGAGAACAAGGTAATGTGAGACACCCCCTGTATCTAGGCAATGGAAAACTTTTTTGGTCATGTGAGAATTATGTTTTCAAGCCCCTCTCATTTCCCCTTCACCATGAAGGAGAGGACCTCATGGTGCTGTTGTAAGCATGTTTTTTCCCACAAAAAATTCTTTTTTGCATGTAAAAGTACATTTTCTTGTAAACTTAATCAACTGTTGTGACAAAGCAAATTGATTCAGGTAGAACAACTTCTATCATACATGTTGATGAACTTACAACATATAAAACCATGTGATGATGATAACTGAAGATTAGGCTGAATTGCTAAGAGAGGTAGTTTTTTTCTCAAATTGTGGTGGTGGGGTAAAGTGAGACAAATGCTGTGGGGTAAAGTGAGACAGTGTCTGTGCCCTCTTTTAATGAATCCATTATATTTGAGGTAGCAAGGAAACTAGTTTGAATAAGACAAAAGACAATGCGGGCCAGAGGTGGGGGTTGAATGGTTGAAGGGGTGTCAGCAAGGGCATGGTTTGGCACGTATGTGGGGGACAGGAGAGTGACCTTTAACATCAATGGACTCTAAGTCATATGTCTTTATTCAATTAATGCTCCCAATGAAACAAATGCAGAAAAATATTAATCCAAGAAAGACTCAAAATATGGAAAATGACAGCTGGGTCTAGTCCTGTGAGTCCCAGGCTGTTCTAGCTGGTTCTGATTGTCCTTTGCTCTGACCCCCAGACACTAGCTGGCTCTAAAGGCCAGGACACACCGGTCCGACTACCGACCCTCGCCAGAAAATGGAGTCTGCCGATGCAGGCAGCTTCATTGTCCCCGACGTGGTCAAAAAAATGCGAAGAACACACCGAGCCGACTACTGATTTGCCGTACGGTCTGCGCTTGCGCCGGATGACATTAAAGGTAAATTAAGCAATTTATTTATGCTAATATAAGTGTTAAATCGCTCTTGTGCACATCATGTAAGTGATCACTTACATGATGTGCGCGTTTCATAAAGCCGATCTCTAAGTCAGCTGCTCTGCATGTAATCGTCAAATAAACGTTTTGTCGTATCCCAAAATTAATATCCAATCACAAGGGAGAACGCTACAAACCGAAACCCGTCTCACTCATGGTCTCACTGCCGGTGCACGCCAGAGCGACAGATGGGTGAACGTTTATGAGCCTACAATGGCGGAGCAGGTAAAAATCCTTCCCAATGTCTGTTTTGATGGTTTTTATCACACTTATGGATCTGAGATGGTGCTGGATAACTCGCTGTTTGAAGACCGCGAGTTATCGCATTAATGTGGTGACGTAGGGACGAGCGAGGGGACTGCTAACTGCAGTAACTGACAGGAAGTTAGCTAAAAGAACCATTCCGCTTACAGCACCTTTAAAGGGGTAGTTTGGAATTTTGGACTTAGGGCCTGATTCCCAAGTTAGCCTAAGTGTTCTTTATCATTGGAGACAGTTTTCAACACATTTCATTCAGTCCTTCTAGTTGCAGAGTTTGCTGTGCTAGGCTAGCGCACGGGATTGGGGTCCAATTAGCCTGCTACTAAAACAGTCTTACCCACTCCACAGTACACCAGAGGCCACTCAATTATAACGTTAGACTATCGATGTAAATGTCTGTGTTGATAGAATAATGTTAGAAATAAAACCAACCTTGCATCGCATGAATCATCGCATTTTGAGGGACTACTTTCTCAGCAGCAGCGGAATTTTAATTTGCCCCGGCTAGTTGTGTAACCGAATCACTACAGCAGAAAGTAAACAGAGCAGCGTGGGACAGAAGCGGAAACGAAGGACTAGACAACACGGTGGTTCAGTGTGCATTTAGGAATTGTAAAAATAAACCCTACAGATGTGCACCACAAAGTTTCCACCAATTTCCAGTGGCTTGTTGCTGCTGGTTTGGACATAAAAACACCGGTGGAAACCGTTTGCAAACGGAGTATTTGTAGTGATAATTTCGACCGGACGAAACCCCGCAATCTAAAGAGCAATACATCACTGAAAACGAAAGCGGTGCCATCCGTCTTTTCAGATGACCAACACTGATGAACAGGTAATAACTTTTGGTAGGCTACACTAGCTAATAAAGCTGGCCCCTTTCATAATGTTAGCCTACTGACAGATTGATGACAACGTTAGTGGAGATTAGTGTTGGATACAACAAATTCCTCATAATAGTCTTCAAAAGCAGACACAATGCTAAGTCCTCCAAACTTGGCCATATCTTGTTAATTGAATAGGCTAATAAAATTCACTGTTGAGTTGAGCTTGCCGTGGGGGTAAGACCTATTTACCGAGAGCAGCGGAGAACACAGATTCACTGCCTGAAAAATCTCTGGAGATGTCCAGAAAACAAAAAAACATTGATAAGCAGGAGAAGGAGGAAGACAAAGGATATGTGGTAGAAATTAAAAAAACAGTTGGCAGACTTGATGAGAGAAATTAAAAGTGAGAGGGAGTCTGAGCTGGCACAGCTGCAGGCTGATTTGGTGCAGCTGAAGGCTGGGATAATTGAAGAATGGATGGGGCGTTTTAATGCAAAAATTTAAGAAAAAATTGCTGCTGGTCTGAAGCCACTGATGATCGAATTGAAGGAGCTTCAAGCCGTCAATGTGAAGAAAGATCAGCTCTTGAAAGAGCTTGGAGATGAAATTGATGACCAAGAACAACAAGCAAAAAACAGAGATGTGATCCTGACTGGTATGGTTATTAAACCAAGGTCGTATGCAGCTGCCGGGAATGGAGAAGAAGAGGGCGATATAGGGAATGTAACGGTGGAAAATCAAGTGGCAATGTTTCTGAGAAGCAAAGCCATTAATCTGGATCTAGAGAACGTGGAGTCCTGTTTTCTTCTCCCGAAAGGGAAATTCGCCAAAAAGCGTGCTGTCATTCTGAAATTTGTGAGTAGAAAGCATAAGATAAATCTGCTCAGTCAAGGCAAGAAGCTTAAAGGTGAACAAATTGGAATGAGTGAAAATTTAACCAAGAGAAAGGCTTATCTGGCCTATCAAGCGAGAGGGTTAAAAAAATGTGGACAGGTCCAACAAACTTGGACGAGAGATGGAAGAATCTTCATCAAAATGAAAGGAGCTACACCCGAGGAAGCCAAAATTGTGCAAATCAAAACGGAGGAGGATTTGGATCAATTCCGGAGGGACGAGGATCTGATCAACCCAAGCAGCGAGAATGAGCAAAACATCCGATTGGATAAATGATCATGAAAGTCTGGAGTTATTAGCTAATCATTATTATCGGACCCAAATTATATCATTGACCCAGACAATCACTTCTACACTATCGGAAAAATTACCATACTGAGGATTAATTCATCAGATGCTTTCAAACAAATGGGAAATTGTCCAGCTTTAATTTTTAATAGCAGAAGTCTCTACACAAACTTTTCAAAAATTAAGGAATATCTACAGAAATTCTCCAACCAGTTCAACATCATTGCAGTGTCAGAAACATGGATTAAAGAAGGCAAAAGCATGGACTTTTTGGATTAAAGAAGGCAAAAGCATGGACTTTTTGGATTAAAGAAGGCAAAAGCACGGACTTTGAACTAAAGGGATTTAAACTTGTTTGTGTCAAAATATAAGGTTTGAAATCGTAAATACAATGTGCTCTGCAATTGATAACCTAATGGAATGTGTGACTATTGAAATTCAAATGAAAGATAAATGTTAATTATCAGCTGTGTGTACAGAACACCCGATTCAAAAAAATTATAGAATACATGGGAGAATTACTTTCAAAGGCAAATCAAAAGAAGATATTTATCTGTGGGGATACAAACATTGATTTACTTTTTTTTTTAAAACATTCACTGACTGAAGAATTTGTAAATACACTGCATGTTATGGAACTGCAACCGAGGTCAGCAGACAGACTGACTGTTTTGAATACTTTTGCAGATGTGTTTAGACTACTAGAGAAGAAAAGGACAAGGCCATATCACTATCTGCATTGTCACAGGCAGAGAGGAAAATGGAAAGCATGTCTGTTATACACTGGCAATGAATAAGGAGACCTAAAATTGTCTGTGTATTTGAATGCATCTTCTTAAACAAAAAAAAAACTGTTTTAACTGTATCAGTAGCTGTGTATCTGAATCTTATGGCAGTGGGGGTGGGACCTGATAAGCCTTTGGCTTCTCCTGCCACCCTTCGGACGATAACACAAAGTATAAATATATGTATGAATATGCAAAGAGAAAATTGTGTATTGTGTGTAATTGTCCGGAAGAATAAAAAAAAAGAAAAAGCAATATGCAAGGTTTGTTTTATTTCTAACATTATTCTATCAACACAGACATTTACATCTATAGTCTGGCGTTATAATTGATTTGCCTCGGGTGTACTGTGGAGTGGGTAAGACTGTTTTAGTAGCAGGCTAATTAGACCCCAATCCTGTGCGCTAGCCTAGCACGAGCAAATTCTGCAACTAGAAGGACTGAATGAAATGTGTTGAAAACTGTCTCCACTGATAAAGAACACTTAGGCTGACTTGGGAATCAGGCCCTATGTCCAAAATTCCAAACTACCCCTTTTAGTAGCTGTTATCATAATAATAGGCTGTCAATATAATGGAGAGAATGCATGCTGCAGAGACACACAGACACACAGACACACACACACACACACACACACACACACACACACACACACACACACACACCTGGCGAAAACATTTTGGTAAATTGCGGCTGTGTTTCATGACCGATCTTGTCTTCTTAGACATGTGTAAGTCAGTCTCCCTAGGCGGCAGGCCAAATTTGGAAACGATGAGTTGAAAAAATTATCCAAGTTGTTTTTTTGTAGAACACGTTGAGCTAGACTTGTGTTTAACATGTCATGTTAATCTGAATCACAGGCAATGTTGAAGTACATCTGTTTGGCATTTGTGCCCCCCAGTTTAAAAGTGCTTTTGGGCAGTCTGACTGCTGGCACTGAAGGAGCTACTCAGTGACGTAACTAAGTCATGAAGGGCTTGTGACGTGTTGTGCAACATTGGATGACAGCTTCACTATCAACCTCATGTCTCCAACCACATCCATCGGTTCGAGTTAGCACTCCAGGACAGAACTGGCTTTTTTAATCAGCTTATTTAGTGCAGCAGACCTGCTGCTGCTGCTCTACCACAGCAAATAATGTACAATGAAACTAATTAATGCAGGCTCAAGTAAATCCTGAAGAACTGAAGTAACCCTCCATATTCAGATACAACACAGCAGCATTAATACCATATATAGCAGGTTTTAGACATGCCATCAATGCCTAAGTTAAATGCATCACATTAAATAAACATTTATTTCCCTCAGATTGTAGCCATGTCTGCTGCCAACTGTCTGCTGACTGAAGATCAGTTCCTGTGCTCCATCTGTCTGGATGTGTTCACTGATCCAGTCACCATCCCATGTGGACACAACTTCTGTAAAGCCTGCATCACTGAACACTGGAAAAGAAATGTCCCCCGTCGCTGCCCCAACTGCAAAAAGGTTTTCTCCACAAGACCTGAGTTGCTGGTCAACACCTTCATCTCTGAGATGGCTGCTCAGTTCAGAGCGTCAGCTCAACAGGAAGCCAGCAGCAGCAGCTCAGAGCAACAAGCTGCAGAACCAGGAGAAGCTAAACAGACGACAGCAAAGGTTCCATTCTACATATTCTCAGGGACCAAACTGAACGCACTGATGTTCTGCCTGGTGTGTCCGATATGTGTATGCATGCTTTATGCTGTCCTAGTCAACAAAACACATGATGTTGTTCCTCTGACTGAAGAATATGTAGAGAAGATGGTTGAGCTGAAGAAAACCGAGGCTAAAATCCTGCAGATGATCCAGACAAGACAAATGAAGATTCAGGAGATGAGACGCTCAGTGGAGCTCAGTAACGAAGGTGCAGACAGAGAGATAGCAGCCGTCAAAGAGAAGCAGAGAGAGACAGAGAAACAGGCTGAAGGCTTCATCAAAGAGCTGGAACAGGAAATCTCTGAGCTGGAAAAGAGAAGCACTGAGGTGGAGCAGCTCTCACAGTCTGACATAAACACTGCTTTACCCACCAACGACTGGACAGGGATCAGCATCCGTCCATCTTCATATGGAGGGACTGTGAGGAGAGCTTTGCAACAGCTGGAGGAGAAACTCAGTGAACAGATGAAGAATCTGTTGGAGCTGAAGAGGGTCCAGCAGTATGCTGTGGATGTGACACTCGATCTTGATACAGAAGATCCATTTCTCATCATGTCTTATGATGGAAAACAAGTTAAAGATAATGATGCATGTCAGAATCTCCCGCACAATCCAGAGAGATTTGATACTACTGCTGCTCTTGTCGTATCAAAGCAGAGTTTCTCTTCAGGCAGATTTTACTATGAGGTTCAGGTTGAAGGGAAGACTCACTGGCATTTAGGAGTGGTCAGAGAGTCGATCAACGATGAGGGACAAATCACACTGAGCCCTCAGAATGGTTGCTGGACCATATGGTTGAGGAATGGCAATGAGTACCTTGCTCTTGCTGGCCCTGCAGTCCGTCTCTCTCTGAAGTCCCGGCCTCAGAAGGTGGGGGTGTTTGTGGATTATGAGGAGGGTCTGGTCTCCTTTTATGACGTGGATGCTGCAGCTCTTATCTACTCCTATACTGGCTGCTCCTTCACTGAGAAACTCTACCCATTCTTTTGTCCCGGTCCACATGATGGTGGTAAAAACTCTGCCCCTCTGATCATCTCTCCTGTCAATCACGCAGAGTAGAAGATCTATTTTCAACAGAAAAATTCACCATTGTGTATAACATTTATTTTAATTTTTGTTTTATTAGGTTGTCATCAACACTTTTTATTCTTTTATTTCTGGAAATATTTTTCTTTGATGTATCACAATGCTACTTACTGCTACAACACACTAATTTGATCATGCTGATTGATATTATTTAGTGTTGTCTGATTTATCCAATAACTGCCTACTCGGCTTCTAGACTGTTCAATCCTCGGAAAACAATGTTCTCAGGGATAAGAAGCATTTTCATGTTCATTAAATGTCTGGACTTCAAGTTGAAACCTGTTTATTGTCTGATCATTGTACATATAAGAAGTGTTGCAAACTGACACAAAATACTCAAATTATGTTCATGAATCAGAGAGAGGTAATTTGCTTTTGTGTCTGCTTTTCTTTTTAAATAAAAAAGCTAAATAAAATAAATTGTGTCAGGTTGAGTTATTTTGTTTTTGATTCATATCAAAGATTAAAACACTGTTGATGTTTCTAATAATGAACAAGTCACATGATTAAAAACACCATCAGCTGTTCTCAGACTGACCCCATCACATTTGAAATGGTCGGTAGTGTGAGATAATGTTGCACGTTATTAAAGGTTTGAGTTGTGTTTGAACAGCTGATACAGTATGAACACTAAACCAGTGCCACTAGTTTGTAGAGAATAAGTGAAATCTGATGCCGCCCTCTAGTGGAGTTCATAACAGACTGCAGCCTGTGGCCATATGAGGACACGCTCTTAAACAACTACACTGTCTGATGCTGAAGCAAGTCACATGAATGCAGGAGCACAATGCAATATTAGTCTTATTGGAAGGAGTACTTTGTCTAGTGCCATTGATGAGTATGTTAAGGGTAAAAATATCTTTATTCCATATGGAGTGGAGTGTATAACAAGCAAATTATCTTTATAAATAACTATCACAAGACTGATATCAATGCTGGTTCTGATAACAGTCCTGTACCTTAAAATGTCTACAGTCCCAGATTATGTAATTGATAAACAGATACAGTAACTATGATAATTATAAATATATTGTATTTTATTAGACACACTATGGATTTTCCAGTGGTGGAAAATAATTAAGACTAAAATATATTATCTTAATTTCACTTAAATTCTCGGAAATATATTTTACATTACTAATTTTCCAAACTAAAATTCTAAATGAGTCTACTTGTAGGACAGTGATGAAGGTTTGAAATATAAACAAAGTGTATTAACTTTTCTCCATGTAATGTGTTAAGGTAAGACATCTTTCTCGTGAAGAAAATATGGTGAACTGTTTGGAAATCAGCAGAAAGTGAAATTACTGCCATAACAGTGACTGAACATTGGGTTGTTTGTGGGATTGTAGAGGGACTTCTAAGGGGGCTCTAAAGGGAGCGTTGTAGCCTATTGATCAACAGATACAGTATGGTCCTGAAAATCTTGACTGACCTCCTTGGTTATATTGTCTAGTTGTAATTGTTTGTTCTTTTGGACCCTGTGTTCTTCTACTGTACAAAAAAATAAGAGAAAAAAACAATAAAACTCATCTTGTTCCAAAGATATGTCAGGTCATAAGGAGGCAATAAAAGTTGAGTCACAGAGCTACACTGAGAGGTGGAGCAACACTGAAAGGGGAGAGCTGCAAAGGCACATTCCCTCAGGTAAAAGTTAAAGTTTGTCAGAGTGACAGCAGGACAGCATTCAGGACGAGTCTATCTGAATCTCTCTGAAGACAAATTCAACTGAATCCATCTAGTGTTTCTCAACTAAACAGCAGAATCACTGACAAACAGTGGTGAGTACACTGCCTTTCAAAGCCAACATCCAATGACACTCAGTAAATACTTGCTCAAAGTTGAGTTAAAACAAGAGTATGACTGTTTAGTGTGTCTTTTATATACAGAATATTTTGCCACAGAAATGTGTCATCTAGATAGAATAATATGAAGATTGTGACAGAACTAGAGAGCAGCTGTAAAAACCAAACCACAGTGACTTCAGCTTAATCTGATTATAAAAAAAACGTCTTGTGTGTCGTGTAGTTAAGCATTACATTTTTATCCTCAAACATCTTAGCAATTGAGTTTGTGAAACCGCATTCATATATGATGCAGCAGCTAAATCCAACCATAAAGAAGTATAAACTGGCCGTGATTGATGCTGACTGGTCTAGTTTAGATGCCCTTTGGATTGTACAGTTACTGATTTCATCTGACAGCTTCTTCTATTGCATATAAAGTCATAAAATGTGACATTCCTATACAGATTTTATAACTTTATATGCAATATAGAGGCTGTATGACTCAGTGGGTAACACCACTGACTTTCCTACAGGACACCCCTGTTAAGATTCAGGGTTTGCCAAGTCAAGTATTGGCCCCCAGGCAAGAGCCTTAATGCTATCTGCCTAAAGTTGGAACGTGCTTTGGATTAGGGGTGTCAACATTTACAGAAATCTCTAAACGGTTATGCAACGGAAATGTTTTGGGGGGGGCATCTTGTAGGCAACACACAGATGTTCATACACATTGTAGAGTAGCATAACATGTTTATTAATTCTATCAAAGTATCACCATGGACTGTGTATTATCCAGAGAATTAGTTTGTTAACCAACTAACACTAACTAATGTTTACGGCTGTGAAGTAGTGGGTGTGGTCTTGGCAGCGAGTACATCGCATTGTGGTAGTTTGAGCAAAAATGACCCTTTCTGCCTTTTCTTGGGCCAGAAGGTGTCAATTCCAAAACATTACTGGGCATTTATACTATATCGGTAACCCAATTTCAACAAACCTTGATCTTTCCAGCCGTGATATACTCCATTAAGGATTCGAAATTACTTTCTAATATTCCAAACTATTCAAACATTTTATCATTGCTGCTTCGATTTCTCACGTTTTTATTTGTGATGTTAAAGTGTAGGATTCAAGATGACTCTCTTTATATTGCATTAATCTGGTTTGACTTTTACTAAACATATGATCAAGAAACAGATCATTACATTTTTTATTTTCATCTCATATTGTAGCCATGTCTAATGCCAGCCGTCTGCTGAATGAAGATCAGTTCCTGTGCTCCATCTGTCTGGATGTGTTCACTGATCCAGTCACCATACCATGTGGACACAACTTCTGTAAAACCTGCATCACTCAACACTGGGATAGTAAGGTCCCATGTGACTGTCCTAACTGCAAAGATGTCTTCTCCACAAGACCTGAGCTGAAGGTCAATACATGCATCTCTGAGATGGCTGCTCAGTTTAGACAGTCAGCTCAACAGGAAGCCAGCAGCAGCACGTACTGGTACGTATTCTCAGGAACCAAACTGAAAGCCCTGATGTTTTGCCTGGTGTTTCCGATATGTGTCTGCATGCTCTATGCTGTTTTTTTCCACAAGACACATGATGTTGTTCCTCTGACAGAAGAATACATAGAGAAAATGGCTGAGTGTAGGAAGACAGAGGGTAAAATCTTGAAGTTGATCATGAAGAGACAAATGAAGATTCAGGAGATGAGACGCTCAGTGGAGCTCAGTAACGAAGGTGCAGACAGAGAGATAGCAGATGGTGTGCAGGTCTTCACCGCTCTGAAGGAATCTGTAGAGAGAAGCCAGGCGGAGCTCATCCACACCGTCAGAGAAAGGCAGAGAGAGACAGAGAAACAGGCTGAAGGCTTCATCAAAGAGCTGCAACAGGAAATCTCTGAGCTGGAGAAGAGAAGCACTGAGGTGGAGCAGCTCTCGCAGTCTGAAGACCACCTCCACCACCTCCAAAACATCCAGTTCCTGAAGACTGTACCACCCACCAAGGAATGGACAGGGATCAGGGTCCGTCCAATTCCATATAAGGGTACTGTGGTGAGAGCTGTGAATCAGCTGGAGGAGAAACTCGGTAAACAGATTAAAAAGCTGTTTGAAGCTGAGCTGAAGAGGGTCCAGCAGTACGCAGTGGATGTGACACTCGATCCTGTTACAGCATATCCCTATCTCATCCTGTCTGACGATGGGAAACAAGTTAAACATAGTGATATAAAGAAGAATCTCCCAAATAATCCAGAGAGATTTGATTGGTGCTCCTGTGTTTTATCAAAGCAGAATTTCTCTTCAGGAAGATTTTATTACGAGGTTCAGGTTAACGGGAAGACTAAGTGGGATTTAGGAGTGGCCAGAGAGTCGATCAACAGGAAGGGAATTATCACAGTGAGCCCTCAGGATGGTTACTGGACCATATGGTTGAGGAATGGCAATGAGTACAAAGCTCTTGCTGACCCTCCAATCCGTCTCTCTCTGAAGTCCCGGCCTCAGAAGGTGGGGCTGTTTGTGGATTATGAGGAGGGTCTGGTCTCCTTTTATGATGTGGATGCTGCAGCTCTTATCTACTCCTTTACTGGCTGCTCCTTCACTGAGAAACTCTACCCATACTTCTGTCCCTGTCTTAATGATGGTGGTAGAAACTCTGCCCCTCTGATCATCTCTCCTGTCACTCACAGAGTAGAACATCTATTTGATCTTCAACAGAAGAAATTCACCATTTAGTGTAACATTTATTTTAATTGTTGTTTTATTAGGTTGTCATCAACACTTTTTATTCTTTTATTTCTGGAAATATTTTTCTTTGATGTGTCACAATGCTACTTACTGCTACAACAGACCAATTTGATCACGCTGATTGATAGTATCTAGTGTTGTCTGATTTATTCAATAACTGCCTACTCGGCTTCTAGACTGTTCAATCCTCGGAAAATAATGTACTCAGGGATAAGAAGCATTTTCATGTTCATTAAATGTCTTGACTCTAAGTTCAAACCTGTTTATTGTCTGATCATTGTACATATAAGAAGTTTTGCAAAATGACACAACATACTCAAATTGGGTTTAAGAATAAGACAAACAGTTGAGCTGTTCCCTGCTTCTATTTTTAAATTAAAAAAATATTTTGTCTGAGTTATTTAGTTTTTGATTCATGTCAAAGATTAAAATACTGTTGATGTTTCTAATGATGAACAAGTCACATGATTAAAAACACCATCAGCTGTTCTCAGACTGACCCCATCACATTTTAAATGGTTGGTAGTGTGAGATAATGTTGCACATTATTAAAGGTTTGAGTTGTGTTTGAACAGCTGATACAGTGTGAACACTAAACCAGTGCCACTAGTCTGGAGAGAATAAGTTAAATCAGATGCTGCCCTCTAGTGGAGTTCATAACAGACTGCAGCCTGTGGCCATATGAGGACATGCTCTTAAACAACTACATACACAGTCTGATGCTGAAGCAAGTCACATGAATGGAGGAGCACAAAGCAATATTAGACTTATTGGAGGGAGTACTTTGTCTAGTGCCATTGATGAGTATGTTAAGGGTAAAAATATCTTTATTCCATATGGAGTGGAGTGTATAACAAGCAAATTATCTTTATAAATAACTATCACAAGACTGATATCAATGCTGGTTCTGATAACAGTCCTGTACCTTAAAATGTCTACAGTCCCAGATTATGTAATTGATAAACAGATACAGTAACTATGATAATTATAAATATATTGTATTTTATTAGACACACTATGGATTTTCCAGTGGTGGAAAATAATTAAGACTAAAATATATTATCTTAATTTCACTTAAATTCTCTGAAATATATTTTATATTACTAATTTTCCAAACTAAAATTCTAAATGAGTCTACTTGTAGGGCAGTGATGAAGGTTTGAAATATAAACAAAGTGTATTAACTTTTCTCCATGTAATGTGTTAAGGTAAGACATCTTTCTCGTGAAGAAAATGTTAACGAAACTTTGTTTCATTATATATATTATAACATTTAATTAAGGTACATTACGTCTTTTCTGCTTGTAACCTCTGTCCCAGTAAACTTAAAGCACTCCAAAGTGTTTTTGCTACAACTGTTGTTTAGCCTTGGAGCCTAATGAGATTTTGGCACATACAGAGGTATGACACATTCATGTGCACAATGGTTGAAAGTTGATGGGGGAGTAAAAAAGACTCCCCAAATTTCCCATATCCTGTTATCGGACATTGGATGAAAAACAACACCTGCTGATAAGACTTTCTGGGAATATCTATTTTCTGCTTTCGCAAGCAAAACTCAAATGTCCTGAACACACGAACCTGGTGTGTTTGCGCACACACCATTTTCTACTGCATATAATCCCATGTACACTGTTCAGTTCTTTGTATTCAGCCATGTACCAACCAGGTACATTGTTGATTCCCTTGCTGCTGTCTGCAAGTAAATTTCACCTGCTCTGAAGCCTGCCTTGACTCAAATTCTTTTATTATTCAAATACTTTGGTTGTTTGATGAAATAATTCTAGTAACAAATGGTCCTTCGAGCCGGATCCAACATCCTCTTCTCTGGACAAGAAGAGCCTGCACTTAAAGACGGGGGAGTCTGCGACTCTCCACAGAAGACCTCCAGCCCATTGCTACAGGGAGAGGCCGTCAGCAGACTCGACTTGGACGGAGGAGGGGTGACGGAATCCAGAGCCAAAACTGAGCGAGTCGAGGCTTTCTTGAAATCAGGTGAATATATACAGCTGATTTTGTTTTGTTTTGTTTAGGAATTCCTTTATTTTATGTTTTTTGTTGAGATAAACTAGTTTATGAAGCAGATATTCTAGGGGAGAATAACTGATCGTAGTGTTTGGGAAAATGCACTAACGTGAAAAATATTTCAACCTGTAGTGTTTGAGGAATTACACTCAGCAACAAAAAGTCTCATTGTGCACCTAAAAGGATCATTAGTGTGGGGTCCTGAGTTTTCCCTTATATTCAGACAGGTGATATCTGAAAAAACCACGTCTAGCAGTTATCTTTTGTTTCATAACACTAGGAAGTTAGAATAAAACTGAGAGTTTAACTTATGAAAACAATTGGTTGCGGTTGAAAAAACTACTGTTAGACATCATACGAGTGTTTATGAAGTTTCACTGTTTAGGAAGAACAAAAAGCTGTGATTAGTGTTAAAGGGGGGTCACTAAGAAAAAAAAAACTTTTCACATGATGTTTGCTAAGTGTTTAGTAAGTAAGTAAGTATATAAGTAAAGCTTATTCATTTAGTCTTACTACTAACAGTTTAGGAAGCATCAAATAGAGGGTTCTAGTTTTAAATTGGTGAATTTTGTTAATCAATTGGAGGGAATAGGGGTGTTCACCCTGTTTAAATTGATTACTGGGTAATTTGATATTTGATTTTGATATTTGATTTTACATTTTAAAAATTAAATAACTTGTAAAATGAATAATAATGAGATAAAAATAAGCAAAGACCAGCTTAAAAGCCTCCTTAAGACAAGTGAAGAACTAACATCTCAACTCCGGCAGCTGATTACAGCCTGTGAGGAGGTTGTAATTAACAATGAGGTCATTCACCTGACAGCTGAAAGAGGCAGAGAAAAAGAGTTTAAGGGGAAACAGAGAGGGGCCAGAGAGAAAAAGCGAACTGGGTGTTTTAATTGCGGCCAGGAAGATCACTGGTATCGCGAGTGCCCCCACCCCAGAGAAGAAAGAACTAATCAGAGAAAGGTAGTGGCAAAAGGAGATGAATAAGAGAATGTTGTTGAAAGTTGAAGAGAAAACATGGAAAAAGATTGTTTGGAACTGATACAGATTGTAAGGGCAAGATGTTATTGATGTGAGTATCTTGCTCATAGATATGTTATAAAGAAAGAAAAAGTACGTAGGGGAAGAGATAAAAGAGGGTTTTAGTAAGTGTGCATACAATTGTTATGCTGTTATGATGACTGTTTTTGTCTAAACGCTTTAAAGTTTAGAGCTGAATATCTCGCCAATTCCAAGCCCCATAGTCAACCTTAAAAATTAAAGGTGCAGTCAGTCATTTGAAGTCCCAGCATAAACTTACAAATGAGCGTCCTTTTGTGTTCTTTTTATATGAAAATGTTCACTAAAAAGAATTGTTCAATGTTTTGATTTGAATTAAAAGTTAAAGAGGATTTTTATGCTGAAAATGTGATCATAATGTGTATTGTTGATATAAGTTGATTCAAAACTTGTTAAATGTAGGGACGCCTATGCTTGACCAAGCTGAGTTAACTTCTGTTATTTGAAATAACAAAGTATAACACCATGTCAGATTTGGAGAAGTAGAGAGCTTCTCGTGATAAAAGAATGTGTGTGTGTGAGATTCAGTCCCTTAGATCCCTGAGGTGAAAAAAGGGAGGGCCTGAAATGTGAAGGAAGATGTGTGTGCTTAAATGCTACCCTACACAGACAACCATGTGGAAGAATGAAATCAAACCTATCCTAAAATGTTGTTATGCGTTAATTGTGACATCTAGAGCAAGCAATGCGGATAGGATGATATGTTAAAAGCTGTGTACTGTTATTGGAGAGAAACAACCCTGGCAGAATGAGGAGCTATGTTTTGAGAACATGTTACTGCTCAAATTCATTCTGTTTTAGATACAAGAAGAAGACGAAGCTGACATGCTTCAATGAGGACGAATTGGACACTGAGGAACAATCTGAATAGGTTATGGTAATATCTGATACATAACCATTCCCAGTGACTGTGATATGAAGGACACTTTGCGTCGGATGCCAAAAAGAGGACTTGTTGACCATCAAGACGATCTCGGTTCCTGTTCCCTAGCTTCTGCAAAGACTGTCCTCTCTGAAACTGTACATAGACGATGTTGCACCAGTACATACACTTGCAATTTCACAACTGTAATGTTGAAATGTACTCAATATATATTCTGCTTACATGAAATATATTTACTCATATTTACCTTTCTTTTTGCTTTGATGTGTTACATGTATGTTTAATTAAATTTTATAATAAGTGGGGAAATGTTAACGAAACTTTGTTTCATTATATATATATTATAACATTTAATTAAGGTACATTACGTCTTTTCTGCTTGTAACCTCTGTCCCAGTAAACTTAAAGCACTCCAAAGTGTTTTTGCTACAACTGTTGTTTAGCATTGGAGCCTAATGAGATTTTGGCACATACAGAGGTATGACACATTCATGTGCACAATGGTTGAAAGTTGATGGGGGAGTAAAAAAGACTCCCCAAATTTCCCATATCCTGTTATCGGACATTGGATGAAAAACAACACCTGCTGATAAGACTTTCTGGGAATATCTATTTTCTGCTTTCGCAAGCAAAACTCAAATGTCCTGAACACACGAACCT
Source organism: Hyperoplus immaculatus (assembly GCA_949357725.1). Classification (NCBI taxonomy): domain Eukaryota; kingdom Metazoa; phylum Chordata; class Actinopteri; order Uranoscopiformes; family Ammodytidae; genus Hyperoplus; species Hyperoplus immaculatus. The sequence goes on along the minus strand of OX442354.1, from coordinate 931,222 downwards.
GGTGTGTTTGCGCACACACCATTTTCTACTGCATATAATCCCATGTACACTGTTCAGTTCTTTGTATTCAGCCATGTACCAACCAGGTACATTGTTGATTCCCTTGCTGCTGTCTGCAAGTAAATTTCACCTGCTCTGAAGCCTGCCTTGACTCAAATTCTTTTATTATTCAAATACTTTGGTTGTTTGATGAAATAATTCTAGTAACAGAAAATATGGTGAACTGTTTGCAAATCAGCAGAAAGCGAAATTACTGCCATAACAGTGACTGAACATTGGGTTGTTTGTGGGATTGTAGAGGGACTTCTAAGGGGGCTCTAAAGGGAGCGTTGTAGCCTATTGATCAACAGATACAGTATGGTCCTGAAAATCTTGACTGACCTCCTTGGTTATATTGTCTAGTTGTAATTGTTTGTTCTTTTGGACCCTGTGTTCTTCTACTGTACAAAAAAATAAGAGAAAAAAACAATAAAACTCATCTTGTTCCAAAGATATGTCAGGTCATAAGGAGGCAATAAAAGTTGAGTCACAGAGCTACACTGAGAGGTGGAGCAACACTGAAAGGGGAGAGCTGCAAAGGCACATTCCCTCAGGTAAAAGTTAAAGTTTGTCAGAGTGACAGCAGGACAGCATTCAGGACGGGTCTATCTGAATCTCTCTGAAGGCAAATTCAACTGAATCCATCAGGTTTTTCTCAACTAAACAGCAGAATCACTGACAAACACTGGTGAGTACACTGCCTTTCAAAGTCAACATTCAATGACACTCAGTAAATACTTGCTGAAAGTTTCGTTAAAACAAGAGTATGACTGTTTAACGTGTCTTTTATATACAGAATATTTTGCCGCAGAAATGTGTCATCTAGACAGAATAATATGAAGATTGTGACAGAAGTACAGGGCAGCTGTAAAAACCAAACCAAAGTGACTTCAGCTTAATCTGATTATAAAAAAAGTCTTGTGTTTCATGTAGTTAAAACGTTAATGTTTATCCTCATACATCGTAGCAATTGAGTTTGTGAAACCGTATGAATACATAAAATGAAGCTAAATCGAACCATAAAAAAGACAAGAAGTATTAACTGGCCATGATTAACGCCAACTGGTCTAGTTTAGATGCCCTTTGGATTGTACAGTGACTGATTTTATCTGTTTTTTACAGCCTATTAAGTCATAACATTTGAAATTGATAAAACTATGCAAACGCTGACACTCAGTAAATATTTGCTCAAAGTGTAGTTAAAAAAGTGTGACTGTTTGATGTGTCTTTTATATACAGAATATTTTGCCACAGAAATGTGTCATCTAGACAGAATAATATGAAGATTGTGACAGAACTCGAGAGCAGCTGTAAAAAACCAAACCACAATGACTTCAGCTTAATCTGATTTTTTTTTAAAACATCTTGTGTATCGTGTAGTTAAAACATTCATTTTTATCCTCAAACATCTTAGCAATTGAGTTTGTGAAACCGCATACATATATATGTAGCAGCTAAATCCAACCATAGAAAGACAAAAAGTATGAACTGGCCGTGATTGATGCTAACTGGTCTAGTTTAGATACCCTTTGGATTGTACAGTTACTGATTTCATCTGACAGCTTCTTCTATTGCATAGATGGTCATAAAATATGACATTCTTATAAAGATTTTATAACTTTATATGCAATATAGAGGCTGTATGACTCAGTGGGTAACACCACTGACTTTCCTACAAGACACCTGTGATTCCCCAAGTCAAGTGTTGGCCCCCAGGCAAGACCCTAAATACTATCTGCCTACCTAAAGTTGGAACGTGCTTTGGATTAGGGGTGTGAACGTTCACAGAAATGTCTAAACGGTTACGCAAAGGAAATGTTTTAGTGTACATGGTTAATCGTGACGTCATCATCGTCATTCACCCCCGCCCCCACGATGAAAGCGCCCTTCCTGTAGGCCACGCACGTGCGCGCACACACACACAGATGTTCAAACACATTGTAGAGTAGCATAACAAGTGTATGAATTGTATCAAAATATCACCGTTTACTGTGTATTATCCAGATAATTAGTTTGTTAACCAACTGACACTCTAACTAAAGTTTACGGCTGTGAAGTAGTGGGTGTGGCCTTTGAAGGCAGCGAGTGCAGTGCATTGTGGTAGTTGTAGGATTTGTGCCGTTTGAGCAAAAAATACCCTTTCTGCCTTTTCTCTGGACAGAAGATTCCGATTTCAAACAATACTGGACATTTCTACTATATAGGTAACCGAATTTCAATAAACCTCCATCTTTCCAGCGGTCAAATACTACATTTAGAAATCATTCTAAATTACTTTCTGATATTCCATACTAATAATTTTAGAATTACTGCTTTGAATTATCACGCTTTTATTTGTGATGTAAGGATTCAAGATGACTCCTAATATTCCATTAATCTGGTTTGACTTTTAATGAACAAATGATCAAAAAATAGATAATTACATATTTTTTCACACCGTTTCCCCTCAGATTGTAAACATGTCTGCTGCCGGTGGTCTACTGAATGAAGATCAGTTCCTGTGCTCCATCTGTCTGGATGTGTTCACTGATCCAGTCAGCACACCATGTGGACACAACTTCTGCAAAACCTGCATCAGGGAACACTGGAATAGTAAGGTCCCGTGTTACTGTCCCAACTGCAATAGGGTTTTCTCCATAATGCCCGAGTTGCAAGTCAATACCTTCATCTCTGAGATGGCCAATCAGTTCAGACAGTCAGCTAAACATACATCAGCTCAACAGGAAGCCAGCAGCAGCAGCTCAGAGCAACAAGCTGCAGAACCAGGAGAAGCTAAACAGGCGACAGCAAAGGTTCCATTCTACATATTCTCAGGGACCAAACTGAACGCACTGATGTTCTGCCTGGTTTGCCCAATGTTTGTCTGCATGCTCTATGCTGTTTTCGTCCACAAGACACATGATGTTGTTCCTCTGACGGAAGAATATGTAGAGAAGATGGTTGAGCTGAGAAAAATAGAGGCAAAAATCCTGCAGATGATCCAAACAAGACAAATGAAGATTCGGGAGATGAGACGCTCAGTGGAGCTCAGTAACGAAGGTGCAGACAGAGAGATAGCAGATGGTGTTCAGGTCTTCACCGCTCTGAAGGAGTCTGTGGAGAGAAGCCAGGCAGAGCTCATCGACACCGTCAAAGAGAAGCAGGGAGAGACAGAGAAACAGGCTGAAGGCTTCATCAAAGAGCTGGAATAGGAAATCTCTGAGCTGGAGAAGAGAAGCACTGAGGTGGAGCAGCTCTCACAGTCTGAAGACCACCTCCACCTCCTTCAAAACTTCCAGTCCATAAATACTGCTCTACCCACTAAGGACTGGACAGGGATCAGTGTCCGTCCACCCTCATATGAGGGGAATGTGGTGAGAGCTGTGAATCAGCTGGAGGAGAAACTGACAGAACAGATGAAGAAGCTGTTTGAGGCCGAGCTGAAGAGGGTCCAGCAGTTCGCAGTGGATGTGACAATGGATCCTGATACAGCACAGCCCTGGCTCATCCTGTCTGATGATGGAAAACAAGTTAAACTTGTTAATGTAAAGAAGAAGCTCCCAAACAATCCAGAGAGATTTGATACTTGTGCTATTGTCCTATCAAAGCAGAGTTTCTCTTCAGGAAGATTTTATTATGAAGTTCAGGTTGAAGGGAAGACTGACTGGACTTTAGGAGTGGCCAGAGAGTCGATCAACAGGAAGGGACAAATCACAGCGCGCCCTCAAAATGGTCAATGGACCATACAGTTGAGGAATGACTCTGAGTACAAAGCTCTCGATGACCCACGACTCAGTCTCTCTTTGAAGTCCCCTCCTCAGAAGGTGGGGGTGTTTGTGGATTATGAGGAGGGTCTGGTCTCCTTTTATGACGTGGATGCTGCAGCTCTTATCTACTCCTTTACTGGCTGCTCCTTCACTGAGAAACTCTACCCATACTTTAATCCATGTAATAATGCTAGTGGTAAAAACTCTGCCCCTATGATCATCTCTCCTGTCAATCACACAGAGTAGAAAACTTATTTGGTTTTCAACAGAAAAATTCCTCATTTAGTGTATAACATTAATTTTCATTGGTGTTTTATTAGGTTGTCATCAGCACTTTTTATTCTTTTATTTCTGGAAATATTTTTCTTTGATGTATCACAATGCTACTTACATGCTCTTAAACAACTACACAGTATGATGCTGAAGCAAGTCACATGAATGCAGGAGCACAAAGCAATATTAGTCTTATTGGAGGGAGTACTTTGTCTAGTGCCATTGATGAATATGTTAAGGGTAAAAATATCTTTATTCCATATGGAGTGGAGTGTATAACAAGCAAATTATCTTTATAAATAACTATCAAAAGACTGATATCAATGCTGGTTCTGATACCAGTCCTGTACCTTAAAATGTCTACAGTCCCAGATTATGTCATTGATAAACAGATACAGTAACTATGATGATTATAAATATATTATATTTTATTAGACACACTATGGATTTTCCAGTGGTGGAAAATAATTAAGACTAAAATATACTATCTTAATTTCACATAAAGCCACTACGAGTAACATGGCACGTTGGCGTCCCCTTTGGACAAAAGCGGTAGTATTTTTACGACGCCCGCTGTCGCAAAGCGCGTGCCAGGCGCGTGAGTGTGAACTGAGAAGGGAGCAATAGCCTATAGTGCATGTCCGTGTGTTGAAAGTGTGAGGACTCTTTTCGGCTCCGTGAGAGTGGTTTTGACACTGCATCAACTAATGCCAGTCACTGCCAAACACACCTGATTGCAATGAGTTGAGCAGTGTCACCTAACTACTCTCTCTCACGGAGCTGAAAGATTACGTGTCCGACCGTGTCCGACTCCTCACCGACTCCTCACAGAAAGCGAATGAACGATAGACGGCAGTTAGTATGGATCACGATGAGGTAATGTGTTTATGTTGTTGTAAATAATTACTATTTCAGATAATGGTTATCTGATGATGGTGAAGCAAAGCAAACTTTGTGTTAGTACCAACCACTCATTCATTTAGGAGTAAACACTGCAGTCTAGTTTCACTCTCGTGAAATTGTATACACGTTGCTTGGCAACGCCCTCGTCCCCCGTAGCCTATATCACTCTCCCTTTTAGCTTTTCTTCATTGCATTCTCTTTTTTTTCTTTGATGGTTCAGCCCCGTTATCAGTCATTATGACGACAAATAACTGTATCAAACAAGGCTCCCGCTCCCCTTCCCTCACCTGGAGGGATAAGCTTCTCAATTCACGTTGCAGCGCCACACTGAAATCTGCGACCAATACGGATATGTGACCATAGAGCTTGCACGAGCGAACCGAAAATCAGACTGGGTGTGCGACCAGACCAAAAGGAGTAATAAAAACTATTTAAAAACGTCTTTCTTTGCACTGATGGTCTCGTTTGCTGTTAAAGGTAATTTATGATTATCAGAGGAAACATGAGGCTGTTTAAAAGATATTTAAATGTTACTCGTAGCCGCTTTAAGTTCTCTGAAATATATTTTATATTATTCATTATCCAAACTAAAATTCTAAATGAGTCTACTTGTAGGGCAGTAATGAAGGTTTGAAATATAAACAAAGTGTATTAACTTTTCTCCATGTAATGTGATAGGTAAGATATCTTTCTCATTAAGAAAATATGGTGAACTGTTTGGAAATCAGCAGAAAGTGAAATTACTGCCATAACAGTGAGTGAACATTGGGTTGTTTGTGGGATTGTAGAGGGACTTCTAAGGGGGCTCTAAAGGGAGCGTTGTAGCCTATTGATCAACAGATACAGTATGGTCCTGAAAATCTTGACTGACCTCCTTGGTTATATTGTCTAGTTGTAATTGTTTGTTCTTTTGGACCCTGTGTTCTTCTACTGTACAAAAAAATAAGAGAAAAAAACAATAAAACTCATCTTGTTCCAAAGATATGTCAGGTCATAAGGAGGCAATAAAAGTTGAGTCACAGAGCTACACTGAGAGGTGGAGCAACACTGAAAGGGGAGAGCTGCAAAGAGTCTATCTGAATCTCTCTGAAGACAAATTCAACTGAATCCATCAGGTTGTTCTCAACTAAACAGCAGAATCTCTGACAAACACTGGTGAGTTCACTGCCTTTCAAAGTCAACATTCAATGACACTCAGTAAATACTTGCTCAAAGTTTAGTTAAAACAAGAGTATGACTGTTTGATGTGTCTTTTATATACAGAATATTTTGCCGCAGAAATGTGTCATCTAGATAGAATAATATGAAGATTCTGACAGAACTAGAGAGCAGCTGTAAAAGACCAAAACACAGTGACTTCAACTTGATCTGATTTAAAACACAACATCTTGTGTATTGTGTAGTTAAAACATAAATTTTTATCCGCAAACATCTTCGCGATTGAGTTTGTGAAACCGCATACATATATAATTCAGCAGCTAAATCCAACCATAAAGAAGTATAAACTGGTCATGATTAATGCTTACTGGTCTAATTTAGATGACCTTTGGATTGTACAGTTACTGATTTCATCTGACAGCTTCTTCTATTGCATATACGGTCATAAAATATGACATTGTTGAACACATTTTATAACTTTATATGCAATATAGAGGCTGTAAACACCACTGACTTTCCGACCGGACTTCCGTAAAGGACACCCGTGTTAAGATTCAGGGTTTGCCTAGTCAAGTATTTGCCCCCAGGGAAGACCCTTAATGCTACCTGCCTACCTAAAGTTGAAACATGCTTTGGATGAAAGTTTCAGATGAATGAAATTAAGTGTTAAAGTATGATAGTCTGTTGCAAACTGTGTAAAGTTATGTAGTAATTGCTGTCATTCTTTTTCAGACAGTACAGTGTATTATATTGACTGTGTTTTAACAACCAAAATCTACTGAGAGAGGAAGCCCCACTTAGGGCGTAGCCAGGGCAAATGTTTAACTGAGATCAGTGACATGTTGCTCATTGTATCTCTCTCTCTCTCTCTCTCTCTCTCTCTCTCTCTCTCTCTCTTGCTCTCTCTGTCTCTCTCTAACTCCACTTGTAGTTGCTTTTGTATATTTTGTCTTGTATTTGTCTTCGTCTATCCTAGTCTGGCTGTTTTTATGTATTTTTTGAGTATTTATTTCCAGCTTGGTGATCGCATAGAAACATCAACACTGACCTGCACATCCGAAACTCCCTTTCGCTGTCAGCACAGTTCATGATAATCCAATGCCATGTTTCAGTGAATCAGAGGCTGTCATCAAAAGATCAGTGAGTACATTTTTGTTTTTACACCTTTTCCCCTCAGATTGTAGCCATGTCTGCTGCCAGCTGTCTGCTGAGTGAAGATCAGTTCCTGTGCTCCATCTGTCTGGATGTGTTCACTGATCCAGTCACCATCCCATGTGGACACAACTTCTGTAAAGCCTGCATCACTGAACACTGGAATAGAAATGTCCCATGTCGGTGTCCCAACTGCAAAAAGGTTTTCTCCACAAGACCTGAGCTGCTGGTCAACACCTTCATCTCTGAGATGGCTGCTCAGTTCAGACTGTCAGCTCAACAGGAAGCCAGCAGCAGCAGCTCAGAGCAACAAGCTGCAGAACCAGGAGAAGTTCCCTGTGAAGTTCCCTCCAGTCTGCACTGGAACCAAACTGAAGGCCCTGAAGTCCTGCCTGGTGTGTCTGGCCTCGTACTGTGAGACTCACCTGGAGCCTCATCTGAAGATGCCAGGCCTGAAAAGTCATCATTTGATCAAACCTTTGCAGAACCTTGAAGACAGGATGTGTAAGAAGCACAATAAACCTCTGGAGCTGTTCTGTAAGACCGACCAGACATGTGTCTGCGTGCTCTGCACCCATTCAGACCACAAGACACATGATGTTGTTCCATTGAAAAAAGAATATCTAGTAAAGAAAGCCAAGCTGGGGAAGACAGAGGCTGAAGTTCAGCAGATGATCCAGAAGAGACGACTGAAGATTCAGGAGATGAGACGCTCAGTGGAGCTCAGTAATGAAGGTTCAGACAGAGAGATAGCAGATGGTGTTCAGGTCTTCACCGCTCTGAAGGAGTCTGTGGAGAGAAGCCAGGCCGAGCTCATCAACACCGTCAGAGAGAAGCAGAGAGAGACAGAGAAACAGGCTGAAGGCTTCATCAAAGAGCTGGAACAGGAAATCTCTAAGCTGGAGAAGAGAAGCACTGAGGTGGAGCAGCCCTCTTACGACTCCCTTCTCCTAAACTTCCAGTCCATGAACACTGCTCCACACACCAAGGACTTGAGAAGGTTCAGCGTCCGTCCACCTTCACATGGAGGGACTGTGAGGAGAGCTTTAAATCAGCTGGAGGAGAAACTCAGTGAACAGATGAAGAAGCTGCTCGAGGCCGAGCTGAAGAGGGTCCAGCAGTACGCAGTGGATGTGACACTCGATCCTGACACAGCACATCCCAAACTCATCCTGTCTGATGATGGAAAACAAGTTAAACATGGTGGTGTAAAGAAGAAGCTCCCAAACAATCCAGAGAGGTTTGATACTTGTGTTAATGTGTTATCGAAACAGAGTTTCTCTTTAAGAAGAGTTTACTATGAGGTTCAGGTTGAAGGGAAGACTGGCTGGGATTTAGGAGTGGTCAGAGAATCGATCAACAGGAAGGGAATTATCACACTGAGCCCTCTCGATGGTTGCTGGAGGATATGGTTGAGGAATGACAATGAGTACAAAGCTCTTGCTGACCCTCCAATCCGGCTCTCTCTGAAGTCCCGGCCTCAGAAGGTGGGGGTGTTTGTGGATTATGAGGAGGGTCTGGTCTCCAATTATGACATTGATGCTGCAGCTCTTATCTACTCCTTTACTGGCTGCTCCTTCACTGAGAAACTCTACCCATACTTCTGTCCCTGTAATAATGATGGTGGTAAAAACTCTGCCCCACTGATCATCTCCCCTGTCAATCTCTGAGTAGTAGAGTACAGTGAGGAGTAGACAGATACACAATAATTTAGTGTAGAAGAAATTAGAATATTTGCCAGAGCAAATGTGAATGACTCAAAACACTTAGATGTATGTGTAACGCTGAGATTTTTTGGAAATATATAATTTGCTCATGTGTGTGCAAATTCCTAAATGCATAACAAACAAAAACAAATTGTAATTTGCTTTTATGTTTTATTTTTTTACATGTTTAGTCCTTTCTGTTCACTGACAAATACTTAAAAACCTGAACAATAGCAAATAAACACCTCCTGAGATAAAAGACTGTTGGAGATGCTTAAAGTGTTTGTGCTCTGATAACAGAACTTTTGTTCCTGATGACTGTTTGTGTATCAGTGTGCAGGCTCATTTCTATATCGAGTGTGTTACCTGAACAATCAGAGTGAGCACCGTTTGGTCTCCGACTGCCTGGACTGTTTCTGCTGCATTCATCGCTCTGTTGGATACATTTCTCCATCTGATATCAGTTAATGAAAAAGAAGAAAAAAAAGTTTTATTCACGATCCACATTACATAAGTCAGACTTAATTTACCATCATATTGTTTCTTGTTTTACTGACTGACTATAGTAAATTGATTGGAGATGCACCTAGGTACATGGTGCACACACTTTAGAAAACATACATAAGTAATTTACATCCAACATTAGTTAACAGTAAAATAACATAAACATTTCCCCCAGTCCATTACAATAGCTGAAGGTAGCTGCATTAGCACAGTCACAAGTTTATAGCCTAGCTCAATTTAGTCAAAATGTTTAACATTACATTACCTGGCACATCCATTATTGCTCCAGTGGTCTAGAGCTCGTCTGTTGATATCCTGGCGGATGTCTAAATGAAAATTGTGAATTTCCAGGATATCACCGTCAGGAAGGATGATTCTCTTGTCCATTATGATAACCTTCGATTAAACCGTCCAATAGAAAACGTTAAACTCTTGTCAACATTGCCAAGTGTAAAGCGTGTGCAGATCACGGATGCAACAGATTCTCAGGAGTTTGCTCGCTTGTCACTTAGACTGTTATTTCCCGCTCGCCTTTCATTGAAAATGTATGTTATGTTAAACTGGAGGAATCTTGCCTGACTGTATTGAGCTGTTTCAATAGAGGTTTAAATTCACAAAAGTGAAACAATGTCTAGGCCGAAAACACTATTGTTACATGGCTGTCACCATTAAAAGCAGGTAATTGAGATGTGGATGCTGCCCCACAGACTGCTCGATGGTTCCCGAGCTAATTAAGCTGAGTGGGGGACAAACAGGTGTTGATGTATGGTTGACAAGTTAGTACTTCTATTTATTTTGTTTTTAATACACTTTCTAGATTTATCTATGCCTGAAAGCAATTGGTCATACTTAAAACAGGTTTGTGCAGTTCAGCATTTTTTCTCCATAATAATTTTGTCAACAATAAATCTAATAGAACATAAAACAAATAGAGTCCCAAATAGCAACTGTGTCCATTTGATAAACTCATTCCATTGTTACATGGGATTTAAAGATGCTAAAAAGTAATGTTTAAACTGGTGTAGGAATTTTCAGCTTGAAGAGAGACAGTAAAAGGAGTGTGTATCCCACTGAACAACATATACAATATATTCTAGCACGATGTATTGACACCAGTTGTTTTGTGGTCTGTTAGAGCATTCTATAGACTACAATAAAAAAAAACATAATAAGAAAAAAAAACCTTACAAGTCTTTAGTGCTTTGCTACAGCTTAAACACACCTTGTACCAAAAGTGCGTCAGGAATCCAGTGAAACCTGAAATACAACAAATACTCACCTGCAGAGCAAAAAGAGGTGGAGCAGCAAACGAAAACCATGGCATGTATTGACGTCACCTTCCTCAACTGAAACTAAACTTTAGTCCGCGTGGCAGTAGAACTAAGGAGACAAGTCTCTCTGGAAAAGTAAGAAACAGGAAAAATCAGGACAGGCATCAGTCTCTGTTAAAGACAGGTAAGTACAGCATATAATATTTACTGTGTTTCAACAAACACTAACACAAACTAATCTACTCAGAATTTTGTTTTTGTTTTAATGTATGGTGTCAAAAAAGATTTCTGCTTGAATGCAAAAAAACTGCAAAAATCAAGGAATACAACCCGCTTTGTATCATTACAAAGTCAGTAGTATAATACAATGAAGGAGGTTTGTCTTCCCCCAGTCTTCCGTGGGCACACCTGTCCTGATTTCTCTATTGTGAAAACTATTCCATTGACGTCAACTCCTGGGGAAAAGAACACATTTTAGAGTAGCATACAAAGTGTTATGATTTTTGTCAAAGTATCACCATGGACTGTATATTATCACAGGAATAAGTTTGTTTTCCCCAACTAACCCTCTAACTAAAGTTTACGGCTGTGAAGTAGTGGGTTTGGCCTTGGAAGGCAGCGAGTGCAATGCATTGTGGTAGTTTGAACAAAAAAGCCCCTTTCTGTCTTTTGTCTGGCCAGAAGGTTCCGATTTCAAACATTACTGGACATTTCTACTATATAGGTAACCGAATTTCAATAAACGTACATCTTTTTAGCAGTGAAATACTACATTTAGAAATTATTCTAAATTGATTTCTGATATTCAAATCAAATCAATCGTTTTATCATTCCTGCTCTGATTTCTCACATTTCATTTGTGATGTTAGAGGGTAGGATTCAAGATGACTCTCCTAATATTCTATTATTTTGGTTTGACTTTTGCTGAATACGTGACCAAAATAGCTAATTAGAGGGTTTTTTCACACTTTTTGTCCTCAGATTGTAGAGATGTCTGCTGCCAGCTGTCTGCTGAGTGAAGATCAGTTCCTGTGCTCCATCTGTCTGGATGTGTTCACTGATCCAGTCACCATCCCATGTGGACACAACTTCTGTAAAGCCTGCATCACTGAACACTGGGATAGAAATGTCCCCTGTCGGTGTCCCAACTGCAAAAAGATTTTCTCCACAAGACCTGAGCTGCTGGTCAACACCTTCATCTCTGAGATGGCTGCTCAGTTCAGAGCGTCAGCTCAACAGGAAGCCAGCAGCAGCAGCTCAGAGCAACAAGCTGCAGAACCAGGAGAAGTTCCCTGTGACGTCTGCACTGGAACCAAACTGAAGGCCATGAAGTCCTGCATGGTGTGTCTGGCCTCATACTGTGAGACTCACCTGGAGCGTCATCTGAGAATGCCAGGCCTGAAAAGACATCAGCTGATCGAACCTGTAGAGAACCTGGAAGACAGGATGTGTACGAATCATGATACACTTCTGGAGATGTTCTGTCAGACTGACCAGACATGTGTCTGCATGCTCTGCACTATTTTAGACCACAAGACACATGCTGTTGTTCCTCTGAAAGAAGAATATGAAGAACAGAAGGCCAAGCTGGGGAAGACAGAGGCTGAAGTTCAGCAGATGATCCGGAAGAGACGAATGAAGATTCAGCAGATGAGACGCTCAGTGGAGCTCAGTAACAAAGGCGCAGACAGAGAGATAGCAGATGGTGTTCAGGTCTTCACCGCTCTGAAGGAGTCTGTGGAGGGAAGCCAGGCCGAGCTCATCAACACCGTCAGAGAGAAGCAGAGAGAGACAGAGAAACAGGCTGAAGGCTTCATCAAAGAGCTGGAACAGGAAATATTTGAGCTGGAGAAGAGAAGCACTGAGATGGACCAGCTCTCAAAGTCTGAAGACCACCTCCACCTTCTCCAAAACTTCCAGTCTATAAACACTGCTCTATCAACCAAGGACTGGAGAGGGATCAGGGTCCGTCCACCTTCATATGAGGGGACTGTGGTTAAAGCTGTGAATCAGCTGGATGAGAAACTGACAGAACAGATGAAGAAGCTGCTTGAGGCCGAGCTGAAGAGGGTCCAGCAGTACGCAGTGGATGTGACACTCGATCCTAATACAGCAAATCCCTGGCTCATCCTGTCTGACGATGGAAAACAAGTTAAACATGGTGATGTAAAGAAGAAGCTCCCAAGGAATCCAGAAAGATTTGATAATTGTCACTGTGTCTTATCAAAGCAGAGTTTCTCTTCAGGAAGATTGTATTATGAAGTTCAGGTTGAAGGGAAGACTAAGTGGGATTTAGGAGTGGCCAGAGAGTTGATCAACAGGAAGGGAAAAATCAGAGCGAGCCCTCGGTATGGTTACTGGACCATATGGTTGAGGAATGACAATGAGTACAAAGCTCTTGCTGGCCCTCCAGTCCGTCTCTCTCTGAAGTCCCGGCCTCAGAAGGTGGGGGTGTTTGTGGATTATGAGGAGGGTCTGGTCTCCTTTTATGACGTGGATGCTGCAGCTCTTATCTACTCCTTTACTGGCTGCTCCTTCACTGAGAAACTCTACCTATACTTCAGTCCCTGTCTAAATGATAGTGGTAAAAACTCTGCCCCTCTGATCATCTCTCCCGTCAATCACATAGAGTAGAACAACTATTTAATTTCAGTGCCGCTATCGCCATGAGACCTGAACGTCCTGCAGTGAATGCTACGTTCAAGTGTTGTTGGCATAATCAGAAAAACGCTTTCTGACTGGGAAAATTAAAAAATACCCCCTCATTTCGAAAATAACTTATTAACTCGGTCATAATTTTGGTAGATGCTGCTTTGATTTGATATCCAGTCTTTTTCCACGTTACACATAATAAATACAATTTAAAAAGGCCAAAAGAATGACAAGCAAACATGGGAACAGGGAATGTCCGTCACACCATGAATGCAGCACATCGTGCTTAAGTGTGAAAACAGACAACATGGCTTTGATTGTGTCTGACTTTCAAAGAAGACAGGTCGCCTGTTATTTGTAACACATGTTCCAAGCAAGTTCCACAAGGAGGTAAACGTAGCATGAGCTTCAGTACGTCAAACCTGATGAGTCCGCCGCGGCGCCGCCCTTCAACACCTTCCACTGGCTGAGTTTTCATAGCGGGGCGCGGCCAGCTGGAGTCACGAGACGGAGGAGCTAAACCGCGGCAGAGCCGTCACAAAACCAGTGAAATCCCTGGGTAACTCAGACACTGACGCGGCCGCTCCTTCCGTAGTAAAACAATGGAACAGCCAGCGCACAGCAATCATGACAGCGATCATGTATTGGGGCCTATAGAACCCTTCGTTGTGCATTCATAAATCATGATGTTAGTCTGCTGGACACGTGATGACCAAGGAAAGAAACAGACTTGCATGCGAAAAGGCAAAGATGCTGCTTCTCATTAAAAAAAAATCTTCCCCTGATCCGTCAAAAGGTGGAAGGGTAAATAAATAGTACAGGAAACAAAGGTTGAGTGTTGAGAATACAGTGCGATATCAGGACAGAACATATGCCACCTTTTTAGGTCTTGATCATATATACTGTATGTGTCTGTGTTATCGGTATCAGTATCGGCCTTTAGGAGCTGAAAGTTATCGGTTATCGTATCGGTTTGAAAAGAAAAGTTATCGGGCATCCCTACTTTTTTGTAAATATTTGTCTTTGATACGTCATATTGCTTCTTACTACTACAAAACACCAATGTGATCACGCTTATTGATATTATCTAGTGTTGTCTCATTTATTCAAATTCTTCCTACTCGGCTTCTAGACTGTTTAATCCTCAAAAAACTCAGTACTGTACTCAGGGATAAGAAGCATTTCCATGTTCATTAAATGTCTGGACTTCAAGTTGAAACCTGTTTGTTGTCTGATCATTGTAAATATTAGAAGTGTTGCAAATTGACACAAAATACTCAAATTATGTTCATGAATCAGACAGAGGTAATTTGCTTTTTTTGTCTGCTTTTCTTTTTAAATAAAAAAGCTAAATAAAAAAAAATTGTGTCAGGTTGAGTTATTTTGTTTCTGATTCATATCTAAGATACAAAAACTGTTGATTTTTAATGATGACCAAATTAAGTGATTAAAAACACAAGCAGATGTTCTCAGACTGATCCCATCACATTTTAAATGGTTGGTAGTGTGAGATAATGTTGCATGTTATTACATCCTTTAGTGCTTTGCTGCAGTTTAAACACACCTTGTACCAAAAGTGCATCAATAATCTGGTCAAACCTGTAATAAAACAAAGGCGCACCTGCAGAGCAATAAGAGGTGGAGCAGCAGATGCAAAATCACAACATGTATTAACGTCACCTTCCTCAACTGAAACAAAACTTTAGACGGAGCGACAGCAAAACTAAGGACTAGACAAGTCTCTCTGGAAAAGTAAGAAACAGGAAAAATCAGGCCAGGCCTCAGTCTCTGCCAAAGACGGGTAAGTACAGCTTTTGTAATATTTACTGTGTTTCAACAAACAACATTAGCACACACTAATCCACTTAGAATTTTTTTTTTAATGCATGGTGTAAAATAAAACTTTTTCTTGAATGCAAAACAACTACAAAAGTCAAAGGAATACTTCACCTTTTAGCAACCAGCTTTGTATCATTACAAAATCGGTAGTATAATACAATGAAGGAGGTTTGTCTTCCCTCAGTCTTCCCTGGGCCTAGCTGTCCTGATTTATTTAGTGAGAAAAGTATTTCAGTGACGTAAAATCCTGGGGAAAGAACACAGTGTAAAGTAGCATGCAAATTGTCTGAATTGAGTATCACAATGGACTGTGTATTATTACTGTCCGGGAATTAGTTTGTTTTCACCAACTATCACTCTAACTAAAGTTTCTGGCTGTAAAGTAGGGGGTGTGGCCTTGGAAGGCAGTGAGTGCAATGCATTGTGGTAGTTGTAGGATTTCTGCCATTTGATCAAAATTGACCCTTTCTGCCTTTTTTTGGGCCAGAAGGTTCTGATTTCAAACACCACTGGACATTTCAACTATATAGGTAACCGAATTTCAACAAACCTTCAGCTTTCATTTCATTTCATTTCATTTATTGTTTATTTAGCAGGGACAGTGCACAATATACAATTGAGCCAGATTATAGCCACATGGCTAATTTTCGTCTGTAGTCCCTGGACAGGAATTGGTGTTAAGCTAAAAACAAAAAGGATTAAAATGAATAATAATACAAGAATTTGATAATACAATTAAAAGGTGCCCAATGTGCAAATATAGGCTCACAATATTGCATGACCAAGAAGGCATATCTAGTTAAAAGAATACACCAAAACAAGATGTATAATAAAGTAAACATAAAACACCAAACATGAGATAAATGACTAAAAATGTTCACATCGCTGCCCTGTTTTTAGCCATTTCTTGAGACCTGATTTAAAACTACTGAGTGTGTTGCTTTGCCTAATACCTACAGGAATACTGTTCCATAGCCCTGTTGTTTTTACAGAAAAGGCACTTTGACCAAAAGTGGTCCTTCTAAACACACTTAATGAGTCCCCTCTAGATGATGCTCTTGTGTTGTTTTCTGCTCTACTCAGACTCACAAATTTCTTAAGAGGGGGGGGAGCAAGATCATTTAAAATTTTAAAAAATAAACAGCAGTTTGAAAAAGAAATAAAATTGTCCAGACTAAATAAACCATACTTCTGTATGATGGGACAGTGATGGTATAAATTAGATTTTTTGTCCAGAATTTTAAGAGCCTTTTTATAGGATTTGCGAATCAGTGACAGGGCAGTTGTATTTGCTTGAGACCAGATGGTCAAGCAATATGAGATGTGAGTTAAAATCATTGAGTGGAAGTAAAGTTTCGCTGCCTCTGTGGTCAACTGATTCCTTATTATCTTAAAATGTACGAGGTTCATTTTAACTCGACCATTGACCTTTTTAATATGTTTTTTAAAACTTAAATGGGAGTCAACAATGACCCCTAAGTATTTAAAATCCTCTACTACCTTGAGCCTTTCTCCCTTAACAAATATGTCTGGCTCTTGAGTGGTCTTTTTGCGTATAGTGAAATACATGCAAACTGTTTTTGACGTATTAAGTGTCAATCAAGAATTATCCAACCAGTCCGCTATCTTACTCAATGCTGCATTGAGTTTGTATGCTGCGTGTTGTTTTGTTTTTGCATATGCGTATATCACTGTGTCATCAGCATACATTTGAATGTTTACATCAGGACAAACTAAGGGAAGATCATTTATATACATACTGAACAATAGAGGGCCCAAAATGGAACCCTGGGGAACCCCTATTGAGCATGTATTTTCAGTGGACAGTATATCATTAATTCTGGTGCAATTCTTCCTACCTGATAGATATGATGAAAACCATTTAATTGTGTCAGTAGAGATGTTATGTGAAGACAATTTAGAAACTAAAACATTATGGTTTACAGTGTCAGTACAGTATTTACTTTCCAGTGGTGAAGTACTACATTAATGATTCTAAATGACTTTCTGATATTCCAAACTAATCAATAATTATATCATTACTGCATTGATTTTCCACGCTTTCATTTGTGACGTTAGAGTGTCGATTTAAGACTCTCCTAATATTCCATTAATCTGGTTTGACTTTTACTGAACAAATAATCAAAAAATAGATAATTACAGTTTTTTTCACATGTTTTCCCCTCAGATTGTAGCCATGTCTGCTGCCAGCTGTCTGCTGAGTGAAGATCAGTTCCTGTGCTCCATCTGTCTGGATGTGTTCACTGATCCAGTCAGCACACCATGTGGTCACAACTTCTGTAAATCCTGCATCACTCAACACTGGGATATTAACGTCCCGTGTGACTGTCCAAACTGCAAAGATGTCTTCTCCAAAAGACCTGAGCTGAAGGTCAATACCTGCATCTCTGAGATGGCTAATCAGTTCAGACAGTCAGCTAAACAGACATCAGCAAAGGTTCCCTGGTATGTATTCTCAGGGACCAAACTAAACGCCCTGATTTTTTGCCTGGTGTGGCTGATATGTGTCTGCATGCTTTATGCTGTTTTTGTCCACAAGACACATCATGTTGTTCCTCTGACTGAAGAATATGTAGAAAAGATGGTTGAGCTGAGGAAAACAGAGGCAAGAATCCTGCAAATGATCCAAAAGAGACAAATGAAGATTCAGGAGATGAGACGCTCAGTGGATCTCAGTAACCAAGGTGCAGACAGAGAGATAGCAGATGTTGTTCAGGTCTTCACCGCTCTGAAGGAGTCTGTGGAGAGAAGCAAGGCCGAGCTCATCAACACCGTCAAAGAGAAGCAGAGTGAGACAGAGAAACAGGCTGAAGGCTTCATCAAAGAGCTGGAACAGGAAATCTCTGAGCTGGAGAAGAGAATCACTGAGGTGGAGCAGCTCTCACAGTCTGAAGACCACCTCCACCTCCTCCAAAACTTCCAGTCCATAAACGCTGCCCTACCCACCAAGGACTGGACAGGGATCAGTCTCCGACCACCTTCATATGAGGGGACTGTGGTGAGAGCTGTGAATCAGCTGGAGGAGAAACTCAGTGAACAGATGAAGAAACTGCTTGAGGCCAAGCTGAAGAGGGTCCAGCAGTACGCAGTGGATGTGACACTCGATCCTGATACAGAACATCCCAAACTTAGTCTGTCTGATGATGGAAAACAAGATGAACATGGTGGTTTAAAGAAGAAGCTCGCAGATATATATATTTTTTTACTATCATTATTGTATTATTTTTATTTTTAATCCAGATTTTACTATGAGGTTCAAGTTGAAGGGAAGACTGACTGGACTTTAGGAGTGGCCAGAGAGTCGATCAACAGGAAGGGACCAATCAGAGCGAGCCCTTGGTATGGTTACTGGACCATATGGTTGAGGAATAACAATGAGTAAAAAGCTCTTGCTGACCCTTCAGTCCCTCTCTCTCTGAAGTCTCGGCCTCAGAAGGTGGGGGTGTTTGTGGATTATGAGGAGGGTCTGGTCTCCTTTTATGACGTGGATGCTGCAGCTCTTTTCTACTCCTTTACTGGCTGCTCCTTCACTGAGAAACTCTACCCACACTTCAGTCCTGGTCTCAATGATGGTGGTAAAAACTCTGCCCCTCTGATAATCTCTCCTGTCAATCACACAGAGTAGAACATCTATTTGATTTTCAACAGAAGAATTCACCATTTAGTGTGACATTTATTTTAATTGGTGTTTTATTTGGTTGTCATCAAGACTTTTTACTCTTTTATTTCTGGAAATATTTTTCTTTGATGTATCACAATGCTACTTACTGCTACAACACACCAATTTGACCACACATTGATAGTATCTAGTGTAGTCTCTTTATTTTAATAACTGCCTACTCGGCTTCTAGACTGTTCAATCCTCGGAAAATAATGTACTCAGGGATAAGAAGCATTTCCATGTTCATTAAATGTCTGGACTCTAAGTTCAAACCTGTTTATTGTCAGATCATTGTAAATATTAGAAGTGTTGCAAACTGACACAAAATACTCAAATTGGGTTTATGAATCAGACAAAAGTTTAAGATTGTTTCTGCTTTTATTTAAAAATATATATAAATAATGTGTCTTGAGTTATTTTGTTTTTGATTCATATCAAAGATTAAAAAACTGTTGATGTTTCTAATGATGAACAAGTCACATGATTAAAAACACCATCAGCTGTTCTCAGACTGACCCCATCACATTTTAAATGGTTGGTAGTGTGAGATAATGTTGCACGTTATTAAAGGTTTGAGTTGTGTTTGAACAGCTGATACAGTATGAACACTAAACCAGTGCCACTAGTCTGGAGAGAATAAGTTAAATCAGATGCTGCCCTCTAGTGGAGTTCATAACAGACTGCAGCCTGTGGCCATATGAGGACATGCTCTTAAACAACTACATACACAGTCTGATGCTGAAGCAAGTCACATGAATGCAGGAGCACAAAGCAATATTAGTCTTATTGGAGGGAGTACTTTGTCTAGTGCCATTGATGAGTATGTTAAGGGTAAAGATATCTTTATTCCATATGGAGTGGAGTGTATAACAAGCAAATTATCTTTATAAATAACTATCACAAGACTGATATCAATGCTGGTTCTGATAACAGTCCTGTACCTTAAAATGTCTACAGTCCCAGATTATGTAATTGATAAACAGATACAGTAACTATGATAATTATAAATATATTGTATTTTATTAGACACACTATGGATTTTCCAGTGGTGGAAAATAATTAAGACTAAAATATATTATCTTAATTTCACTTAAATTCTCTGAAATATATTTTATATTACTAATTTTCCAACCTAAAATTCTAAATGAGTCTACTTGTAGGGCAGTGATGAAGGTTTGAAATATAAACAAAGTGTATTAACTTTTCTCCATGTAATGTGTTAAGGTAAGACATCTTTCCTGTGAAGAAAATATGGTGAACTGTTTGGAAATCAGCAGAAAGCGAAATTACTGCCATAACAGTGACTGAACATTGGGTTGTTTGTGGGATTGTAGAGGGACTTCTAAGGGGGCTCTAAAGGGAGCGTTGTAGCCTATTGATCAACAGATACAGTATGGTCCTGAAAATCTTGACTGACCTCCTTGGTTATATTGTCTAGGTGTAATTGTTTGTTCTTTTGGACCCTGTGTTATTCTACTGTACAAAAAAATAAGAGAAAAAAACAATAAAACTCATCTTGTTCCAAAGTTATGCCAGTTCATAAGGAGGCAATAAAAGTTGAGTCACAGAGCTACACTGAGAGGTGGAGCAACACTGAAATGGGAGAGCTGCAGAGGCACATTCCCTCAGGTAAAAGTTAAAGTTTGTCAGAGTGACAGCAGGACAACATTCAGGACGAGTCTATCTGAATCTCTCTGAAGACAAATTCAACTGAATCCATCAGGTTGTTCTCAACTAAACAGCAGAATCTCTGACAAACACTGGTGAGTACACTGCCTTTCAAAGTCAACATTCAATGACACTCAGTAAATACTTGCTCAAAGTTGAGTTAAAACAAGAGTATGACTGTTTAGTGTGTCTTTTATATACTGAATATTTTGCCACAGAAATGTGTCATCTAGATAGAATAATATGAAGATTGTGACAGAACTAGAGAGCAGCTGTAAAAGACCAAAACACAATGACTTCAACTTGATCTGATTTTTTTTTAAAACATCTTGTGTGTCGTGTAGTTAAAACATTCATTTTTATCCTCAAACATCTTAGCAATTAAGTTTGTGAAACCGTATACATATATAAGGCAGCAGCTAAATCCAACCATAAAGAAGTATAAACTGGCCATGATTAATGCTTACTGGTCTAATTTAGATGCCCTTTGGATTGTACAGTTACTGATTTCATCTGACAGCTTCTTCTATTGCATATACGGTCATACAATATGACATTGTTGAACACATTTTATAACTTTATATGCAATATAGAGGCTGTAAAACTCAGTGTGTAACACCACTGACTTTCCGACAGGACTTTCGTAAAGGACACCCGTGTTAAGATTCAGGGTTTGCCAAGTCAAGTGTTGGCCCCCAGGGAAGACCCTTAATGCTACCTGCCTACCTAAAGTTGGAAGGTGCTTTGGATGAACATTTCAGATGAATTAAATGAAGTGTTAACATATGATAGTCTGTTGCAAACTGTGTAAAGTTATGTAGTAATTTCTGTCTGTCTTTTTCAGACAGTACAGTGTATTATATTGACTGTGTTTTAACAACCAAAATCTACTGAGAGAGGAAGACCCACTTAGGGCGTAACCAGGGCAAATGTTTAACTGAGGTCAGTGACATGTTGCTCATGGTATCTCTCTCTCTCTCTCTCTCTCTCTCTCTCTCTCTCTCTCTCTCTCTCTCTCTCTCTCTCTCTCTCTCCACTTGTTGTTGCTTCTGTATATTTTGTCTTGTATTAGTTTTTTCTATCCTAGTCTGGCTGTTTTTATGTATTTTTTGAGTATTTATTTCCAGCTTGGTGATCGCATAGAAACATCAACACTGACCTGCACATCTGAAACTCTCTTTCGCTGTCAGCACAGTCCATGATAATCCAATGCCATGTTTCAGTGAATCAGAGGCTGTCATCAAAAGATCAGTAATTACATTTTTGTTTTTACACCTTTTTCCCCTCAGATTGTAGCCATGTCTGCTGCCAACTGTCTGCTGAGTGAAGATCAGTTCCTGTGCTCCATCTGTCTGGATGTGTTCACTGATCCAGTCACCATCCCATGTGGACACAACTTCTGTAAAGCCTGCATCAGGAAACACTGGAATAGAAATGTCCCATGTCGGTGTCCCAACTGCAAAAAGGTTTTCTACACAAGACCTGAGCTGCTGGTCAACACCTTCATCTCTGAGATGGCTGCTCAGTTCAGACTGTCAGCTCAACAGGAAGCCAGCAGCAGCAGCTCAGAGCAACAAGCTGCAGAACCAGGAGAAGTTCCCTGTGACGTCTGCACTGGAACCAAACTGAAGGCCCTGAAGTCCTGCCTGGTGTGTCTGGCCTCGTACTGTGAGACTCACCTGGAGCCTCATCTGAAGATGCCAGGCCTGAAAAGTCATCATTTGATCAAACCTTTGCAGAACCTTGAAGACAGGATGTGTAAGAAGCACAATAAACCTCTGGAGCTGTTCTGTAAGACCGACCAGACATGTGTCTGCGTGCTCTGCACCCATTCAGACCACAAGACACATGATGTTGTTCCATTGAAAAAAGAATATCTAGTAAAGAAAGCCAAGCTGGGGAAGACAGAGGCTGAAGTTCAGCAGATGATCCAGAAGAGACGACTGAAGATTCAGGAGATGAGACGCTCAGTGGAGCTCAGTAATGAAGGTTCAGACAGAGAGATAGCAGATGGTGTTCAGGTCTTCACCGCTCTGAAGGAGTCTGTGGAGAGAAGCCAGGCCGAGCTCATCAACACCGTCAGAGAGAAGCAGAGAGAGACAGAGAGACAGGCTGAAGGCTTCATCAAAGAGCTGGAACAGGAAATCTCTAAGCTGGAGAAGAGAAGCACTGAGGTGGAGCAGCCCTCTTACGACTCCCTTCTCCTAAACTTCCAGTCCATGAACACTGCTCCACACACCAAGGACTTGAGAAGGTTCAGCGTCCGTCCACCTTCACATGGAGGGACTGTGAGGAGAGCTTTAAATCAGCTGGAGGAGAAACTCAGTGAACAGATGAAGAAGCTGCTCGAGGCCGAGCTGAAGAGGGTCCAGCAGTACGCAGTGGATGTGACACTCGATCCTGACACAGCACATCCCAAACTCATCCTGTCTGATGATGGAAAACAAGTTAAACATGGTGGTGTAAAGAAGAAGCTCCCAAACAATCCAGAGAGGTTTGATACTTGTGTTAATGTGTTATCGAAACAGAGTTTCTCTTTAAGAAGAGTTTACTATGAGGTTCAGGTTGAAGGGAAGACTGGCTGGGATTTAGGAGTGGTCAGAGAATCGATCAACAGGAAGGGAATTATCACACTGAGCCCTCTCGATGGTTGCTGGAGGATATGGTTGAGGAATGACAATGAGTACAAAGCTCTTGCTG
Organism: Hyperoplus immaculatus; assembly: GCA_949357725.1. Lineage (NCBI taxonomy): Eukaryota > Metazoa > Chordata > Actinopteri > Uranoscopiformes > Ammodytidae > Hyperoplus > Hyperoplus immaculatus. The sequence goes on along the minus strand of OX442354.1, from coordinate 907,929 downwards.
ACCCTCCAATCCGGCTCTCTCTGAAGTCCCGGCCTCAGAAGGTGGGGGTGTTTGTGGATTATGAGGAGGGTCTGGTCTCCAATTATGACATTGATGCTGCAGCTCTTATCTACTCCTTTACTGGCTGCTCCTTCACTGAGAAACTCTACCCATACTTCTGTCCCTGTAATAATGATGGTGGTAAAAACTCTGCCCCACTGATCATCTCCCCTGTCAATCTCTGAGTAGTAGAGTACAGTGAGGAGTAGACAGATACACAATCATTTAGTGTAGAAGAAATTAAATATTTGCCAGAGCAAATGTGAATGAATCAAAACACTTAGATTTATGTGTAACGCTGAGATTTTTTGGAAATATATAATTTGCTCATGTGTGTGCAAATTCCTAAATGCATAACAAACAAAAACAAATTGTAATTTGCTTTTATCTTTTATTTTTTTACATGTTTAGTCCTTTCTGTTCACTGACAAATACTTAAAAACCTGAACAATAGCAAATAAACACCTCCTGAGATAAAACACTGTTGGAGATGCTTAAAGTGTTTGTGCTCTGATAACAGAACTTTTGTTCCTGATGACTGTTTCTGTTTGAGTGTGCAGACTCATTTCTGTATCGAGTGTGTTACCTGAACAATCAGAATGAGCACCGTTTGGTCTCCGACTGCCTGGACTGTTCCTGCTGCATTCATCGCTCTGCTGGATACGTTTCTCCAACTGATATCAGTTAATGGAATAAAAAATAAACTAAATATATCATGGTCTTCATTACATAAGTCCGACTTAATTTACCATCATATTGTTTCCTGTTATACTGATTATAGTAAATGCAGAGGCAGAGACTGTTTAGAAACCCAAAATAAGTTGTTTACATGCCACAGTATCACATATCATGAGTTAGTTTCTACATGCACAAAAACAGATCCTAACCAGATACTCATCAAGGTCAAGATTTCATACAATAACCTGCAGACATTCCCCTCACTTTCACAGACAGCAGAGGTCATAATCAGTTGTGCAACATCTGAAACAAACAACTTTTGGTTATAAATGATCACAATAAAAGAAACATAATAATAAGACAACATGAACAAACCCCAAAACACCCTCACAAGTCTTTAGTCCTTACAATACTTTAATGCTTTACTGCAGCTTAAACACACATTGTACCAAAAGTGCATCAATAATCTGATCAAACCTGAAATGAAACAAGTCCGCACATGCAGAGCAAAGAGAAGTGGAGCAGGAAACGAAAACAACAGCATGTACTGACATCACCTTCCTCAACTGAAACTAAACTTTAGTCGGAGCGACAGCAGACCTAAGGACTAGACACGTCTCTCTGGAAAAGAAGAAACTGAAATAATCAGGACAGGCATCACTCCAAAGACGGGTAAGTACAGCTTATAATATTTACTGTGTTTCAACAGACATTAACACAAACTAATCAAATCAGAAAAAAATAAAGACCTTTGCTTAAAGGCAAAAAAAACTACAAAACTTTAAGGAATACTTCACCTCTTAGCAACCAGTTTTCTTACAATATAAAATCTGTAGGTTTGTCTTCCCTCAGTCCTCCCTGGGCACAGCTGTCCTGATATCTTTAGTGAGAAAAATTCTTCCACAACTTTAAATCCTGGGGAAAAGAACATATTGTAGAGTAGCATGCAAAGTGTTTTGAAATTTGTCAAAGTATCACCATGGACCGTGTTATTATCCCAGGAATAAATTTGTTTTCACCAACTGACACTAACTAAAGTTTACGGTTACGAAGTAGTGGGTGTTGCCTTTGAAGGCAGCATGTGCAATGCATTGTGGTAGTTGTAGGATTTCTAACGTTTGAGCAAAAATGACCCTTTCTGCCTTTTCTCGGGCCAGAAGATGCCGATTTCAAACATTACTGGACATTTCTACTATATAGGTTACCGAATTTCAATAAACCTTCATCTTTCCAGTAGTGAAATACTACTTTGAACATTCCAAATGATTTTCTGGTATTCTATATTAATAAATAATTTTCTCTTTGCTGCATTGATTTCTCATGCTTTCATTTATTATGCTACAGTGTAGAATTTAAGATGAGTCTTAAATTCTCTAATATTCCATTCATCTGGTTGGACTTTTACTAAACAAATTATCAAAAAATAGATATATTTACAGTTTTTTCACACCATTTGTCCTCAGATTGTAGACATGTCTGCTGCCAGCTGTCTGCTGAGTGAAGATCAGTTCCTGTGCTCGATCTGTCTGGATGTGTTCACTGATCCAGTCACCATCCCATGTGGACACAACTTCTGTAAATCCTGCATCACTGAACACTGGGATATTAACATCCCGTGTCGGTGTCCCAACTGCAATAAGGTTTTCTCCATAATGCCTGAGTTGCTGGTCAACACCTTCATCTCTGAGATGGCTGCTCAGTTCAGAGCGTCAGCTCAACAGGAAGCCAGCAGCAGCAGCTCAGAGCAACAAGCTGCAGAACCAGGAGAAGCTAAACAGACGACAGCAAAGGTTCCATTCTACATATTCTCAGGGACCAAACTGAACGCACTGATGTTCTGCCTGGTGTGTCCAATATGTGTCTGCATGCTATACAGTATTATAGTCCACAAGACACATGAGGCTAAAATCCTGCAAATGATCCAAAAGAGACAAATGAAGATTCAGGAGATGAGACGCTCAGTGGAGCTCAGTAACGAAGCTGCAGACAGAGAGATAGCAGATGGTGTTCAGGTCTTCACCGCTCTGAAGGAGTCTGTGGAGAGAAGCCAGGCCGAGCTCATCAACACCGTCAAAGAGAAGCAGAGAGAGACAGAGAAACAGGCTGAAGGCTTCATCAAAGAGCTGGAACAGGAAATCTCTGAGCTGGAGGAGAAAATCACTGAGTTGGAGCAGCTCTCAAAGTCTGAGGACCACCTCCAGTTTCTCCAAAACATTCAGTCCATAAACACTGCTCTACCAACTAAGGACTGGACAGAGATCAGCGTCCGTCCACCTTCATATGAGGGGACTGTGGTGAGAGCTTTGAATCAGCTGGAGGAGAAACTCAGTGAACAGATGAAGAAGAAGCTGCTTGAGGCCGAGCTGAAGTGGGTCCAGCAGTACGCAGTGGATGTGACACTCGATCCTAATACAGCACATCCATCTCTCATCATGTCTGATGACGGAAAACAAGTTCAATATGGTGATGTATGGAAGAATCTCCCAAATAATCCAGAGAGATTTGATACTGGTGCTCGTGTTTTATCAAAGCAGAGTTTCTCTTCAGGAAGATTTTATTACGAGATTCAGGTTGAAGGGAAGACTGAGTGGACTTTAGGAGTGGCCAGAGAATCGATCAATAGGAAGGGACAAATCACAACGAGCCCTCAGAATGGTTATTGGAGGATATGGTTGAGGAATGACAATAAGTACGAAGCTCTTGCTGGCCCTTCAGTCCGTCTCTCTCTGAAGTCTCCTCCTCAGAAGGTAGGGGTGTTTGTGGATTATGAGGAGGGTCTGGTCTCCTTTTATGACGTTGATGCTGCAGCTCTTATCTACTCCTTTACTGGCTGCTCCTTCACTGAGAAACTCTTCCCAGTTTTTGGTCCAGGTCTTTATGATGGTGGTAAAAACTCTGCCCCTCTGATCATCTCTCCTGTCTGAGTATTAGACAGATACACACTCCTTGAGTGTAGAGGGAATTGAATATTTGCCTGTGCAAAAATGTAAATGCTTTGTTTACTTCAGAATCAAGTTGTATTTTCTGTGGCCAAGACTATCTAAATTTAAACAAATTTAAGCAGCAATTATTATAATTATAACATAACAAATAAAAAACATTTCTACCAGTCCATTACAATAGCTGGAGTTAGCTATATTAGCATAGTCAGAACTTTAAAGCTTAGCTTAATTTAATTAAAAAAACAAAAACAATATTACGTTACCTGACATAACTACTCTTGCTCTGATGGTCTCAAGCTCGTCTGTTGTGTCTAGATGAAAATTGTACGTTTCCGGGATATTGCCAGAATCGGCAGGAAGGATGACTTTCTTGTCCGTTGTTATAACCTTCGATTTCACTGTCCCATATAAACTTTGAAGTCTTTACAACTCAAAAATGTCAATTCTGCCGACTGGTAAGCATGTGTGTGTGATGAGAACAGTGCGACAGTTTCACAGTTAACACGCTTTTCTTTTTTTTTTAGGTATAAGTACATTTTTGTTGCTAATCAAAACTGAAGTTCCATCACTGCAATGCAAATTTGTTTTCTCTGCATATATATAATATATAAATGTATTTATATATTATAGGCCATCTTTATCTCTCCATTTGAAATGTACTTGCACTATGTCTGCACTATTTTTGTGTTTATTTGTGTCTCAGACGGCTCTCTGTACATGTGTGTTTCTTTTTAAATACACAATATTTTCTTTCATTTACTTTTGTATGTTGCATGAGACTCAAGAATTTAATTGGCAACCACGGCTGATAAAATTGTTGCACATATGAACAAATAAACAATCTTGAACTCTCCATTGATTTCCATCACCTTTTTGGGCAGGGATCCTATCTGTTTATGGCTGGCTATTTCAGAAGCCCTCTGATATGATGCAATATATCTGTGTTTGTAATTTTTCTTGCCAGTGTCTCTTTACAACTGCTACCTACTACATTTATAACATGAACAACACTATTTGAGTTGCTTATTTGTTGCTAAAGATACAGTTTGTTTTCTTCTTTTTCATTGAATTTAAGTTTTATTTTGGGTATTGTTTTACATGTTCAATAAAAGTACTTGCTTGCTTTCTATCTATCTATCTATCTATCTATCTATCTATCTATCTATCTATCTATCTATCTATCTATCTATCTATCTATCTATCTATCTATACAACTCAATTGATCTATTCATCACAAACAGAGCATTCTAGCTCCTTTGTCAGTCAGTAAAATAATGCCTCACCTTCCCTTATGTACAGCCAAGAGTCCGTGTCCCTGTCCTTCCAGCTATGCCACTCCACTCTTGTCCAATAATTTAGTGTTTTTAGTCCTCTTTTCTCTGGTAAATCATGTGATGGTTGATTATTTGGTGGTGGATTATCTCGAGTTCCATTGGCCTGCAGAAAGATTTTGTTATTCGTATAAGAAACACACAAGGACAGGAAAACCATGATTGTGCAATGTTTTTTTTTTTTTTACTATACTTTTACTTTCAGTAACAGAATAGTATAATCTGTATTCCCCCAACCATGTTACTGTGCTGGCAGGCCAACATATTTTTGATATATGCCAAATATCGTAAATTGTTCATGGTAATAGTTTGCATTTGGGTGCCTTTGCGCCAAACTATCGCCTGAGGGTAAATACACAGCCTAGGCTCTGAAACAGGGATGTTGCTATAGCTACGGGGGCCCTTTGTTTACATACCTGTTTACAGAGCCTAGGCTGTGTATTCACAATGGACTTTTTCAATGCACACACAGTACAGACAGGTAGCGGATCATGAGGAGATATAAACTGATTTGGACAAAAAATAGATTTTGACAACAAGCGTTCTCCAGAATCACTAACTCCACCTTTAAATGCACTAGAAAAGATAAATAAATACTTTATTACGATAATTTAGATACTGTATAGACATTTTTAATATCACTTAGGATAAAATGTAATGCCAACTGCTCTGATGAGATTACACCCTATATTAATGTTAAAAAAATTGCTCCAAAACTAGTCATCCTCACCGAGCACCAGTGTTGGTTAACATATACAGGTGATACTCATATTATTAGAATATCATGGAAAATTAATTCGAATTGAGGCAAGCATTCATGCAAAAGGGGCACAAACTAAGTACTGAGTACAAATTGATGATTATACTTTATAGAGGGCCGACATTTCTGTATTTAAAATCCCCTTTTCATTGATTTTTATGAATTATTCAAATTTTCTGAGATTTTGAATTTGGGGTTTTCATAAACTGTGAGCCATAATAATCAAAATTATAACAAATAAAGGCTTGGAATAGCTCACTTTGCTTGTAATGAGTCTATATAATATATTAGTTTCACCTTTTAAGTTGAATTACTGAAATAAATTAACTTTTGCACAATATTCTAATTTTTCGAGTTTCACCTGTAATATGTGGCATTTTATATTGGTAATGAGATGCAAAGTAAAGGCACGTCAGCTAGCCAGCTACTCTAGCCATGATTGGGAAAAAAACTGCATGTTTTCAACTAGCTAGCAGTTAGTTAGTTTTTGGCTTTCAGTTAGCTAGACAAGACAGGCTACACAGCTTAATGCAAGAGTTATGTACTAGCTTAAACTTGACACCGGCAACTATAAAGGTAATAAAGTAGGCTAAAGTATATTATTACACCATTACAAATAGCTGGATAGTTAGCTACTTACATTTATATACAGCATCTCTATTTGGCGCGAAGCAGCGAGGATCGAGAGAGAGAAAGACAAGACGCCGAACTGCGCTAAACTAACGGAGAGTTTAGGAGATGGTACGGTCCATTGTAGGGGTGTTAGAAATCCTACTACAAGATTATTCCAGACGTGACGTGAGAGAAATATATTTTAATATTTTGGATATGGACACAAGATGGATGTGTTGAGAGAATAAGCTAATGTAACTTCACTAAGTAGGCTTAATTTGGGTTTTACATGTGGATTACTGGAAGGGGTCCGGACATTTTGGGGTGACCAACTGACCACTGTATTTTCAATTGTATATTCCATTGTACGTTTTAATCAAAGACTGTAAAAAAAAAATAGGTTTTATTGCAGATGTTAGTGTGTGTAGCTGTGCATTCTCCAGGGAATTCAACATGGAGTTTGTGCATCCTTTGAATTTGTGGAAATATTAACCTATTAGTGAATTTCTTGTTTTTTTTTATTTTATTCTATTTCTATATTTTTAATACGTTCTTATTTAATTTTAATTGTTTTAATTGTATATGTTTTATTTTTTAGGTCTATTTTTCTCTATTTGTTTTATATAACTTTATTCAATGTGTATTTTTATTTTAAAACATTACATTTGTCAAATTATTTTATTTTTTATTGCATGTGTGTAGTTGCTAATTTTTTTAAATTTTGTTTAATTGTATATTATTTTATTTTTATTTTATTTTAATTTGTATACAAAAATAAGGAATTCTTTACGCTTACTTTTTTCTCTCTTTTTCACCTCTCACCATCACAGACGTCACATGGAGGCGACGTACAGGCGTGTGGTGTTTTTTAATGGGGTGAAACTGCGCATGCGCATTATCAGGAGTCCTTGGCTACTCGGCCTGTTGGAGGTGACTGCAGCTGTGACAAGACACAGACAAAATGCAGAGCTGGACGCCGTTATATCGCTCTCTGGCCACGGTAAGGACGTGATTTAATAACCTAAACAACCAGCGTGTGTTGTCCTTAATGTTTTGGTTATGGTTGGCACCGGGGACACTGTTGTTTTCACGCCCGCGGCCAAGGCCTGGTTAGCGGGTCAGCTAGCAGCTCTACCCTAGTGGAGAAAACAAACGCCAGACTCCATTGGAAAAACCTGCGATTTAAGGATTTATTGTTGCAAATAGCGATATAAATTGTTTTTTTAAGATGTTTTCTAGTTCAATAAGTCTCCTATTTGAATTCGGCATGAGCAAAATGGCCAAAAAGTTACATATTCAACACTAATTTTCAACTTTTGTTTCGTCTGTCATTATGTCATGTTATCATGCTAACGCAGTTGACAGATATGACCTAACTGCTTAACCTTAAATGCATTGTAGCCTAATGTATTTGGTTATTGTGGCAAGTAACAGATTACAGCACAATATGAATGTTTATGTTGAATTTGTGCCTTTTTGGATATTTTGCTCATGCCGAATTCAAAACGGAAACTTGTAAAAGTAGCCGATACAACATATTAAAAAGACATCTTAAAATATGTGGATTTCACCTCTATTAAATGTGAAAACCACATATCTAATCAATGTAATGTCTCAATGTGCCCATATCAGGTTGTGTCATTAGGTTAGGAGTTAGGTAATAACTGATAACTACCTTAGCATGCGAACGTGACATATAAGTGACAGATTACAGCACAATATGAATGTTAATGTTGAATTTGTGCCTTTTTGTCGCTTGTATGCCATGTTCGCGTGCTAAGGTAGTTAACAGTTATTACCTAACTCCTAACAAAATGCCTTAAAATGTACATATTGCACACATGTTGTAAATAGTGTTAATTACATTGCACATTTCAATTGAATGTATCTAATTATTTTCTACAGTGTTATTTCTTGTATTCTTTTGTATTATTTGACTGTGTGGTAGATGTTTGTACTTACTATGCGTCTCGTCATATTGTAAAATTGTGAAAAAAGTACTAAAAATTCTTCAATCTAACATGATTTAGGCTGTAATAACCCATACAATGGACAGGAATGTTTGCATGCTGTAAAATGTTAGTGTAGCCATAGCCATTTCTTCTATAGTATTAATTATTGGATTCTTTTATATTATTAATTGGCTGTTTGGTTGATGTTTGTTCTTACTACTTTACTTTGCCTGCAGGAACCCTCAGAATGGACCAGTACGCTGTAAAATATATAAACCCAGCCCTTATTTTATATTACAGTGTTAATTCTTGGATTATTTTGTGTTTGACCATATAATTATAATTTTTTTCTTACTATGCGTTTTGTTTCCCTTCACAGCGGAGCCACCACTTTCCCTGCAAACGTCACGGAGCGGCAGTTCTGTCCGTCAGAACTTACGCTGACAAAGCAGCAAGTGAGATAAACTCATCATAACTCATAACTCTTATCACCTGTCCCCATTAACGGCCCTTTCTCCGGTGAACTTTATCCATTAGGGCAGATAACTGGACCTCACAAAGGAAGTAGCCGTGGTGATAAATTACACACTGAGAGATTTTACATTGTGAAATAGTAAAAAAATACAGCACACGTGAATGTTAAACACTGATCCGCCAATATGCCGTCTTTTTTTATATTTATTCTTATAAGATTATTCTTTTATCACATTTATTAGACAGCTTTGGAGAGTTGAAATGGGGCAAAAGGGGGATTGACATGCAGAGAGGCTCAGTCCTCATCACAGCAGACCCCGGGTTAGAATCCAGCCCGGGTCGTTCTCTGCATGTCATTCCCCTCTCTGACACATTTCATCTCTGTCTCTCCAAACTGTTTAATAAAAGCTTAAAAAATGCCAAAAATGAATCGTAAAAAAAAAAGAAGCCTTGTTGCGAGAGTAAAGATGTTGCTTCCTTGTTCAGCCCACATCTTCCAAATTTATATTAGTTTTGTTCTGATTAAAGCTGGGGTGGAGGATTTGGGGAGAAAATGGCAGTTGGGATAAAGATTTGAATCCAAATACCTCAACCGCTCCACTTGTTCTCTTTGGTCCCTCCCCTATGGTCCCTCCCTGACACGCTCTACACCAACAAAGTCATGCCAAAGTGAATGGTCAGTCCCAACAGCCAATAAGAACAGAGAATCGCAGCCTCGATCTGATCAGTCAAAGTGTACAGCTCATGTTAACTTTGACCAATCAGAAATCACATACCCCAGCTTTAAGGTTAAATCTCTCCCATGTATTTTCTGTATCGTTATGATATAAATATATAGCATATAGGGCCGGTTTCACTGATGTGGATTAAGCCTTGTCCCGGACTAAATGGAATTTTGAATGGAGATTGTCCTTTTTAAAATACAATTTAGACCTGTACTAGGCTTAATCCATGTCTATGAAACCTGCCCATACTCTAATAGTGTGATAACCTGCTGTTAACCCTTGGTGTGTTTCCTCTGTGTAGTTGATGCAGACGTCACGGTGGTCGGCTCCGGGCCGGGCGGATACGTCGCTGCCATCAAAGCCTCACAGCTCGGCTTCAAGGTCGGACGCAATTTATTTTGATTTAAATTTTTTCATTACGAACAATTTAAAATGCAACTAGTGACAAAGACCATGAAAATTGTTAATTGTCTATATTAAAAAAAATACTTCATATTATCATGTTAATGTCGCTGTTTGAGGTTTAAAAAAATGCTGATAATTCTTAGGATTCTGTCAGAATATTAATTATTCATATTAAACAAGGCAAGGCAAGGCAAGGCAAGTTTATTTATATAGCACAATTCAAACACAAGGCCACTCAAAGTGCTTTACAGGGGCAAGATTAAAATACATAAAACACATTAGAAGACATTTAAAAGCGAATGAAAAGAAGTAAAACATTTAAATAAAATAAGAAGTACAGGTTAAAATGGAAACAGAAAAAAAACATAGGTTTTTGGACCATCTTTAGACTATAAATGTAAAAACTTATGGTGAACGCTTGCACTACCAGACTAGACACCACTGCATCTCGTTTATACACTGGAGAAAATACAGTTTTGGATTATGTCATGAAATATTGTCTGTGTTGTCTATCTTTTATTAATATCACAAAAATATCTTTGTTTTCTCCACATGGATTTTTTTTATTTTGCATTTGCCTAACTTTAACCTTAAACAAATTATATATTGCACACAATATGGGAAAAATGCATTATTAACGCAAATTAATGTGGACGTTTCTACTGTAAATCTTTCCTCTTACAGACAGTGTGTGTTGAAAAGAATGCAACTCTGGGAGGAACCTGTCTCAATGTCGGCTGCATCCCCTCAAAGGTAACAAACAAGTTTGTCTAACTGATCAATCTTTAAACAGTAAAATATCAGTTTAAAGGTGCTACGAGGAACTTTCAGTTTGTGTTAATTCTAGCGCCCCTTTGGACAAAAGCGGTAGTGTTTTTACTACGCCAGCTGTTGTTCCTGGGTGAGCGTATACCCATGACAAAGGCATTAAGAAAAACTATATAAAAAAAAAGCATTCTTTGCACTGATGGTCTCGTTTGCTGTCACATGTAATTCATGATCATCAGAGGAAAAATTAGACTGTTTCAGAAATATTTAAAAGTTCCTCGTAGCTACTTTAAAAAGCTGAAAGAACCCTGTGTTTAATACATCTCGAGATACATCGCAAATAGTTTTAAAGTAATTGAGATGATTTTTTGCAAGGAGTCAATATCGTAGAGAAATCTGTTTTCCAAGTGAAACATAATATGCACACATAGGTGAAAGTAATTTACTTTTACGTTATGATATTTTTTGTACACATTAATATATATTTTCTGTCTCCAGGCGCTGCTGAACAACTCCTACTTGTACCACCAGGCTCACGGGAAAGACTTTGAAAGCAGAGGCATCGAAAGTAAGAATCCTTACTATACGTTAAAGGGACGTTTTTGACATTTTGTGATTCTCATTGTGAGAAACCTGGACGTAGAAGGTATAAAATTCATGCCCGATCATCGAAGGCTTACCTCATGTCAACCGACAGTGTTTTAGTAATGACTCTGAATTCCTCATGGGGGCGACAGAAGTTACGCACTATAGCTTTAAAGAGACAGAACATTTCAGACAGGCTGAAAAGAGGAGATTGGACTACAATGGCACTGTGAGAAATATATAAAGGTTTTATTTTGGACACTGCACCATAAAAATAGTGTAAAGTAGAAACCCAGATTACAATTTTTAACCTCAAAATGAGCATAATATGTCACCTTTTTATATTTGAGCAAGCACAGCCCTCCTAATATATAATTTTAAAATGCTGATGTGTCGGATTTCTCTCTCAGTTTCAGGCATCACGTTGAACCTGGATAAGATGATGGCACAGAAGAGCGGGGCCGTCAAAGCGCTGACAGGAGGAATCGCACATTTATTCAAACAGAACAAAGTAAGTCTTTATCTGTCTGTCTGTCTGTCTGTCTGTCTGTCTGTCTGTCTGTCTGTATATTTTTCTATCTATCTATCTATCTATCTATCTATCTATCTATCTATCTATCTATCTATCTATCTATCTATCTATCTATCTATCTATCTATCTCTATTTTTATTTCATTTTAACAGTGAAATTACACATAATCAAAAATAAAATGCATATAAAATCGAGGTAGAGATAGACAGACAGATGGAAAGATGGATAGATAGACAGATGGTTAGATAGACAGACAGACAGACAGACAGACAGACAGACAGATAGATAGGTAGATGGTTAGACAGACAGACAGATATATGTAAAGACAGACAGATAGACAGATTGATTAATAAATAAATAACTAAATATTAACCCTCCTGTCAGGTGACCCATGTGAACGGCTTTGGGCGAGTGAGCGGTAAGAACCAGGTGATCGCCACGGCAGCAGACGGCAGCGAGCAGGTCATCAACAGCAAGAACATTCTCATAGCAACCGGCTCTGAGGTCACACCCTTCCCCGGGATACAGGTACGGCGGCCATGTTTTAGAAATGTTGAATACATTTATTTTTTATGGGGCATTTTCAAGCTTTATTAGATAGTACAGAAATGGGGAGACGGGGAAAGAAGGGGGATGACCTGCAGTAATGGTCCACGGGTTGGATTTGAACCCACGACCCCTGCAATACAGGCAATGTGGTACACGCTCTATCCACTATGCCACCGGAGCGCCCCGAATAAAACTTTATTAGAATGAGTAAAACATTATGTAATAATCTTACTGCACTGAATGGTAAAAAAAAACTTGATTGAAATCTTTTTTTTTTTTTTTTTTTTTACCTTTATTTATACAGGTAATCTCATTGACAGACAGGACATGAAGTACAAAGGAAATAGATCAAGTAAACCATAAAATTGCTGATGGCAAAAGTCCATTTATAGACACATTACATTTAGTATAACAAACCATTTTTAGAGATGGATACAAAAAAAGTAGTCCCTCCTTACTGCATGCTTAGTGCATGGGACGACTGTGGCTCAGTTGGTAGAGCGGGTCGGCTGATGATCAAAGGATTGGAGATTCGATCCCCGCCCTGCCACCTGTGTCATAGTTGTTGTGTCCTTGGGCAAGACACTTCACCCACCTTGCCTCGTGTGAATGTCGATAGTTAGCCTGCTGCTATCGGTGTATGAATGTGTGTGTGAATGGTAACGTGGGAAAGGAAAAACAGGTCTCCTTAGCAAAAGAGTCTTCGGTCTCAATGGGATCTACCTGTATAAATAAAGGTTAAATTTTATTTTTATTTTTTTAACCGCGGTTGCTAATACGTCCTCTGGAGAGATGGAGAGGGTAACGGGTTAAAGAGGAGAGTAATTTGTTGTTTTTCCCTTCCAGATTGATGAGGAAACCATTGTGTCGTCGACGGGCGCCTTGTCCCTCACCAAAGTCCCAGAGACGATGATTGTGATCGGAGCCGGAGTCATCGGCGTGGAGCTGGTCAGTGTCACTACAGGCTGATTTAGGAGTGGCTAGATTGGGCTAAAAATATGTAAAACAAGTACCGGTAGCTCATTCAAAGGGAGGAACCTGTCTTAAAGCAATGAAAGTAGCCCAATATTTATTTACTCAAAACTAAGGCTAAAATATTGAAGAGTTTTATGCTAGAAGTCATCGGGCCAAAAGTGTGTTGCGTCCAGCTAGTCTAGGGATAAAGGAAGCAACATAAAACCAGTTGTAAATGGTAAATCAAAGTTTTTTTTATTTGATAATACAGATTTAGATTGTTCAGGACAAAACATAAGGTTTAAAAAAAAAAAAAAAGTAGCCCAATGTACATGCAACTCAAAAACCATCATGTGATCGGCTGCTTTAGGGGTTTCCAGATTGGGTTAAAATATGAATAAAGACTACTCGTGTCATGGTTGTTGTGTCCTTGGGCAAGACACTTCACCCACCTTGCCCCGTGCGAATGTGTATTACTGCTGTATGTTTGAGGTGGTGGTCAGAGGGGCCGTAGGCGCTGAATGGCAGCCACGCTTCCACCACTGGTATGACTGTGTGTATGAACAGAACCTGGACCCTGTAAAGCCCTATATAAATCCAATGCATTATTGTTGTTATTTTAAGTCATTTGAGTGTAATTCTCCTCCCATCCTGCAGGGGTCGGTGTGGCAGCGTCTGGGCTCTAAGGTCACGGCGGTGGAGTTCCTGGGTCACGTGGGCGGTCTGGGCATCGATATGGAAATGTCCAAAAACTTCCAGAGAATCCTCCAGAAACAAGGATTCAAGTTCAAGCTCGGAACCAAGGTCATGGGCGCCACCAAGAGGCCCGACGGCAAGCTAGACGTGGCGTGAGTTTAACTAGTGTATACAGGGGTCCTATGGATACTTTAAGAGTCTTAAAGCTGGGGTATATGGTTTGGGGAGAAAATGGCAGTTGGGATAGAGATTTGAATCCAAATACCTCAACCGCTCCACTTGTTCTCTTTGGTCCCTCCCCTATGGTCCCTCCCTGACACGCTCTACACACCAACAAAGTCGTGCCAAAGTGAATGGACAGTCCTAACAGCCAATAAGAACAGAGAATCGTATTTTATTTTTTTTATTGGAGCCTTGCTCTGATTGGTCTAAGTGTACCGTTCATGTTAATTTTGACCAATCATAAATCACATACCCCAGCTTTAAATCAATATTTCAGAAGTAAAATATAGACGTGGCGTGAGTCAAGCAAATGTATACAGGGGCCTATGGATACTTTAAAAGGCATTTCATATAGTTATCTAATAATTATAAGGTTTTAATGGGTGTTTAAGTGACTTAAATCAATATTTCAAAAGTCTTAAAACTGTCAAGACATGGGGAGAAGGATTTTATTAATCATTTTTTTCTGACATTGCATTTTAAAAAGATAGCAATAACATATTTTAATTGATTCAAACTACAGAAACTGCAACAAATAGGGGTCAATTTGGCTGTACTATAAAACACATCTGGGGCGGCAGTGGAGAAGTGGGCAGGGAGGTCGCCTCTGGAGTGCAGGGTCAGAGGTTCGATCCCCCGCCTACCCGCCACATGTCGAAGTGTCCTTGGGCAAGACATTGAACCCCAAATTGCTCCCGATAGTTATAGCTTGCACCCTGCGTGGTAGCTGCTGCTGCTATCGGTGTATGAATGTGTGTGTGATTGGGTGAATGTGTACAAAACAATGTAAAGCGCTTTGAGTCTGTGAAAAACCAGGGAAAATCGCTATATAAGTGGAGTCCATTTACCATCTGAAGAAGTTTTGAATGGCAATTTGTTATCATTCCCTGTTTTGTAACTGTGTCTGTGTGTCTCTCTCTGCGTGTGTGTGTGTGTCTCTCTCTCTCTCTCTCTGTCTGTCTGTCTGTCTCTCTCTGTCTCTCCTTCCCTCTCTTTCTTTCTCTCTCTCTCTCTGTCTGTCTCTCTCTCCCCCTCCCCTTCCCCCTCCCTCCCCCCTTTCAGAGTGGAGGCTGCGGCGGGCGGTAAGAACGAGACCCTGACGTGTGACGTGCTGCTGGTTTGCATCGGCAGACGGCCGTACACTCAGAACCTGGGACTGGACTCAGTCGGCATCGAGCTGGACAACCGAGGACGCATCCCTGTTAACGGCCGCTTCCAGACCAAAGTACCAAGGTGTGTGTGTGTGTGCGTGTGTGTGTGTGTGTGTGTACTACTATGAAGAGGGATATACCGTAAAATTTGGTATATCAGACTCACCACAGTGTAAAAAGCAAATCAGTTTCTTGGTGCATGTTGCCATTGTGTCACCTTTTTTGGGCAATTTTTTCCGTTTTGAAACCAAAATTGACGACCCATATGATTCGTGCAGATTAAAAAAAACAACAGACAAATGACAGTGCATGTCTTTTGTCAAAGTATTAGCTCGATTATAGCGCCATCTTTTGGGTAAAATACTGCAACACATTAAAAATCCCTCTGCATTTTATACTGGTAGATAGGTCGCATAGGTATGACGCACCTCAACTTTTTAGAGGAAAAGGTAGAAAGTGCGTCTTATTCACCAGATTTTATGATAAAACACTTTATACTTGCTGTTTATTGATGATCCAAAACATTTAAAATCAGTTTAACACTGAATATTGTCTAAATCTTTGAGGACAATTACTACAATTATTGCACATTTTCCCCCCTCAGTATCTTTGCTATCGGTGACGTGGTGGCCGGTCCCATGCTGGCCCCTGACTCCTGGAACAATTTACAGCAACAAATTAAATTAAATACCCTCATACCCGCTAACCAATTTAAACATATTATTTTGAATCAGCCCCACTCCGCCTGTAACTGTTTTAATCAGGCTATTGTTCTGCTTCACCCATTTGATCTGAATGTTTTAATTGTTCTTGTCTCTTCGTCAGCTTGTTGTGTATTTGCATTGTGTGTTTTATTGTATTTTTATTCAACGTCATTGTAAATGAGGGTCACCACCCTTCAATTGATCTTTCGAGGATAAATAAAGGAAAAATGAAATATCTTTCTATTTTTCCTCCAACATAAATGTTTTTTCCCCCCCAGTATCTTTGCTATTGGTGATGTGGTGGCCAGTCTACTACAGCTATTGTCTTTTAACTCTGTCTGTCTGCGTGCAGTTGACATACCAATGGGACATATTTTTACTTATTTATTTCATCCTAACATGGTTACTTGAAAAATCCCATCCTAAACATTTGCTTCTCTCTCTCTCCCCCCTCAGTATCTTTGCTATCGGTGACGTGGTGGCCGGTCCCATGTTGGCTCATAAGGCGGAGGACGAGGGAATCATCTGTGTGGAGGGGATGGCCGGGGGAGCCGTGCACATCGACTATAACTGTGTTCCCTCCGTCATCTACACTCACCCTGAGGTCGCCTGGATCGGAAAGACTGAGGAGCAACTCAAAGAGGAGGTGAGGCGGAGGAATGCTATAGCTTACTGTCTCTTAACTGTCTTTGTCTGCATGCAGTAGACACACATGGGACATACTTTTACTTTATTATGGTCCCTAACTGGTAACACTTTACAATAAGGGACTTTACCTGTTCCTTTATGCTTAGTTAATGTTTAAATAGACGTTAGTTAAACCTGCAGTGTGTAGAATTTTGGGTTTTATTTCCTAGCAGATTTTGTAGAAAGTAATTATAATATCCATAAGTACATTTAATTTAGTGCATAATAGTTGAAAAAAATGTTTTGAATAATTATTTTTTCCCTTAGAAAGGGTCTCATATATGTCCATATTTCTGCATATTTTGGACCAAGTTCTAGTGCCGCCATCTTGAAAGTGTCATAGTTGGAATGTCATCAGGTGCATTGTTTAAAATGTAGAATTGTTCTTGTCCTTGAAGGCCACTGTAGCTTCTGTTATTATTCTAAAGGGTTGGGGTTACCCAGGGAGCGTTGCATTCTAGAACTTTGTAGAACTTTCTTGATGATGTCATATTACACACTACACCTTTAACTGTCTTTGTCTGCATGCAGTAGACACACATGGGACATACTTTTACTTTATTATGGTCCCTAACTGGTAACACTTTACAATAAGGGACTTTAACTGTTCCTTTATGCTTAGTTAATGCTTAAATAGGCGTTAGTTAACTAAGCATAGTTCATGCTTAATCAAGCATTGACAAACCTTTTAATAACTAAGCATGAACAGTTACTTAATGCTTAACCCATTGATGACTATGGCAATCTAGGATGCATGTCCTTAATGCCTGAGGGTTTTCTGAAAAAATAGTATGAATTGTCAAGTCTACCAAAACCTTAATATCTAAGCCTGTGTAGCACATAGAAACATGAAATAAAATACATTTAAAAGGTAAGGTTCACAGGTTTTATTTAAACATGCTCCCTTAGCGCTTACAAACCAACACAGTTTTCTAAAAATCGTCAAAATTAGATGGGGGAGAAAAAAAAGAATAAATAATATAGAATATTTAAAAATAATGTGCTAAACGAGGTTATAATCCTGCTTCCTTTTAGCATGGATAGTAGTGACTGAGTGTGCAGTGGAGGGATAAAGATAGACAGATATAGGAAGGAGAAGATAGCTTTATTGTATTATGTAGCTCAGTTATCACTGGCACCATAAATCCGACTTCCCAGTACAACTGGAACGCAGACTGACTCCTGCAGGAGATACAATGTGGAATCGCTCAGCAGCCGTCATCAATGGGTTAACAGGCATGACCTAACCGTGAAAAGCATTACATAACCATTAACTTCCAGTTAATTGATGTACACTTATTGTAGGGTGTTACCCTCTTAACTTTTGTCTGAGTTCATTAATATAAAATCAAAATTACAATTTGAAACATGATAACAAAATCTCAAGGGCTGTGTATTGGTATCTCCATGAGGCAGAGTCTGACCCAGGGTTGTAGCTGTCGAGTCAAAATCAAATCACTGTATCGGTTTTAAAAATTACGATAACATATTTCTTAGTAGGCATCCGGGTATTTTTCAGCGTTCTGAAACATCCTAAATCTTTTTCTTTCATACAAAATAGCAGGATAGTATGGGGATTCGAACGCAGCCCTAGTTAGAGGAACTAATATCCCAGGTTATGTATGTTCTCTTTGGAGTTTTTCGGCTCCTAAATCTCTAACCCTCCCCCCTCCTCTCCCTTCAGGGCGTCCCGTACAAAGTGGGGAAGTTCCCGTTCGCAGCAAACAGCCGAGCGAAGACCAACGCAGACACAGACGGCCTGGTGAAGATCCTCGGACACAAGGAGACTGACAGGCTGCTGGGGGCACACATCATCGGATCTGTAAGAGAATGTTTTTTTAAGTATTTTTATGCTTTATTAGACAGTTTGGAGAGACAGAGATGAAATGGGGCAGAGAGGGGAATGACATGCAGAGAACAACCCGGGTATCTCAAAATATTAAAATATTTAGAAAAAAGATTAAATAAAACCAATCAAAAAAAGTATTTTTAACACAGAAGTTTTGTTTGTGATGTTTGTTCTAGATTAATTTCACTTCATTTAAAGGTGCAGTGTGTAATATGACATCATCAAGAAAGTTCTACAAAGTTCTAGAATGCAACGCTCCCTGGGTAACTCCACCCCTTTTGAATAATAACAGAAGCTACAGTGGCCTTCAAGGACAAGAACAATTCTACATTTTAAACAATGCACCTGATGACATTCCAACTATGACACTTTCAAGATGGCGGCACTAGGCCTTGGTCCAAAATATGCAGAAATATGGACATATATGAGACCCTTTCTAAGGGAAAAAATAATAATTCAAAAAAAAAATGTCAGCTATTATGCACTAAATTAAATGTACTTATGGATATTATAATTACTTTCTACAAGATCTGCTAGGAAATGGTTTAAAATGAATCTAGAATATATGAAAGTTTCACCTTTTTGAATTATGTACAGAACAAATGATATTCAATAAAAAAATAGATGCACCTGAATATAAATCATATCAATAATTATTATTAGATTATTGTTATCACAAGAACTGAGAATGTATTTAAATCAGAGACCATAAATAATTAATAATAGATAATTAAACCTGCAGTGTGTAGAATTTTGGGTTTTATTTCCTAGCAGATTTTGTAGAAAGTAATTATAATATCCATAAGTACATTTAATTTAGTGCATAATAGCTAAAAAAAAAT
Organism: Hyperoplus immaculatus; assembly: GCA_949357725.1. Taxonomy (NCBI): domain Eukaryota; kingdom Metazoa; phylum Chordata; class Actinopteri; order Uranoscopiformes; family Ammodytidae; genus Hyperoplus; species Hyperoplus immaculatus. The sequence continues at coordinate 888,472 of OX442354.1, read as the reverse complement.
GTTTTGAATTATTTATTTTTCCCTTAGAAAGGGTCTCATATATGTCCATATTTCTGCATATCTTGGACCAAGGCCTAGTGCCGCCATCTTGAAAGTGTCATAGTTGGAATGTCATCAGGTGCATTGTTTAAAATTTTGAATTGTTCTTGTCCTTGAAGGCCACTGTAGCTTCTGTTATTATTCAAAAGGGTTGGGGTTACCCAGGGAGCGTTGCATTCTAGAACTTTCTTGATGTCACATTACACACTGCACCTTTAATATTTTTTTTTGCCTTTTGCCTGTTTCTGTTAATTGGACATTTGTAAATAAAGTTATTATTATTTTATTATTATTATTATTATTATTATTATTATTATTATTATTATTATTATTAGTAGTATTAATATATTTATTATTATTATTATTATTATTATTATTATTGTCTCTATGATGTATAACGCCTGTGTTTGCGTGTTCCCGCCTGTAGGGGGGAGGAGAGATGATCAACGAAGCCGCTCTGGCCATGGAGTACGGAGCCTCATGTGAAGACATCGCCAGAGTCTGCCACGCTCACCCTGTAAGTTCTTCACACACTCACTCACTCACTCTTTCACTAGCACACACACACAAAAACGCTCACACACACACACACACACACACACTCTTTCACTAGCACACACACACACACACACTCTTTCACTAGCACACACACACAGAAACGCTCACACACTCACTATTTCACTCACTCACTCTCAAAAGCACACACACACACACCAGACTCACTCACTCTATCACACACACGCATACGTGCTGTTGTGAAAATATAAAAAATAAAATAAAAGTCAACTCAAGTTTGGCCAGTTAGTGCTATTATGTTGTAGCTTCGGCTGTTCGACTTCTGACTTTCTTTCTTTTTTTTCTCTCTCTATCTCTCTCTCCCCATCCCTCTCTCTCTCTCCCTCTCTCTCCCCCCTCTCTCTCCCCCTCCCTCTCTCTCCTCTCCCCCTCCCCCCCTCTCTCTCTCTCCCTCCGTCCTCCCCTCTCTCTCTCCCTCTCTCTCCCCTCTCGCTCTCCCCCTCTCTCCCCCGTCCCTCCCTCCCTCCCCTCTCTCTCTCCCTCTCTCTCTCTCTCTCTCCCTCCCTCCTCCCCTCTCTCTCTCCCTCTCTCTCCCCCCTCTCTCTCCCCTCCCTCTCTCTCCTCTCCCCCTCCCCCCCCTCTCTCTCTCCCTCCGTCCTCCCCTCTCTCTCTCCCTCTCTCTCCCCTCTCGCTCTCCCCTCTCTCTCCCCCGTCCCTCCCTCCCTCCCCTCTCTCTCTCCCTCTCTCTCTCTCTCTCTCTCTCTCTCCCTCCGTCCTCCCCTCTCTCTCTCCCTCTCTCTCCCCTCTCGCTCTCCCCCTCTCTCCCCCGCCCCTCCCTCACTCCCTCCTACAGACGGTGTCGGAGGCTTTCAGAGAAGCGAATCTCGCCGCGACGTTCGGCAAAGCGATCAACTTCTAAATCTAAAAAGTGGCCGCTGTCGCACCATCAGTGAACATCAGAGAAGACCCCCCCTCGCCCCCCCTCCTCCTCCTCTGTGTGTTTGAATACAAAACTGTACCACATCTAGTTCATATGTTATTTAAATGTTTCAATAAAAGCCTAAAATGAGGGGTAAAACAAACACGGACTGCGCATCAGTCTTTTCGCTTTTCAAAAACACAAACAGGTGTGTGTAAAAAAAAAAAAAAAAAAAATTGGAATATCGTGGAAAAGTCGGTTAAAAAGTGAACGTTTCATATATTCTAGATTCATTACACAAAGTGAAATATGTCAGGACCCACACACACACACACACACACACACACACACACACACACACACACACACACACAGAGGCCATTCGGTTGTGTTAATGTTGTTGATTACAGCTGACAGCTCATGGAAAATCCATTATCTCAAAATATTAGAATATTTAATTTAAAAAAAATCAAAAAAAGAATTTATAATAATAAATATCAACCTTCTGAAAAGTATGTTTATTCTAGATTTATTTCATTTTATATAAGGAATCTAGAATATATGAACGTTTCGCTTTTTGAATAAAATTACAGCAAAAATAATGTTACTTTTCATTTGATATTAAAAATTTTTTAGATGCACATGTAGCTTCACTGATCAGAGCATATTATAGTATGCAAAGTCATTTTAACGTACATAGAGATATAAATATTACTTTGGCTGCGGTATGTCGTGTGAAGGAAGAAGGGAGTGCTATATTTGTTTTTCTGTTTTTTACAGTGTGGAAGAATATTTTCATCACAAATATGACGTGTAATCAGAGCAGGAAACAAGAGGCACATTTTAAAGTTTGAATTTGAATCTTAAAGTTGAATTTTGTGAGTCTAAACAGTCATCAACTGGATAATCAATATATGTTTAGTCGTGGTTCGGAAACTTGGGAAGTTAAGGCAAGATATGTATATTCTTTTTTTCAAATTGTTAACCCCCGTGGACAATAAAGATATATAAAAACATTTTATTATTATTTTTTTCGTTGAGAAATAATCATCAAAATGTAGTCAAAATTATCTTGTTAAGCTGTAATTTTAAAGTTTAATTTTGTGATTCGAAACAGTCACAAACTGGATTATCAGTATATTTCTTTCAGTACTTGGAAACTCGGGAGGTTGAGGAAAGATTTATTTAAATAAAAAAAATATAATTGTAATAATGTACAATAAAGATATATTACTTTTTTTTTTTTAATGAAATGCACGTGACAAGTGGCTTTCGTTTGTTTACTAAAAACACTTGGACATCTGTGCAAAACTGCATCGAATTTCTCTGCAAATTCACTGTTGTTTTACTCGTTAAAAAGGCGAATATATTACATGATAAGATCCATCTATAGACCAGAGCTGCTGATATTTGGTGGTGGATATTTTCCTGCTCTGATTACTTTACCGTGACTGGCTGTGGCCTGCTCTTGCTTATCAACATTAAAAAACCCAATAAATGCAGTTTGAGTTAAATAAGAAATGTTTGTCCGTGGTGAATTACTAAATGGTAAAATGGACTTCACTTATTTAGCGCTTTTCCCTGGTTTTCACAGACCCAAAGCGCTTTACATTGTTTTGTACACATTCACCCAATCACACACACATTCACACACCGATAGCAGCAGCAGCTACCACGCAGGGTGCAAGCTAACTATCAGGAGCAGTTTAGGGTTCAGTGTCTCTTTGCCCAGGGACACTTGGACACCCAGTGGACAACCGCCCTACACACTATGGTTGCGTTCCGAATCGCATACTTTCTACTATATAGTATGTAGAAAAAAGATTTAGGATGTCCCGATTCTTGTGGCCAGATTTAGGATGGTTAGAAGTACCCGGATGTCCTACTTCATGCGGCCAAGATTGTTAGTGTTGAAAACTGCATCCTATTTGGGCGATTCTGACCCACAATCCAGTGTGCACGTGAAGTGACGTCACATCGACGAAGCCTCAATATGAAAACAAACGGGGATGAGACGGATATAAAAGCAAGAGGCAAGATCAAGGTGCAATGTTTATGATGAAATAACTAGAGTAAAGTATGTCCCAATAGTATGCCTACTGCATCCTAACTAGATTATTTTTATCGTCGGATGTAGTATGTAGAATAGAAATGACACATTGAATGCAATTATTTATTTCAAATAATTAAAAAAAAAATCTAGCCATGGAGTTTTTAGTTGTTTGTTCCTGAACCAAAAATGAATGCATGAAAGGTGGACAACGCTTGTAGTCAAAAATCACTTTTAGGAAAAATCTCCTCACAATCTGTTAGTTCTGTGTGTTTGCTGGGGAAAAAAATCCAGTGTTAATACACAGCCTAGGCTCTGTAAACTGGCATGTTGCTAGCTATGGTGGGCCCCCTTTGTTTACACACCAGTTTACAGAGCCTAGGCTGTGTATTAACACTGGATTTCTCCTCAAAAGTCAAGGTGTAACAGGAAGGTGCCTATCAGCATCTGTTTAATCCTTCATCAAACGAAGGAGTTCCTCTCAGTAGCTGTTGTTCAATAAGACGACTCATATTTGAATAACTGGTATTTTAGCAGCAACGACTCCACCTCTGTTTGACTACTGTGTGCGTAGGTTTGTGTGTGTGTGTGTGTGTGTGTGTGTGTGTGTGTGTGTGTGTGTGTGTGTGTGTGTGTGTGTGTGTGTGTGTGTGTGTGTGTGGAGGCTTGTGTATGCTTGTCATGATGCGTGTGTGTGTGTGTGTGCGCGCGTTAGTATATGCTTGTGTGTGTGTGTTAAGTGTGTGTGTACAGCAGGTGTGGTGGCTGCTGCAGCTTGAAGTGGACAGACTTCAGGAGCTGAAGATGGCGCATTGAAACTGAGCAAGAAAAATAATTTAATTAAAGAAGAATTAAGATTCATCTAACGGCCGTGTGAACAAACGGAAGAAATGAGATTGGAAATATAACTCCTCGTCACTCTAAGGTAATTGTGGACTTTTTCTATCCATATTCCTGTCGAGAAAACACTATAAAATGTTGTTTTTGTTATGTTCAAATGGTCTCTCGTTGTTCAATAGATAGTTTTTGTGTGTGATTATTGGCCACTTTTACAGTTTCAGCAGCAAATGTTGTATTCTTCATTTTCCCTTCTCATATAATAACGTATTAGATATTTAGTCCCCATGACACAACAAACTAATTTTTAAGCAACTTTTTCTTAACTTTTTTTCAACTTTTTCTTAACTTTTTCAAGACCTGTCAAAATCTTATGTATGACATTTTGAAACCTTTTTTTAAGCCTAAAATTCTGATTATTGGATTTGAAAAGTTTTAAGACTTTTTAAATACATTTTGAAACCCTTGATTGATTTTACATTCCCACAAAATGTTGCACTGCAGGATATATTAACTCACATAGCACTAAAGTACAAGAGCTAATATCATTATTAAGTTCATTTACACAAATTAAGGTCAAAAATATTTTCAAAAGATGCATTTTACAAGAGTTTTATAGCACATGATACAGAGTTGTTTCTATAACAGAACAAAAGCTTAAAGGAATACTTCACCCATACGGAACCAGCATTCTATTATTATAAAATCGCTATTATAATATAATGAATGAGGTTTTTCTTCCCTCAGTCTTCCCTCAGTCTTCACTTGGCCCAGCTGTCCTGTTAATCCTAACTCTACATTTTACCATGTGTGATGTCACACATAGTAAAATGTAGGGTTAGACAGTGAGACCATAAAACACTCTTTCTGCCTTTTTTCTCAGGCTAGGATGAACCGATTTCTAAAATGTTTGCACATTTATACTACATAGGATCTCAGAGTTCAATACACCTTCATATTTCCACCGGTGAAGTAGGTACTTAAGCAGATATAATGATTCTGTCGGTCTGCCTCTTAGCGTGTCAGTGTAAAGTGTGTACACAGCTCGGGCTGCTTGTGAACTCGTGTTAAAGTAAACTTGTTTTTGCAGCCACTTGAACATTTCACCAGGTGATAATAACGCCCGTAACCTGCCTCTGAGTTTCTCTCAGCAGCGGGATTACATTTTCTTCAATACATTTTTTAAGCTATTGCACTTAATTTTTTACACTTTCTACACAGTGCTTGAAATGGGGGGAGGGGTTGTGTGTGCCAGTACTCCCTTATTTACATGTAAGCATGCTTAACAATAGATAGGGGGCGCGCTTAGCTCAGTTGGTAGGGCGTCCCCCCCATGGGCCTCGGCCAGCAGCGGACCCGGGTTCGATTCCAGCCCACGGTCATTCTATGCATGTCACTCCCCTCTCTGCCCCATTTCAACTCTGTCTCTACACTATCAATAAAAGCATAAAAATGCCCAAAAAAAATCTAAAAAAATTAAATTATAAAAAAAAGGGATAGATTTTATTTAGAACTGTGTTTACTTTTTTACACCAATCACAGTCGCATCGTAACTTTCTGATTCTTATTTGCTCTGTTAGATCAGACTCTGTGGGGATTTCATGGCTGCAGGTTGTAAAGCTACGAGGTAATACTGTATCAACAACAGTTTTCATATAAAATGATCCACCGCAACACAATGCATTTAACTAAACACACACACACACACACGCATATGCACACACACACACACACACACACACACACACACACACACACAAACTACAAACTACCAGGGCTTATGTGACTTGTATCTAGAAAATCGTTAAACTTTCACATAGAATTAGGCATGAGGTCACAGTGACTTTCACCTTTGACCTTTGACCTCCAAAATCTATTCAGTTCATCTTTGACTCAGAGTGGACATTTGTGCAAAGTTTGAAGAAAACCCCACAAAGCGTTAACTATGGTTGCGTTCCGAATCTCCTCCTCTTTCTTTTCTCTATTCTACATACTACATCCGACGATAAAAAGAATCTAGTTAGGATGCAGTAGGCATACTATTGGGACATACTTTACTCTCTTATTTCATCATAACATTGCGCCTTGATCTTGCCTCTTGCTTTTATATCCGTCGCATCCCCGTTTGTTTTCATATGGAGGCTTCGTCGATGTGACGTCACTTCACGTGCGCACTGGATTGTGGGTCAGAATCGCCCAAACAGGATGCAGTTTTCAACACTAACAATCTTGGCCGCATGAAGTAGGACATCCGGGTACTTCTAACCATCCTAAATCTGGCCACAAGAATCGGGACATCCTAAATCTTTTTTCTACCATACTATATAGTAGAAAGTATGCGATTCGGAACGCAACCTAATTCTTACTTTGTTTTGTTTGATGAAAATTGCCCTTAATTTGAGAGCTTCTACCGCAATTTCGTTGTACTTTGTGCAATGACAATATAGATATAGACAGTCTGATTTTGAGGACAAGAAGTGTGACTGTGACTTTCACAGTTTTGTTTACATGTGTGTACAGACTCCGCAGCCTCTTAGTTGTTCTGAGTGACTGCTGGTTGATGAGGTGTTTTTCCTGCTGATTACATTTAAGAAACAAAATGGAGGGAGGAGACATTTCCTCTTCCTGATCAAAAGGTTTTTATAAAAGCTTCTGTTTTGTGTTTTTAAGGAAAAGTCTGTTGTACAAAACCTCACATCCTTCCTCTCCACTCGCTCTCCAACACACACACACACACACACATATGGACGCAGGCACACACACACACACACACACACACACACACACACACACATATGGACGCAGGCACACACACACACACACACACACACACACACACACACACACACACACGTCCTGAGCCCTCAGAAACACTTTGGCCTCAGCCGGTCGTCTGGTGGAGCGAGTAGGGATGTCGACATTTCTTTAAAACTCATCATAAGTGAGTAAAAGTTTTTATTTTATTTATGAGAAATATGAGGGCTAGGGCGTAGAATTATTAGTAGGTACAGTTGTGTATTTGTCTTTGCTTGTGTTTGTGTGTGTGTGTGTACTTGTACAGTTATTTTTGAGTTAAATTTCAGTTTAGGACGAGTGAGGACATTTCTGGAACGTGAGGACATTTTGTCCGGTTCTCCGCCTTTAAAGGGCTGTTTGAGGGTTAACACTAGGTTTTAAGGACAGGCCTTTAAAGGGCTGTTTGAGGGTTAACACTAGGTTTTAAGGACAGGCCTTTAAAGGGCTGTTTGAGGGTTAACACTAGGTTTTAAGGACAGGCCTTTAAAGGGCTGTTTGAGGGTTAACACTAGGTTTTAAGGTTCAGGTATGAATTGGGTTCATGTTAGGGTTAGTGTAAGGGTTGGGGTAAGGCATTTATTCTGGATGTTTAGGGTTAGTGTAAGGGTTGGGGTTAGGCATTTAGTTTTGATGGTTAGGGTAAGGGGCTAGGGAATGCATTATGTCAATGGGTGTCCACAAAAATATAGCCCTGCAAGCGTGTGTGTGTGTGTGTGAGCGAGAGAGAGAAAGAGAGAGAGAGTGAGTGTGTGTGTGTGTGAGTGAGTGAGTGAGTGAGTGAGTGAGTGAGTGAGTGAGTGAGTGAGTGAGTGAGTGAGTGAGTGAGTGTGTGTGTCTTTTTCTGAGTGTGTGTGAGCGTGCGTGCGTGCGTCTGTCTGTCTGTCTGTCTGTCTGTCTGTCTGTCTGTCTGTGTGTGTGTGTGTGCGTGAGTTTGTGTGTGAGCGTGCGTGCGTCTGTCTGTCTGTCTGTCTGTCTGTCTGTGTGCGTGAGTATGTGTGTAGCGTTGTTGTTATCAGTGTGAATCAGTCCCAAGGCATTTTAATATGCTGCTGCTGTTTGTTAATGGCGGCTCCCTTCAGGTGCAGTGCCACTCAGTCATGTCCACAGAGTTTCATTTCTACAATGTTTGTTTGATTTCAGACGTCACTGTTGTTGAGAAACCTCCCGGAAAATCTTTAACTAGGGAGTTTTCATAGACACACACACACAGCGTGCGCACACACGCACACACACACACACACACACACACACACACACACACACACACACACACACACACACACTCACTCTCTCTCTCTCTCTCACTCTCTCTCTCTCTCTCTCTCTCTTCACCTACTAATAATGTTGTACTTTGTCTTACATACCTGCCAATGTTGAGACCTTTGAAATAGGGAGGATTCCAAAACCATGGCAACCATTTTTATTTTATTTTTTTTTTTAAGATTTTATTTTAATGTGAGACAATATAAGGGACCACAAAGTGACACAAGACATAAACAGACAGTCACAAAGAGAAAACAAATAAATAATAAAAAGAAAAAGCACACCAGTCTAACACTACGTCGGCTAAACCACTTCTTCTGCTTTACTCCTTCATCCAATGTTTGCAGTAGCACCCTTTCTACTGACTGATTTCTATTCCTGCTTGGTTTACACAGTGGGTTAGAGTCCCACGGAAATAGGTTAAAGTCATATTTTTCATTCGCTTTTCTAATACTTGACGTATTTTAATCTTGATGCATTTCATGCCCCTGTAAAGCACTTTGAATGGCCTTGTGTCTGAATTGTGCTATAGAAATAAACTTGCCTCCTTGTCTATGGTTGCGTTCCGAATCGCATACTCTTTCTTTTTTCTATTCTACATACTACATCTGACGATAAAAAGAATCTAGTTAGGATGCAGTAGGCATACTATTGGGACATACTTTACTCTCTTATTTCATCATAACATTGCGCCTTGATCTTGCCTCTTGCTTTTATATCCGTCGCATCCCCGTTTGTTTTCATAACATGGACCTATAGGCTTCGTCGATGTTACGTCACTTCACGTGCGCACTGGATTGTGGGTCAGAATCGCCCAAATAGGATGCACTTTTCAACACTAACAATCTTGGCCGGATGAAGTAGACCATCCGGGTATTTTAACCATCCTAAATCTGGCCACAAGAATCGGGACATCCTAAATCTTTTTTCTACATACTATATAGTAGAAAGTATGCGATTCGGAACGCAACCTATGTGTTTTTGTTTTGTTGTACCCAAAAATTTAAAAAACACAATAAAAAAATAAAACTTTCCTTTTTACTATCAGCGTTACTCCATAACTGAAACATATTAACACTGACTAACATTTTTTCACAATTTTCTTCTCGGTTCTATATCTAAACTAAAAAAAACTCCCTTTCTCTTCCAGATCTCATCTCTTCATCCTTTACCACCATGTCGACTAACCATCCATCCCCTAACTCCACTCATCCTTCACCCCATACCCCAAATCCAGCACCTAATTCCAGCCATATTATGCACCATACCACCCCCCCTCCCACTACTACCACAGTCGCCCCCCCTCCACCCAGCACTGCCTCCCTGAGAATGACCACACTCCCGGCCATCCACACGACCAACTCCACTCACACTAACACCACCTTTAACCCGGCAGTCGCTGCAATTTCCGGCCTCGTCAACGATATACTAAACAAGATCCCACGTGAGTCAATGCTGCAGATTTAAAGCTGGGGTATATGATTTCTGATTGGTCAAAGTTAACATGAGCTGTATACTTTGACCAATCAGAGCAGGGCTTTTACTATGAGTAGAACGTTAGTAGGGCTTTTCAAACACAGCCTCAATCCTTGGAATGAAAGGAAACTTGTAGTTAGAGATGCCATCAGTTTAGGGCTGCAACTAACGATTATTTTGATAATCGATTAATCTGTCGGTTATTTTCTCGATTAATCGATTTGTGTTTTGGTCCGTAAAATGTCAGAAAATGGTGAAAAATGTTGATCAATTTTCCAAAGCCCATGTTGACTTCCTCAAATGTATGTATTGTTATGTCCAAAACACAAAGATATTTCAGTTTACTGTCATAATAGGATTAAAGAAACCAGAAAATATTCACATTTGAGAAGCTGAAATCAGAGAATTCAGATTTTTTTTATTAAAAAATTACTTGAAACGATTAATCGATTATCAAAATAGTTGGCGATTATTTTAATAATAGATTAATAATCGATTCGTCGATTAATCTTTGCAGCTCTACATCAGTTGCATTGTGGGAAACGTAGTATCCAGTACTAAATTCTGTGCGGAAAAACAATGTAAAAAAAAAACAATAAAATTAACCATGCTTCATTCTGTCCATTATAAAGTGCTGAACTAGTCTTCCTGTCTCCTTTAGTGCCTCGATGGGCGATCTACACCATCTTTATATCTTTAGACATTAGTAGGGCTTTTAGTATGAGTAGGACGTTAGTAGGGCTTTTAGTATGAGTAGGACATTAGTAGGGCTTTAGTATGAGTAGGACATTAGTAGGGCTTTTAGTATGAGTAGGACGTTAGTAGGGCTTTAGTATGAGTAGGACATTAGTAGGGCTTTTAGTATGAGTAGGACGTTAGTAGGGCTTTGAGTAGGATGTTAGTAGGGTTTTTAGTATGAGTAGGACGTTAGTAGGGCTTTGGTGTAGGGCGTGTCAGGGAGGGACCATAGGGGAGGGACCAAAGAGAACAAGTGGAGTGGTTGAGGTATTTGGATTCGAATCTCTATACCAACTGCCATTTTCTCCCCAAATCCTCCACCCCAGCTTTAACTCTGTGCATTTATGAAGTGCTGAACTAGTATTCCTGTCTCCTTTAGTGCCTCGATGGGCGATCTACGCCATCTTTATCGTCGGCATCCTGCTGATTCTGATCTGCTGTGTGTGTATCTGTAAGAAATGCTGCTGCAAAGGAAAGAAGAAGAAGAAGAAGAAGAAAGATGATAAACTAAGTCTGATCGAAGTGAAAGGAAAAACTACAACGGCTCTGGTGAGTGACAGCGCCATCCAGTGGTTAATGTATGTATGTATTATTATTATGCAAAGGGAAACTAACACATAATATTCTAACACATTATACTGTTTATACTGTACATGCAGTATGGAGGTGAAACTCTGTAGAGTTAAAGGGAATTGATACAAAAATAAATACAAAAATAAATAAATAAATTTAAAAAAAAATGTAATTGGAAAAGTGACTTAATAATAATAATAATAATAATAATAATAATAATAATTATTATTATTATTATTATTATTATTATTATTATTATTATACAAAGGGCTATTAACACATGAATAAATACACATAAAAATAATAAATGTATAGATAAAATGGAAAAGTAACCTCTAACCTGCAGTGTTTCTGTTGCTCTGAAGGTGCAGCCAGATGTAACGGACGTCGACTACGGTTCAAACAAAAAGCCGAGAGGAACGCTGCTCTACTCTCTGGAATACAAGCCCGCTACGTCTGAGGTGATTATACCTTTTAATTTAAAGGTGGGGTCTGTGATTCTTTGAAAATGAGTGAAAATCTTATTTTTTTTCTATTTGCACACACACTTTACTATGGAGGTGAAAAAAAAACTTCCTTGAAAAAAGTTTAAAAAAGAAATTATTTTGTTGTTTTGCTCATGTCACTAACTGATAGTAATTTGCAAGGATTTTTACAAAAAGAAATGTTGACAACAAGCTATATATTTATTTAGCTCATATACATACACGGTGTAGTGGTCAGTAGTACTACGACTTTGAAGTGATTGTGCCGAAAACTGCATCTGTTCAGAAGGAAAAACCACACTCGTTTTTAATAGGTGTCTGCATTCGTGCAAGCTGAACTGGTGGGTACCGGACAAATGTAAGGATAACCCTAAAACATTTAAAAAAAAAATCCTCCTCTTAATTTTTATTTTTTGTTCCCTGTGGCCCTAGTACTCTTTTTATGTTGTGCAAACTGTCAACTTGTTTATTTAAATGTTCTTATTTTCTAAACTTGTCAGAATAAATTAATTTCCAATCCAAAAACATCTCGAAATACACTTTTGATGTGTGATGTTAATGGAGTTTGCCTAAATAGTCAGTTTTCTGTCTCAGCCTCTTCCAGCTCCTGGTTGGGATCAAACAGGCGAGCAGTCTGAATGCCAAAGAGTTCTGTAGGATGTATTCGTACCGGTTTAGTGTCATTAAAGCTGGGTTGGAGGATTTGGGGAGAAAATAGCAGTTGGGATAGAGATTCGAATCCAAATACCTCAACCGCTCCACTTGTTCTCTTTGGTCCCTCCCCTATGGTCCCTCCCTGACACGCTCTACACCAACAAAGTCGTGCCAAAGTGAATGGAAAGTCCCAACAGCCAATAAGAACAGAGAATCGGAGCCTCGCTCTGATTGGTCAAAGTGTACAGCTCATGTTCACTTTGACCAATCAGAAATCATATACCCCAGCTTTAATAAATAGATACATAAATAGCAGCAATTTTTTTTCTGTCCCACCCTCTTCCAGCTCCTGGTCGGGATCAAACAGGCGAGCGGTCTGAAGGCCATGGACCTGGGAGGAACCTCGGACCCGTACACTAAAGTTTACATCTGCCCCGACAAAACCAAAACCTGTGAGACCAAGGTCTTCAAAACAACTCTCAACCCCGTCTTCAACGAGCAGTTCACCTTCCCGGTAAGAGGTGGTTTGACGTAGTTTGGTTAAATGCATTGGTTTGAAAATGAATTTAGAATTTGTGTACGAAATGTTGCTGTGATGATTACTCTTATAATGTGTGGCCCTAGAGGGAGCTGTTGTTATTAATATATACATGAACCGATAATAACCTGTATGTTCCTATAAGATATGAATCTAATTGAAATGTGTAACTATGTCGGTTCACAGCGAAAAAAAAAAAATTCTAAGTCTTACCTCCTGAAGAAGTTATTTAATTTTTATATTTTTTTTTACATGTATACAGTATATATATTTTTCATAAATACTTCCCCCAGATCTCCAAGTCGTCCCTGCTGAAGATTTATTTGTTATATTATTATTTTTATTTTTTTATTTTACAAATACCGGTGCTTTTCCCTCACATATAATTATTTTTATTTTTTTAATATATATTTTTCTTCATAAATACTTTCCCCAGATCTCCAAGTCGTCCTTGCTGAAGATTTATTTTTCATATTATTATTTTATTTTTATTAATTTTTTTATAAATACTGTTCCCAGATATCCAAGTCTTACCTCTTGAATAATTATTATTTATTTTGTAAACATTTTTAAATATATATTTCTTATGAACACTTCCCCCAGTTCTCCAAGGTGTCCCCACTGGAGAATTATTTTTAATATTATTATTTTTATTATTTTTTTATAAATACCGGTGCTTTTCCCAGATATCCAAGTCTTACCTCCTGAAGAATTATTATCTTTATTTTTTTAATATATCTTTATTGTAAATACTTAGAATTCCCCAGATCTACAAGATTTTTTTTTTATATTATTATTTTTATTTATTTTTTTATCAATACTTTTCCCAGATGTCTTCCCTCCTGAAGAATTATTATTAGTGATTTTATTAAAATTTTTTCAATATTTATTTTTTAAATAAATTCTTCCCCAGATCGCCAAGGCGACCCTGCTGAAGTCCACTCTGGTGATGCGGGTTTTTGACTTTGACAGATTCTCTAAACACGACATCATCGGAGAGATCAGAGTCACGCTGAGCGCAGTCGACTGGAACCACGTCATAGAGGAGTGGAAGGAGCTGGAGGAGCCCGCTAAGTTTGAGGTACACACACACACGCACGCACACACACACACACACACGCACACACGCACACACACACAGGTATGAATAACATTTAAATTTAATTTTTTGTTTTAATAAACTTAATAGACTACCTGCAACATTTAATTTTGGTAATGTCTGTACAATCACTGTAAAGGATGCTCTCTGTTCAATGTATATTAATGCACAGTCAACAATACATCTATTTCCACACAACAACAAAAATGTGACGTCAAAATAATTACTAATAGTATTTTCCTTGATTAGTTTGATGTTTTCTGGGCAGACCGTTTCATCTTCTCGACATAATTGCAAATGAAGGTTTGATTTGGCTTGATTTTATTAGGATCCCCATTAGCTGATGCAGAAACATCAGCTGCTCTTCCTGGGGTCCACACAAAACATATACAAAAAATAAAAACATAAAAAAAAAAAAAAAAAATTAATAGTAAAAAAATAAATAAATAAATAAATAATTAATAGTAATAAATAAATAAATAAATAAATAAATAAATAAATAATTAATAGTAATAAATAAATAAATAAATAAATAATTAATAGTAATAAATAAATAAATAAATAATTAATAGTAATAAATAAATAAATAAATAAATAAATAAATAAATAATAGTAATAAATAAATAAATAAATAAATAAATAAATAATTAATAGTAATAAATAAATAAAAAAATAAATAAATAATTAATAGTAAAAAAAAATAAAAGAAATAAAAGAAATTAAATAAAAATGTATACAAAGAAAAACAATCACAAAACATAGAGGAACGAGACCATTAATACACAAAAAAAACAAAAACAAAAAGCATTTAAAAATTTAAAAAATATAAAAATAGCAGGTCTCTAATCTCTAATGCGGACAGCAATTAGGTGTTGTTTCACATGTTAATTAGGTGTTGTTTCACATGTTAATTAGGTGTTGTTTCACATGTCACCCCTCAATGATATCTCGAGTGTAAATAAAGGTTAAATAAATACAAATAAATCAATCTTTGTGCTTCAGGAGGAGAACCTGGGAGAGATTTGCTTCTCTCTGCGTTATGTCCCGACGGCCGGTAAACTGACGGTCGTGATTCTGGAGGCAAGAGACCTCAAGAGCATGGACGTAGGAGGAACATCAGGTCAGACTTTAGTATGCTTTTATTTTGTAATTATTTTGTGATTTTTTTAAACTTCATTTTTTTATTTATTTTTTTTTTTTTACTTTTTCAAAACTATTTTTTTTTTAAACAATACACATAAAAAGAAGCACATACAAAAGACATGATACGACAAAAACAAAACAAAACTAAATAAAAAAACTTAATTTTTTAACCAAATTTGATTTAAAGGTGCTCCGAGGAACTTTCAGTTTGTGTTAATTCTTGCTCCCCCTTTGGACAAAAGCGGTAGTGTTTTTACCACGCCAGCTGTTGTTCCTGGGTGAACGTATACCCATGACAAAAATAAATAAACTGTATAAAAATAGCACTCTTTGCACTGATGGTCTCGTTTGCTGTTACATGTAATTTATGATCATCAGAGGAAAAATTAGACTGTTTCAGAAATATTTAAAAGTTCCTCGTAGCACCTTGGATTCCTGTTTCTTTGATTCTAATTGGTCGGTCAGTAATCTTATTGTTGTGCCCGAATGTAACTCGTGGTTGTGTGTGTAGATCCGTACGTGAAGGTGCAGTTGGCTCTGGACAAGAGGAAGTGGAAGAAAAGAAAATCGTCTATTAAGAAGAAAACTCTGAATCCGTATTACAACGAGTCCTTCACCTTCGACGTGTCCTTTGAACAAATACAGGTGAGTGGCCTAAAACACTTCCGTTTCTTTCCAAAGGGGGGCGCCAAAATCAACAACATCTTAAAGTTCCTCAAAGACATTTTATTCTTAATTTGTAAAATAACTATTGACTAGAGTTGCTCCGTAAACGCTGCATTGTAACATTTACAGTTTTAAGTTTTAAAGATACTTTTTCACACTTTTTTTACATTTTTGCGTCACAACTCTTTGCACTATTGTCAGTTGTCTGGTAACACTTTGAAATAAGGCTGCATTATACTAAACCCTCCGCCCCTGTCGTTCACAGAGGGTAACCCTGGTGATCTCTGTGTGGGATCATGACGCTGTAACCCGTAACGACGCCATGGGGAAGATCTTCCTGGGCTGCGACGCCCCGGGCAACCAGCTGAGGCACTGGGCGGACATGTTGTCAAACCCGCGGAGACCGGTCGCTCAGTGGCACAACCTCCTCACCGCCGAGCAAGTCAACTCCACACTGACACTGAAGAAAAAGATCCCCCTGGCTGGAAAACTGCCTTTCTGAGGGAGTAAAAACTCAGTGCATCATTACGAGGAGATTTTAACGTACTTTAAAGCTATAGTAGTGCGTAACTTTTTTATTATTTTTTTTATTATTATTATTTTCTTAACTACAGACCCACTCCGACACTGAAGAAAAAGATCACTCTCGCTGGCAAACTGCCCTTCTAAGAGGTGTTAACACAGCTACAGTTGTGTTCAAAACATTTTAAAGTGCATCATTAAAAGGAGATTAACGTACTTTAAAGTTATAGTGCGTAACTTTTTCATATGAAGGAATATGGGTTAGGTGCAAGCCATCGCCAAATGCATCTACACAAAGTTGACTAATCAGCTCCACAAAACTCTCAATGTATTTCATCAGTACAAGGAGATTTACTTACTTTAATAGAACATTTAAAAGCCATTGAATAGAAATAGAACATTTAAAAATGACAGGTTAAAATGGAAACAGAAAAGTACTCAAATTACACTGCTGACATTTAAAAGCGAAAGAATACCACAAAAAAACTTTTGGATTCTTCCTGGTAATGGTTATTTTGTGCTTATAAATTATATTGTTACTATTAATTAATTAATTCATTCATTCATTCATTCATTCATTCATTCATTCATTCATTCATTCATTCATTAATTAACTAATTAATTAATTAGTTATTAATTAGTATCGTAATGTATTTAATTCGACTTAGTAAATGTTATGTTACTACCTTTAATTCAATAAAATATTTTTTTAGAATAGTTCACACCTGTACCTGTTTGGTTGTTATTGATAATAGGCCGCATCACAATAGATGCATGTACAGCTTTAGGTCACCTTGGCAACAGCCACCAAGAGGCAAAGGATTCTGGTGGCATTGTAAAACAAATTGGGTAAAACACACACATATTCTTGTACTTCTTACTTGTGAGGACCCTCATTGACATAATACATTCCCTAGCCCCTATCCCTAACATTGACCATTATAACTAAATGCCTAACCCCAACCCTTCCACGTAAACCTAACCCTAACCTAAACCTTATTCATACTCTTAACCTTCAAACAGGCCTTTGAAGAAGTGAGGACCAGGTAAAATGTCCCCACTTTCCAAAAGCCAAAACTGCTCCCCACAAAGACGCCTGTACAAGTAAACACACACACACACACACACACACACACACACACACACACACACACATCTATCATGCACATGGGGTCCATTCATTAACCCCCTCATGGTGGGAATGCTGATTTCTTGAAGCTTGTTTCACTCAACAGAAGGCAAAAGAGACAAAAATCCCATTTGCTTCTCAGCTGTAGGATCAAATCTCCACTGAACACCTGATGCTGACTGTGAATATCAGAGGGGGAGAGACAGAGTTTGTGGAAGCTGGATACGTTTGCATCACTGATGTCTCTATAGATGCACCGATCCACTATTTTTCCGCTTCAATCCGATTCGGATATCTGGGTTTTGGTTATCGGCCGATACTGATACAGTACAATATCATAATTAATATACTTTTTTTAACCTAGTGATATTATGTGTAATATTATACAAGCCTAAGCAACACAGCACTTTTATTTGAAGGGGCGTAAAATATATTAAAAAAAAATTAAACACTGCAACAAAACTAAAAGCCTTACAACATATAGAGTGCTTGAGCCAAAGTTCACATGGACTCACTCACACAAGTGGCGTGTGGTGGCTACAATTGGTTTGAAATACAGTAAGTATTACTATTATACAACACAAAAAAACATATCCAGTCACTATAACCATAGGTAAGAAAATGTCTTAACATCATTTTATCTTGTCCATTTTAAATTAAATAAAAATTACCTGACGTTAGAAGGGCTTTTTGAAAACAGCCATGGACTCTCGCGCAAGTGGCACGTGTTTGGTAACATTGGTTTGAAATATATTATTTAGGACTAAAAATACAAAACATATATCCAATCACTTTTACCATAGATAAGAAAATATCTTAACATAATTTTATTTTTATCTGTAGAAAATAAAATAAAAATCACCTTAATTCATGACCTGTAACGCCACTATTTGTCAATCATTGCCAGTGCGAAAATACAGTTTAGTCTGTGATGAAGAGTTTTTCTTTCTTATAGTGTGCTGCCATCATGTGGCAAAAAATAATCAATGCACACTGATTATTGAGATGTTGGACAAAACAGGGTGCAATGTTTAACAAATTAATATGTTTCACCTTCAAATTTAGAATTAAAACATCCTTTCACATGAGATGACTATTTTTCTCAATCTTCTTATTAGCATCTAATATTGACACTTTTCTGTTGTGGGGCGCCCTGTAGGATTTCTAAAGTAGTCCTTGGCTGTCAGCTATAAAGAATAAAATATTATTTTTTTAAATGTTCTTATTCTTTTTATTTAACCTATTTTTTCAATATAAAACATTAAGAACAGTTTCTTATTTAGAATATTGATCTGGTATTTACCGATATTGATACCTTGGCATTTCATCACTGGCTGGCTGATATTTAAGCCAACCACAAAACCTCTTTATAGTATGAAGCTCAACTATAACTTAACAGGGGGATGTTTGCATGTCCACATACTTTAGACTAGATTAGACCAGCAGAGAAAAAGGTAGACCATAATACCTTCTATTCTAACTTGAACTGAGTTTATACCCTTGATTTTTCAGTAAACAAAAAAAAAGGAAGTCCAAATGTGATGCAGTTGTAGACGTGTTTTATTATCAGATCACAATTTCAAACCCAATAGGAATAATTTGGTATGTGGGACGAATGATGGATAGTTTATTCATAATCAAAATTACTGTGTGTTCCAATACAGAAATAGTGGAATTCTGATCTGCATGGAATACATTTTGTTACAACTGTCTTTATTTACAGCGGGTCTGGTCCATCCGCCAGTGGTCATTGTTATAAGTTGATCTGGCAAAACACTTGCCGGCCTCCCTGTCACACTCACAGAGGATATTCATACATCCGTCATTTCTCCCTGAGGAAGATAAAGTAGAGAGCACAGTGCCACGATCATTGCTTTAAAATAATTTTTTTTTTAAATGTAACTGTTACAGAATTCATATAACTGTTATAATGAACATTTAGATCAAAAATATTGTTTAACCTTGAGAAAACAGCTTAAAGGGGTAGTTCAGAATTTTGGACATAGTGCCTCATTTCCAATTTAGCCAGTATATTATTTATCATGGAGACAGTTTTCAACAAATTTCATTCAGTCCTTCTAGTTGCAGAGTTTGCTGGTGCTAGGCTAGTGCTAGTGCTAGGCTAGCGCAAGGCAACGGTCGTGGCCAGCCTGCTAATTTAACAGGCTTACCCACTCTATATTATACTATACTACAAAGCCAGACTATCGATGTAAATGTCTGTGTTAATAGAATAATGTTAGAAATAAAACTAACCTTGCATTGCATGAATCATCGCATTTTGAGGGACTAGTTTCTCAGCAACTTGTCAGTAACCTAGGTAATATCAGTCTGCCGCTGCCATAGCCTACCACCAGGAAGTATAACGCTGCTGAGAAACAGTAAGTCCCTTAAAATGCAATGCCATGCAGGGTTGGTTTTATGTTTTATTTTTTAACATTATTCTATCAACACAGACATTTACATCTATAGTCTAGCATTAAAATTGATTTGCCTCGGGTGTACTGTGTGTAGTGGGTAAGCCTGTTTTATTAGCAGGATAGGTAACAACCATTGACTTGCTCAAGCCTAGCACCAGCAGAATCTGAAACTAGAAGGACTGATTGAAATTTGTTGAAAACTGTCTCCAATGATAAATAAAGCACTGGCTAACTTAGAAATGAGGCCATATGGCCAGAATTTCTAACGACCCCTTTAAAGACATCTAAACATGGCCCAAAATACATCCATTCAAAATAAGATTACAATAGATATCTATCTATCTATCTATCTATCTATCTATCTATCTATCTATCTATCTATCTATCTATCTATCTATCTATCTATCTATCTATCTATCTATCTATCCATCCATCCATCCATCCATCCATCCATCCATCCATCCATCCATCCATCCATCCATCCATCCATCCATTTAAACTATTGATGGAAAAGGAACAAAGGACATATTTCTGCAGGTTTTACGAGCAAATGCAAAGGTTAGGGTGTAAATCTATTTTGTTTCAGTGTACTCACAGGAACATTTGGCCTTTTTCTTCCTCTCGTCACAGGTGTACTTATAGGACCTAATGTAAGGAACAGACGACTTCCAAAAGTAACTACTGCAGGCAGGGTGGTTCTGAACTGTGCCATAACACTCATCGTGCACTCTGCAGCACCTACAAGTGAAGACAAACAAATGGGACACTTTTTAAAACAGTAACATGGAAACATTTTATTTTAAGTTGTCTGAGTATGAAGCAAAGTAAGTATATGTTTGTTTTTGTTATTGATGCTATTTTTGGGGAGAATGAGAGCCTGTGTATGTGTTTGTCTTAATAGTTTGTTTTGTGTATTGTATTTGTAGTTACTGTATGTTTTTCTGAGGACCCACTCGAGATGCTACATCTCAAGTGGCTTATCCTCAAATAACGAACATTTTAAATTAATAAGTAAATCAGTACCTGTCCGTTTCGTCCACATGTTCGCCCTTGCCTCCTATTCCACAGTAGCAGCCGTAGTTGGAGTAGTCTCTTATCGGCCAGCTTGTTGGCATGTAGCACAGCATAATGTTTCTGAACTGCCAGACTGCCGTCCTTCTCAACACGTCAGTAGAAAAGGTTTCTAAGCACAACAAGCAAGTAGCAGTCAGAATACTGTGTGTAAACCATGTAGAAGATATGTTTGTGCACAGCCACAGTGTGTAAGGGTGTAACAAATACACATATTAGTACCAAACCACACAGCCTGTACCGTACTGAACTGCACCGTACCGCAATACGTAATAATGGCGTAAATAGCGTCAAGATGACGTAAATATGGCAAATGTACAGGTGTGTTTTGATAAAATACCTATAGGCTGCAATGCTGCTGCAGTTTTTTTTTTTGCATTTTTCCTCTTAACTGAGAACCGTATCGTAAATAACCAAACTTCAAAACCGAGGTACATACCGAACCGTGACTTTTGTGTACCGTTACACCCCTAGTACAGATTAACTGCTTTTGTCAAGTTGTACTCACCTTTAACGAGGTGACTATAAGTGCGGCCTGCAGTCACGGAGTGGTCTAAGAAACAATAAGCAGAACAATCAGTATTCCAGTAGAAGATGTATTTATTCACATCTACAGTGCGTACAGATGAACTGCAGTGGTACTCACCAAGAGAGAGGACTACGGCCAAGAGAAGCAGAGCCTTGAGGGTCTTCATCCTGTGAGTTAGACAGCCAGTCAGGGATTATTTTTATATGTTTTAGCCATTATTTATACATGTAAATACCATTGAGATTTGAGACTGTTTTTCAAGGGAGGCCTTTTCCCATTCACACACACATTCATATACCGATAGCAGGCTAACTATAGGGAGCAATTTAGGGAAGTGATTTTGCATCCAGAGTGTAAGTGTAGATAGGCAGGATTCGATGTGGGAGGGGGTGGGGGGTGGGGTTTGGTGCCGGTTTTAAATTTGGCTGTCGTTGGCCTAGCAGTGGATGTCCATGGATAAATGGCTGAGTAACTGACCAAGGGGGAGGAGGTAAATGATGAAGAGGAGGGGGCCGAGAACTGAACTTTGGAGAACGCCTTGTGTGACGGTGACTGTGGCAGATGTGTGGTTGTGGAGGGAGATGAAGTGAGATCTGTCGGACAGGTATGATTGAAGCCAGCTGAGTGCAGTACCTTCGATACCGAGGTTGCTGAGTCTGGTGAGCAGTATGGTGTGGTTTACAGTATCGAAGGCTGCACTCAGGTCAAGGAGGATGAGGAAGTTGAGGGAACCAGCGTCGGCAGAGGTGAGGAGGTCATTGAAGACTTTGAGGAGAGCAGTTTCTGTGCTGTGGAGAGGGCGGAAGCCAGATTGGAGGGATTCAAAGAGGTTATTGGCGTGGAGATGGGATTGAAGTTGTGTAGTGACGATGCGTTCAAGGGTTATGGAGAGGAAGGGGAGGTTGGAGATTTGGCGGTGGTTAATGAGGGAGGAGGGGTCGAGGTAGGGGCAGAGAACGGGGAGGCAGGACTTCAGCAGGGGAGTGGGGAGGGGGTCAAGGGAGCAGGTAGTAGGTTTGGAGGGCTTAATAAGTTTGGAGAGTGCAGGAGGGGTAACCAGGTTGAAGTGGGAGAGACGGCAATGGGGAGAGGCGTTGGGA
The DNA here is from genome assembly GCA_949357725.1 of Hyperoplus immaculatus. Lineage (NCBI taxonomy): Eukaryota > Metazoa > Chordata > Actinopteri > Uranoscopiformes > Ammodytidae > Hyperoplus > Hyperoplus immaculatus. The sequence continues at coordinate 865,909 of OX442354.1, read as the reverse complement.
GGCCCAGAGAGATGGGTAGGGGAGGGGCCATTGTGTGTGGGTTAGTGTAGGGTTAGGATTGACAGGACAGCTGGGCCAAGGGAAGACTGATGTAAGACTGAGGGAAGAAAAACCTCATTCATTATATTATAATAGCGATTTTATAATGATAGAACGCTGGTTCCGTATGGGTGAAGTATTCCTTTAAGGGGTGCTTGTGGGTTTTTTAAATTTGTTTTGCCTGCATGGAGAAATTTCTGGTGCGCCCCTAAAGCGCAACAAAAAGAATACGAATAGTATTCGAAAACCAGGCCAATTTAGGCCAATTACTCCCCTATTTATTGACGTTTCTGCGGTTTCGATCAGTAATAAATTATCACATTGTTTAACTAAACTAAATATATAAAATGTATATTTTAGTAGCCTAAACAAAATAGTTTTAATCCAGTTTTACTATGTTGGGGTTCATTTACTAATTAATGCATTAAAATACTTATTTTGTTTTTTGATAAAATTGCAAGAAATGAACAGACAATAAGAGAACAGACTTCTTCTGTTTACTGTTGCACATAGTTGTGAACCCCAAAAATAAATAAATGCCAACAAAATTAAGAATTGTGTGTCATTTTCCTACCTTTTGCAGTTGCTTCCAGTTTTCATCTGTTATTATGTTAAAAATAAAAATGTAACTAAATAAATTACATCTATTTGATTACCTGGATATATTTCACTACAATCCTCAACAGATTAATTAGTTGCAGCCATAGTTCACTTTGCCCAAATTATTTAAAAATTCCACTTTGTATTGCACAAACTCTAAATACTTTGGTTGACTAAGACATTTGACAATTGCTGAATAATCCTCAGTGCTTAAAGGGAAGGTGCTGCTGCTAAAATTCACTGTCAGGAAATGACTTGTTTATTTTATACAGTCGGTACCGTAGACTACATGGCCAATCCCCTCAGCATTCACCATACCCTTATTTGAACATGTCACTCAAGAAGGAGAATTAAAAAAAAAGTATATGTGTCCCTTCTTAAATTGAGAAAGAGAGAGAGAGAGAAGTTATGAGGAACTTACAATGTAAATTGTAATTGACAACATGAGAGAATATGTTTACATTCTGTACATCACCAAATGTTGAATATAAACCTTAGACCTTAGAGAAAACATAATTAAATATGTACAAGGCGTTTTTGTTAGCTTGCTCTCAATGGCATTTTCTCAATAGATAAAGGTTAAAATGACACAAAAATGTGTGTCCTCTAAAACTGTATAGAAATGGCATTGCATGCGTTAAAGTAAAAAATATCTACTGTAAACATGGGTCACATTGATACTATGTACATTGTCATTGTAATGCTGTCCAAATTACATTGCTTGTCTGCTTAAAGGTGGAGTCAGTCTAGATTAGCTAGATTAACTAGATTAGATTATCACATATATCGAACTAGACACTCGAACGGACCGTGTCACTTGTCTGAGTTTACATGGCCTTTCAGATATCGGATAAATGTCCAATGCATGGCTGTCTCCACTATGCTAGGTGGCGCTGTAGCCCTTTCAACCATGCTTTCAACAAGTGTTGAAAGAGCCACGTCCGGTTCTCTTCCGTCAATAACCCATGGTGTAGCCATGGGTGTAGCCTATCACGCGCAGGCACACAAGCACAGAACGAGAAGTCCGATAATCGATGTCCGATCCCTGTTTACATGCAGAGAGAATGCCGACAACGAACGACTTATCTAGGTGTTCTTATCCGACATCTCTTGTCCGTTATTGTGCCGATTTGTGTGCGAAGTAGATCGGATAAAGGTGTTTACATGCAGTTTAAAAGTCCTGTTGAAGTCTTATTCGTTTAGTTACCCGATTATGAGTCTGCATGTAAACGCACTGACTGATTCTGTAGAACGCTTGTTGTCAAAATCAACTTTTGTCAATATCAGTGAATATGTCGTCATGATCCACTATCTGCCCTCAAATACACAGCTTAGGCTCTATAAACACTGGATTGTTCTCAGCGCACACACAGTACAGACTGGTAGCGGATCACACAAGGAGATATTCACAGCTTCTAACAAAGCGTTTATTTTTTTTACAAGTGTTCTGAAGAAATCGTTGACTCCGCCTTTAATGAAGACCTTTTTCATTTGGGGAATACCCCCTTGTAAAAAAAACTAAAGCTAATATTTGTACGGCTACAATAACGCACACACACAAACACACAGAGCACCTTAGAGTGTGAGTAAAAAGGCAGTTTCTTTTACCTGTCTGCAAAAATAATTCTCCCGTTGGGTGAGCTAGAGCGGTCCTTCTCTCTTCAGGTTTCCTCTCAGTGTTGGAAGGTGATGGAGTGAAGACAGTGTGACATGCTTTATAGCAGAGACACCTGGGACACTCCCTCACCATCTCACACACACACACACACACACTCCCTCACCGTGTGGCACCATGGCCTTAAACGGTTATCTCAACAATTAAATTATTCCAACTTTATTGACATTAAAATGAGGAATGGGACAAGTGGACGTGGCGTTAGCTGAAGGGTGAATAGGGATTGGGATGAGAGATTAAAAAAAAGAAAAAAGGAAAAGGAGTTCTAGCATGTAGCATATACACAGCTTTGACAAAGGCCTTAAATTACACACTCCAGAGGGGGTCAGAGCACAGGGTCAGCCATAGTACAGCGCCCCTGGAACAGATTGGGGTTAAGTGGACACAATAGCTCAACAGTTCAAGGACACAATGGTAGAGATGGTGGGCACCGTAGACGTAATAGCAGCCACCACTAGTTTTACTACTAACACCCTCCTATCCGGTGCCGGGGATCGAACCAGCCACCTCATGGTAACTGGGAGGAGGAACCTCTCAAACTCTAGATAGAACATTCTAACAACCCCGGTAGACTTGACTAGAATTGATTAAATCTTTATATATCAGTGTACTGTATAAAGACCACATTAGACATCTTATTTTATTTTTGTCAAATATTAACAAAACATCCAAAGCCCTATTTACTTGCACCTGTCTCTAGAAATGACACACACACACACACACACACACACACACACACACACACACACACACACACACACACACACACACACACACACACGCGGTTATACCTCATGGTTACTGGGAGGAACCTCTGAACTCTAGGACATCCTAACGCCATATACTGCTGTCTGTGGCATTAGCTGAAGGATTTTCGATTGGTAGATTGTCTCAGCCTTCAGTTCTGCGCTGTCTTTTATGAACATTCAAATTCATTCGGCAAACATGGAACAGAGTAGAGAAGAGAAACGCTTTTATCTTTACAATATGTTGGACCGTTTGGTTTACAGGATCCAGACAGTGAATACACACACACACACAACGCAAAACACACACACACACACACACACACACACACACACTGCTGCGTATCTGAAAAGGGTTCCATAGAAAGAGGCTTGCAATAAAAATTAAGCACCAAAGGTCGACTTAGCTGAGTAGATAAGTGTCATAAAACATTCATTGACTCACCTGTATAAGGCCACATTGTAAGGTAGCCACACACACACACACACAGGCAGTCACTTACACACACACACACACACACACACACACACACACACACACGTAATACTTTATAGCGGTAACAGTAATACCCATGTAAACTACCATACAACTTTACTTAATTCATACATTAAAATAATCCCTTTACACACACACAGACACATGTTGTTGAGCTGTAGCTTGGCCACATTAGTTCACACAAGTCAGTAATGTTAACACATTCTTTGGTCATGGTTGGTTGGTGTTAACATCTATTTAACCAGACTAAAAAAACGGGTATGTACAGAAAGGGGCCCACCGTAGCTAGCAACATGCTCGTTTACAGAGCCTAGGCTGTGTATTGAGACCTTTAAGAAGTCATTCAGATCTAAGAGAGAGGGAGATTATTTCTGAGGTGCAGCATTGTAGTGAATCATTTTACCCACACATGGGCAGCATTGAATTCTACAGAACATATACAGAGGTGACAGTGGTAGCTTACTGCTAATACCAATGTAATATACCATACAACTTTACTTGTTATTTATACATTAAAATAATCTCTTCACACACATAGACACACACAATACTTTATAAAGGTGATATTAGTAGCCTAGTGTAATTACAGATTTTAACCACCATACAACTTAACTTTAAAGATCTCCTATTATACTACTTTTCTGGTCTTAATTTCTTGTTAAAAACTGCTATAGAGCAACCTGACATGAATCACATCACAAAAAACTATGTAGATTTTCGGGAGGCTCTTTCTCTTATTTTGGCGATCCAGCATGCCCTGTCAACACTGTGCTTCTGCCATCTCCGCTCCCTCCCCCCCTCCTGCAAACCCCACTCCGTTGTGATTGGTTACCTTCCTTCCGGAACAATTTCAGTGGCGTGAGGCCATGCGTGAGGCGCAAGACAGACTTGAGCAGCATTACCATACATGGAAACATCCTCTTGTGTGACGAAAAGAAGGTCCGTGTGACGAAAAGAATGACCGGAAATTCTGAACCGATTTGTCACGTCATTTCTCGACCGGCTGCCCTGGTGTTTAGCGCTCTGCACAGACACCCAAGATGGTCAGCAGGGAATACGTCGAAATGCATGTACGTCATTATTTGATAAGCTAGTATGGTTAAACATGACTATAAATCATTATAACAACATGTATAGGTCATAAAAGTCAAAAAGTATCATAGGTCCACTTTAAGTTAATATTGTAGATTCAATACACACACACACACACACACACACACACACACACACACACACACACACACACACACACACAAACAAACAGGACTTGAAGAAGTGAGGACCAGGCAAAATGTCCTCACTTTCCAAAAATGTGCTCACTCCGATGGTCAAAAGCCAAAACTGGTCCCCACAGAGACACATGTACAAGTACGCATACACACACACACACACACACACACACACACACAGGTCTAGCCACCAAGAGGCAAATGATGCTGATGGCATTACTAAACAAAATGGGCACACACACATATTCTTGTACTTCTTACTTTGAGGACCCTCATTGACATAATGCATTTCTTAGCCCCTAACCGTATACCTAACATTAACCATCATAACTGAATACCTAACCCCAACCCTTTATGTTACCCTAACTAACCTAAACCTTATTCATACTCTTAATCTTCAAACAGGCCTTTGAAGAAGTGAGGACCAGGCAAAATGTCCTCACTTTCCAAAAGCCAAAACTGCTCCCCACAAAGACGCCCGTACAAGTAAACACACACACACACACACACACACACACACACACACACACACTTGTGATTCTATACTTGTGAGGACCCTCATTGACATAATACATTCCCTAGCCCCTATCCCTAACATTGACCATGATAATTAAATGCCTAACCCCAACCCTTACCCTAACCCTAACCTAGACCTAATTCATACCTGAACCTTAAACCTAGTCTTAACCCTCAAACAACCTTAAAAGAAGTGAGGACCAGGCAAAATTTCCTCACTTTCCAAAAGTGTTCTCACTCTGATGGTCAAAAGCCAAAACACACACACACACACACACACACACACACACACACACACACACACACACACACACACACACACACACACACACACACACATCATGCACATGGGGCCCATTCATTAACCCCCTCATGGTGGGAATGCTGATTTCTTGAAGCCTGTTTCACTCAACCAAAGAAAAAGATAAATAAATCCCATTTGCTTCTCAGCTGTAGGATCAAATCTCCACTGAACACCTGATGCTGACTGTGAATATCAGAGGGGGAGAGACAGAGTTTGTGGAAGCTGGATACGTTTGCATCGCTAAAGTCTCTATTGATGCACCGATCCACTATTTTTCAGTTCCAATCCGATTTCGATATCTGGGTTTTGGTTATAGGCCGATACTGATACAGTACAATATCATAATTAAATACTTCAATTTTCCCGGTGATATTATGTGTAAGGTTATACAAGCCTAAGCAGCATGGCAATTCTTATTTAAAGAGCATACAATATATTTAAAAAACTAAATGCAAACACTGCAAAAAAGAAAGAAAAAGAGCGCTACAACATAGATTGCTTGAGCCAAAGTTCACATGGATTCACTCACAAGTGGTGTGTGGTGAGTGTGAGAATAATTTTAATTTTATAGTCTTGTGCTTTTTATACTATATACTCTATTTTTCACCCCTTTGTATGTTTATTAAATTCACATTATTGAGCACTCTAGGCTCACCATATTGTAGGTGCACATAAAAACACTGTATATACAGAGGCAGACAGTTTCAGTAGATACTTTTTATCACTTGCCCATGTCAGGGGAGAACTATTTGTGTGGGATGTGCCAGCACATGACAACCGGCCTAGCATGAAATATCCCACCATTTTAACTTCGGTCTTACTGTGGATGCTTTTTGAGAACCAGTAAGCTCCATGTAGACCTACATGTTTCTGCTCACTCAATTTAGATAATAAACCTTTAAGCTTTGAAATAAATCTTCTACTTTTTTTTCCTTCTTCAACTCTGGTTAAAAGAACACAAAATATTTCCCTAACATCAGTACCATTGGTTTGAAACACATTATGTATTACTAATAATACAAAAACATATCCAGTCTCTGTAACCGGAAAAGAAAATATCTTAACATAATTTTATTTTTATCTACAGACAATACAGTAAGAAATCAACTCAATTCATGATCCTCAATGCCACTATGTCTATCAGTGACACTGGGAAAATGCAGTTTAGCCTGTGATGAAGTGGTTTTTTCTTATATTGTGCTGCCATCATGTGGCAAAAAATAATCCCTGCACACTGAGAAGTTGGACAAAACAGGGTGCAATGTTCAACAAAGTAATATGTTTACCCTTCACATTTAGAAATGAAACACCCTTTCACATGAGATGCCATGTGAAGTGAAAAGCAACGAAAAGTAACCTAAAAAAAAAGCAGAAAAAGTTACGCACTATAGGTTTAAAGTTTAAAGCTATAGTGCGTAACTTTTTCTACTTTTTTTTAGGTTACTTTTCGTTGTTTTTCACTTCACCTTTTGTCAACAAGTATTAATGGTAGTTAAATCCAAGCCGTCGCCAAACAAGTTGACACAAAGTGATGTTTAAGTCGCTCAATGGCAAAACCTCCTCACAGCCGAGCAAGTCAACTCCACACTGACACTGAAGAAAAAGATCCCTCTTGCTGGAAAACTGCCTTTCTGAGGGGCAAAACACAGCGCATCATTACGAGGAGATTTTAACGTACTCTAAAGCTATAGTGCGTAACTTTAAATTTTTTATAGATCATTTTCCTCACGGCAGAGCAAGTCAACTACCCTATAACTGACCCTTTACACAGCTATGGTTGTGTTCAAAACATTTCGAAATGCGTCAGTATTTTAAAGCTATAGTGCATAAGTTTTTTCTCTCTTTTTTTTTTTTAAAGATTAGTTTTCGGCGGTTTTCACTTTATTTAGACAGAATCGTAACTTTTTGTTAATATAAATGAATGTTGGTTAGGAAGAAAAAGATCCCTCTCGCTGGTAAACTGCCCTTCTGAGGGGCTATACACAGCTACGGTTGTGTTCAAAACATTTCAAAATGCGTCAGTAGGAGGAGATTTTATAGTACTTTAAAGTTATAGTGCGTAACTTTTTAAACATTTTTTTTTTAAATATAATTTTTTTTCGGTTTTAACTTTATGAGACAGATTCGTAACTTTTTGTCATTAGGAATTAATTTTAGTTGCGTCCAAGCCGTCGCCAAACGAGTTGACATAAAGTTGATTAAGCCTATTATCAGCTCCACAAAACCCTCTCTGTATTTCTCAGTATGGCAGCGTTTACAAACTGGTGTCCCCCCCCCACCCCCCCACGACACTGGTGCAGGAGCTCAGAAAAATCCTCAAGAAGAGCCCAAGAAATGTTTCAGTTGTTGATTTCTACTGCTAAGAAAAAACCTGGATGTACAGCAGAATGAATAAAATCCATGTGCCATCACTGAAGGCTTTACGTCATGTAGATGGCGATGCACCGACAGTGTTGTTGTGATTACTCTGAATTCCTCATGGGGGCGACAGAAGTTACGCAATATAGCTTTAAGCTTTAAGATCATTTCCCAGACACTTTTGTGGGAAAGAAAATTATTAAATCTGTCTGATTGATTAATTAGTATTTTACATTTAAAATGAACAATTATATTTTGGTATCAGAACTTTATAAATCATTTATTTTAATTTCAAACTTGAGCACTTTATTCTTCCTGTATGAAAGTAAATTTTCTCCTCGAAATCTTGTATTTCTATAATGTCTGTAATGTGTTAAAAAATCCTATATATAATCATACATCCGTGTGTAAGATCTTTTTCCTTAACAGTTCTTTATGCAAACACACCAGTCTTAAAGGATCACTATGCAGTTTCAGCGGAGGGGGGGTTGTTTACATTCACAGAGCCTGCAGTTAGTGTACAAAACAAATTTTCTCTACATGAAATTAGTTTTGAATTATTCTATCATCATAAATCCAAACAAAGGGCGCCCTTAGCTCAGTTGGTTGGGCGTCCCCCCCATGGGCCTCGGCCAGCAGCGGACCCGGGTTCGATTCCAGCCCGCGGTCGTTCTCAGCATGTCACTCCCCTCTCTGCCCCATTTCAACTCTGTCTCTACACTATCAATAAAGCATTAAAAAAATTAATCCAAACAAGGCACCTAGAACCAAACGTATACGACTAAAACATTTGTGTCCACCAAACTGTGGGCCCTGCTGCTGTAAACAACAACAACAGTGAAACAGTAACTTTTCAGGAAGCTTTCTAACTTCAAACAGTGTTCCAGGGATCACATTTTCCCTGTGAGGAGAGTTTTTTTATTCAGTTATGAAACTATACCTTAGAATAAATCCTCACTTCTCTGACACACACAAAGTGATATAGTGCAGCTCTAACGAGTTTCATGTGATAGACGATAGTGAGCTTGGTTCACTAATAATGTTTGTGAGTTTTTCCCCGTTGATTTTCCCCTGACAGATGGAGTTTAAATCAATCAAGCTTGGTTCAGCAGGTGTGTGTGTGTGTGTGTGTGTGTGTGTGTGTGTGTGTGTGTGTGTGTGTGTGTGTGTGTGTGTGTGTTCTTGCTGTTTCAGGTCTACTGAGACTCGTATTCATTAAATCACTCCTCCGTCGGGGCGCTCTGGTGGTGTAGTGGAAAGAGCGCGTACCATATTGGTATATACAGTATATCATTGCAGTGGTCGCAGGTACAAATCCGACCCGTGGACCTTTACTGCAGGTCATTCCTCCTCTCTCTCTCTCTCTCTCTCTGTCTCTCTCTGTCTCCCCATTTCAGCTCTGTACCGTCTAATAAAGCTTGAAAATACCCAAAAAATAATCTTAAAAAAAGAAGTATCTCTTAATCATAACAAGAATGTTTCCAAAGGTAAAACCATTTAATTCCTTCATATGTTTTTAACTTTAAAATATGTTTGCTTTTTTAATCATCTATCTATCTATCCATATATCTATCTATCTATCTATCTATCTATCTATCTATCTATCTATCTATCTATCTATCTATCTATCTATCTATCTATCTATCTATCTATCTATCTATCTATCTATCTATCTATATATTTACATTTTTTAATATAAAATATAGAATATGGCCTACATTAGGTGATGATAAAGTAACCCAATAAAGCCTAAAATATAGCAGTCATTTCACCTCACAGAAAGACATACAGACACACACACGGCTCTTATCTGCTGCCTGAATATATTGACAAAGGGCCTTGGCAGCTAGATATACACACACGCACACACACACACACCCACACACACACTGGCTGACACACTTCATTATGAGAGAGAGCTGTTATGACATCATCAGGTCTGTGGGTTACCAGGATACCTGAGAAAAGGCCCCCAACCGGCCAATTACACGCAAGCAAAAGAATCAAGAAGAAAAGACAGAGGGATGAGGAGGAGAAGGAGGAGGGGTAGAATGAAAAACGGACTCCACATCAGATCATTGTTTTCACACAGATTTGATTCAGTGAGTGAGTGTGGTGAAATACAGTTAAACAGCCCGACAAATTCATTCTTATCAACACGGTAGGTGATTTTACCCATTGATTTGACTAAGCTGACTATTTAGTAGGCTTAGCTATGTGAACTAAAAGCCTTATAGTTTTTCTTTCTGTTAAATTCAAATACATTTTGATTGCATGTGTGAAATGTGATATTCTAACCTGTTGTTCTAGTGGTCTCTTTTATGGAAAATCTTAATAAACAGAAAATCTAGTAGTGACTAGTTAATACAAACAAATGTAATACAAATTTGCTTTAGCCTTCCAATTGATTTGTTCTAGATCTCTTGTATCTTGTGTACTTTAAATTCTGTAAATGTATAACTTTAAAATTCCACTGTGGATATAATTAATGGACTGCTGATGCTGTAAAGTTGCCAGTATATTATATATCACAGTAGTTGTGAGATATAATTCTGAGCTTTCTTTAAAATGATTGTGGGACTTAAATTATTCTCAAATTGGCCCAGTTGTTGTTTTTAAAGTAAATTAATCAGAATGGATCAAATCTTGAAAAATGTGGTGTTCAAAACAAAAATCGCATCCTGAAATTTAACAATTGTTCTGATACCAATCGAAGCTTCAGTTTGTGTTGTTACAAACATTTTAGTAGGATGAACTTAAAGGTGCTCCGAGGAACTTTCAAATTGTTTTAATTCTTGCGTCATCTTTGGATAAAAGCGGTAGTGTTGGGTGAGCCTATACCCATGACAAAGGCATTAAGAAAAAACTATATAGAAATAGCATTCTTTGCACTGAATTTGTTGTTGCATGTAATTTATGATTATTCGTGGAAAAATTAGGCTGTTTCAAAAATATTTTAGTACATAGTTAAATTACTTTTATTTGTCTAAAGGTGCTACGAGGAACTTTTAAATATTTCTGAAACAGTCTAATTTTTTTCTCTGATAAATAACATGTAACAGCAAAGGAGACCATCAGTGCAAAGAATGCTATTTTTATATAGTTTTTCTTGATGCCTTTGTCATGGGTATACGATCATCACCCAGGAACAACAGCTGGCATAGTAAAAACACTACGGCTTTTGTCAAAGGGGGTGCAAGAATTAACAAAAACTGAAAGTTCCTCGTAGAACCTTCAATGTTAGTGGTTCCATTCTTGGCCTCTCCTCCTGAGTAGATGTATATTATTATATTCATTAGATATTATATATGTTTTTCAGCTCAATCTGTCAGAATAGAGCGAAAAATATTTCATATAATCGGCAATTGTCAAATTTTAGTCACAAGAAATGAACTGTTGGCCATCAAATCATTAGGAATTTTGCTTTAATATCATTGAACCATTACATAGTTGGGGAAGTGCTTGTTTTAGTGTTTTGTCAGCCGTTAGAGTTTAGCCGAATCGGAATTCATTGAGAAATTAACTCACTCCGCCCGTCTGAGAGGAGCCGTTGTATTCATCGGAAACATAATTATTTTCGATCGTTTTGAGCAGAGTTTGGTCTTCGAGGTAGTTTTTTCTCTCAATGTGCGTAGAAATCCTGCCCTGTCACTCAATTTTCACAAATACGAACGTCAAAACATGTCTTATCTCATGTAAACAACGTATAACCCAATTGAATGACTTTTAAGGGTCAAACAGCAACCTGTAAGACGCAGATTAGGGGCGAATAAACCCCTATCAAATCAGACGCAAGGGGGTCGGGCTCACGGTGATGCTAGGTGGGTTGGCGGAGCCGTTAGGTCGCCAGCCAGCTCCATTTAAAAAACCCTAATTACGTTACATGTGTGCTGTTGTTGATACGCTATAATGTGTAGCGGCGGATACACGACAATATGCTGTGGTAAGGGACTTTGAGTGCGTGAATGGCCGCAAATGAGAAGCGGCAAGCGGGTAGTTTTGGTCGTAATGCTATGGTTAGTTAGCTCGCTAAAAACGTTCTAAATGTAACCGCTAAATGGTTGTCATGGTAGTCCCGTCCTCACGTTATGGCCGTGGTGGTACGGATGCTGCAATTTGTCGTGGCCTCACTTCAGAAATATAAATAATAGCCTGTTAAAATGGTTTAAAAGGCGTTAAAACCTTCTCTTGCTATAACAACATGACTCACACGACGCAGTGAGCGATACAGAGACGAGAGGAGAGAGCGAGAGAGAGAGAGAGAGAGGGCGGGCTAACTGGCTGTCCGCTCGGCTTGGCCAAGTTATTTGTTAGCTGTATGTAGTCTATGTAGTCGGTCCACCACGACCTCCGACGCCAGCGGTCGAAGTGATGATGTGTTTCCGATGGAGGTGAGCTGTTTCCCGGCTTGCCAAAGATGACGGGCCGCTGCCTGAGCTCCGGGGTTTTTGTGCCTCTAGTATCAGCAGGCACAGGCGTATCATGGAAGCCGAGGAGGAGTTGGACAAAGACCTGAGTGCACACAAACTACTGGATAAAAAGCAAAATGGAAGGATTGGTAAGACTTTTTAATTCAACACACATTAATTCTCCAACAGTGTGATAAACATAGCCCCATTCACACACACACACGCACACGCACACACACACACACACACACACACACACACACACACACACACACACACACACACACACGTGTTCGTTTGTTCATGCATAACACTGCAGGTGAATAACATTTAACTCATCATAGATATCATCATGAGTCAAAATGCATATTTCTTTGTTTTACAACATATTAGTTTTTACTGAACAGATTTTTTTATTTTATTTTATAAATTAATTTAAGAAGGAAATGTATCATAAGTCAGACAGTTACAAACTACTGGATAAAAAGAAGAATGTAAGGATTGGTAGTACTGTCACCCATGTCTCCTCCAAACAGTGATTTGATAAACATAACCACATTCATTCATGCACACGTGTTGTTGTGTTTGTTAAATTTGCACTGTGCAGTTTTACGGATAGGGGGCTGTTTGAATTTGCAGAGCCTGCAGTTTTTTTTACAAAATGTATATTCATCACTACATTTCATTCTTCGTATTGAATAATTAAATCATCATAATTAAAAACTAAATTATTTTGAGGAACCTGGAACCAAACCTAAGACTAGAATATGTTTGTAAACTAAACTGTGGGCCCTGCTGCTGTAAACAACAACAACAGTGGAACGGTAACTTTTCAGGAAGCTTTCTAACTTCAAACAGTGTTCCAGGGATCACATTTTCCTGAGAAGAAAGTTTGTTTATTCAGTTATGAGAATATACCTTAGAAAATCTTCTGTTCTCTGACACACACAAAGTTACATAGTGCACCTTTTTAAAGGGGTGCTGTGTAATATAACATCATCAAGAAAGTTTTAGAAAGTTCTAGAAAGCAACGCTTCTGATAACAGAAGCTACAGTGGCCTTCAAGGACAAGAACAATTCAAAATTCTAAACAACGCACCTGATGACATTCCAACCAACATTGATGCCTCCATAAGACTTGCCTGCTCAATGTACAAAATGTAATATTAATATTTTAAATTCTCCGCTCAGGAGGATAATTCAGATGATTGGCAGAGGTGATTTTACACCAATGAGGACATATTTATGAAGGAGGATATTGATTTTAGCTTTTAGATGACTTAAAATGTTACACAGTGTCCCTTTAAGTGAGTTCATTCCAATGTGTCCTCTCTCATTTCCAGGTATAGTGAGAACTCTCCACAGTCTGTTGAAAACCCACAACACCCTGCAGATTCAGTCCATCACCCGCTCAGAATGTGCTGGTAAGTCAGCAAGCCAATTCTTCTTCTTAACTGCAACTAAATCTGCCCTCGGGTACAAATGAAGTTACCTTACCTTCACTTCCCCATCTGTGTGTGTCCCAGGCTTCCCTGAGTGTATTTACTTTATCTTGTGCTGTTGCTGCTATGTGAATGTTGAGGAACCAAGCCTAAGACTTTTACTCTTGTGTACTGTACAATAGTAATAAAAGTGATTCTGATTCTCTGTTATTTGTCTGCTGTTCTAACACACTCCCCCCCCCCCCCCCTGTGTCCCAGGCTCCTGTCCCGACCTCATGATGAGTAGGAGTGATCAGTCTGACATGAGGCCGGTGGCCCTCACGCCCCAGCTGCCCCCCCGCGCCCACCGGCCGCTCTGCATGTCCGTCTCCTCCGACAGCAGCGGACGCTTCAGAGCGCTGGAGACGCAGGAGTGGAAGAACAACCTCAAAGCCCAGGTAAATATATATATACAGCCGTGTGTGTGTGTGTGTGTGTGTGTGTGTGTGTATGTGTGTGTGTGTGTGTGTGTGTGTGTGTGTGTCACACGCAGGGGTGGAAGAACAACCTCAAAGCTCAGGTATGTTCCAACAGCCTCTGGATCAATCTAGAGTTTGTCTGTGTAAATAAAGCTTGAAAATGCCAAAAAAAATATCTTAAAAACTAAAGAACAGTGAACCACCTGTCCTGTGTGTGTGTTTGTTCATTCCAGATGGAGCAGGCCCACAGTGCGGGCGCGGCCAGCAGCACCGGTTCCCTGGAGCGAGCCTCTCTGTTCTGTGCGTCGGGCTATGGCTCCTCCGGCCTCTCCAGCCCCGTGGAGATCCTCAACAAGAACAAATCCTCCAGCCGCTTCTCCCTCTTCTCTCCCCCCTGGAATAGCAGCTCGGAATCGGACTCCAACCCTCCGTCGCGCACCGGCTCCAAGAAGCTCCGTAACTACAGCAGACGAGCCGCGACGGGCCCAGCCGGCGCACGGACAGCACCCGCCGACACCCCCGACACGCCTAGACCCAATAATAACGCACACCCGGAACACTTCCAATACTCCGAACCGGTCATCTCCAAGGTGACCGACTACATCTACGTGGGGAATTTGAACGCGGCGTACAACGGGCGCACGCTTTGCCGAAACAACATCGACAGCATCATCGACATGAGCAGCGTGCCAGGGGAACCGGGGCCGTGTTTAAACCTGGTCCCGTGCACGTGCTCGCGAGGGGCACGCCACAGCTGGTCCAGACTCAAGGTAGATATAGGGGACGTCCCGGATGCGATAGGCGACGGCCCCGCTTTAAAACAACGCTGCTTCGAAGACATTAACGGCTGCATCGACGCCTCCACGGAGAAAAGAAAGCGCGTGTTGGTTCACTGTCGAGATGGGTTTTCTCTGGCTCCGACGTGTATCATCCAGTATCTCATGGTGAAGCAGAATATGAGGCTGATCGCGGCCTACGAGCTACTGAGGGCAAAGTATCCCGTTAACATCAGGGAGAGCCATCAGAACGTGTTGGTTAGTCTGGAGAGGGCGCTGAGGCCGGGGGGCAACACGGACCCCCAGTGCTTCAAACAGGCCATCTCACGCAGGATGGCTTGGACCTGAAAACTACATTACCCAACATGCTCAGCGGCTGCTTAAATGGTTGAGTCAGTGAGAATGCTTTGTTGTTAAAATCACTTTATTTTTTTGTCAAAATCACGAGGAGATATTCACTGATTTATGAAAAAAAGTGATTTTGACCTCAAGCGTTCTCCAGAATCGCAGACTCTCCAACTTTAAAGGCATACTCAGTCATTTGTAGTCCAAAATACTTTGTGTCAAAATCAACGAATATCTACTCACCATCTGCTACCAGTTTGTTGTGTGTGTGTGTGTGTGTGTGTGTGTGTGAGAGCTGAAGAAAAGTCTGCTGTTTGAACTCTGCCCAGGCTCCGAAAAAATGTCTCTGTAAACAAAGGGAGTTGAAGCAAGCCACACATTTACACTCCCAGTGCTTCAAAAACACTACGGTTGTTTGTCAAGGCCCTTTGGTGTTGGTTACTAATGCAAACAGTCCCTTTAGTGGTTTATCCAAGTCATGAAATTTGAAACAAAAACGGTTTTCCAGGTGTGGAAATTGGTTTGGAATGAACTGAATGCTTTGGAAAAATATTGGAATTCTTCGCTAGTGTTTAAAACATCCCAAAACATGTCTAACCTTATCCGATAGGATTCCTTGAATTACTGTTGTTTAAAATCTAGTGTGATGGTTTCATTAGGATCACGTGATACACATTTAATTGGAATGCAGCTAGTTGGCAGTTTGAAGTTAGCAGACCAACAGTAAGCAGTTTGTCTATCCACAAGAATGCCATGGGTTAGTTTTTTAATGATTCACGCCTTTCAAACGACAAATCTTACACACAGCTCAGTATAAAGCATAGCTGGTAAGAGACTTTTTATCAAGGCATATTTTAACAGGCCTAAATAAGCAGGGTTCGTACAGATGCTTGAAAGTCTGGAAAATGCTTGATTTTCAATCGAGTGTTTTCAAGGTTTGAAATGTGCTTGAAATCTGAACACTGTGCTGGAAAATGCTGGATTTTCTCTTTATTGACCAGTGTCGTAATTCAACTCATATTTTCATTTTTTTTATTCTGTAAATTAAAAAAAAAAATCTGTCGCAGTTTTCTTAGCCGCCGTCTTGTATGCACGAGTGCAGTTGCTCCCCGTGTTTTCTTTCCTGGGACACGCGCCACACCTGGCGATCGCTCCAGGAATTATCCAGAACCATGAGTCGCTGCTCATGGACCTATTGCTCCCGATACTTCAATATCAAATATCCGTTTCCATTTGGTTATGACGAGGCCCTAATAACCGGCAGGCATAGGCGACTGTACTGTCTGCAAAAAGTAGCCTACCTCCAGCTGTTCACAATGGGGGAATCGGCACTTAGAAGTCATGCCAAAGGTAAATCGGTAAAACTTATCAGACAATGTCACTCTGGATGACTGTTCATTCATGTTCTCCTTTGTAAGTTACACCAA
Source organism: Hyperoplus immaculatus (assembly GCA_949357725.1). NCBI lineage: Eukaryota > Metazoa > Chordata > Actinopteri > Uranoscopiformes > Ammodytidae > Hyperoplus > Hyperoplus immaculatus. Next base: position 849,089 of record OX442354.1, on the reverse strand, counting down.
ATCCCGAGTTTGTATGTGTTAATGACTTGTTGATACAAATAAATAGCATGCTAAATTGATGCTCAACACCGTTAGCAATTAGCTGACCTGCTAGTTCTCAATAATGTATTGCTCCAAATCAGGGCTCCAGACTGCGACCAAATTTTTGAGACCGTGCGAGCACCATTTCACAACAAGGGCACGCGCGACCGAAAGACAAAATGTTTTTAAATTATTATTGTGCTTTGAGAGAGAGACAGTGGACAGTCCGCGAGTGATCAGCGACACAATCAACGCCCCGGATGACGTGACCTTCTCTCCTCTCATTGTCCCGCTGTCTTTAACATGTTACAAACTGCTGACTTTCCCCGCTATATTTGCCGACTTTCCGCCATAGCGATAAGGCTGTTAAATGCCAGAGACACCTCGCAACTTTTTTTTAAACTGCGCTCACCAGAGCCGAGTAGCGGCTGTACTCTCCTCCTCACCACGGCGCTGACAGCACTCATCAGTAACTCCCTCTGATCGGGATTTGAAATGTTCTTCTGAAGGTCTGTGAAAACCCCCTCAGAATAGCAATGAGTCTTGTGCACGAGGAAAAAGGAAGCATATAATAAAACCTACCTTAAAGAGGACCTATGATGCTTTTTGACTTTTATGACCTATAAACGTTGTTATGATGATTCATAGTCATGCTTAACCATACTAAATTATCAAATAATGACTTACATGCATTTCGACGTATTCCCTGCTGACCGTCTGGGGTGTCTGTGCCAAGCACTAAACACTATTCTAGCCAGTCGAGAAGTCACGTGTTCAAAGCGGTCTACCCTTTCATAATTCGTGACGTCGCATAAAACTTTGTGACTTCACCACGCGGATGTTTCCATGTATGGTAATGCTGTCACTTCCCTGTTCGCGTCTGCCTCGCGTCTGCCTCGCGCCCTTATAGGTCCATGCTCGCGCTTCCCGCCACTGAAAGTGTTCCGGAAGGAAGGTAACCAATCACAACGGAGTGGGGTTTGCAGGAGGGGGGGGAGGGTAGCGGAGATGGCCGATGCACAGACGGAGGGAGCGGAGATTGCCGAAGCAAACACACTCAAGTGTTGACAGGACGTGCTGGATCGCCAAAATAAGAGAAAGAGCTTCCCGAAAATCTACATAGTTTTTTGTGATGTGATTCGTGTCAGGTTGCTCTATAGCAGTGTAAAACAAGAAATTAAGACCAGAAAAGTAGTATAATAGGTCTTCTTTAAGGTGTGCCACTAAATTTTCTGCTCGCGCCCCTAAAAATTCTGAGTTAGAGGCGCCAGTGGTCCTAGTAAAAATGGTTAGTCTGGAGCCCTGCTCCAAATTCATGTTGTCAGCTAGGTAACGTAAGCTCGGGGGTTACTTCATTGTAACGTGATGTTATCCTCAGCGGGGTTAGCTCGATGCAGCTCCCATAACAAGTTGTATAACCTAATCCATTAGTCACACTGCAGTGATAAGTTACAGAACCAAGATCCAACATTTTAATTTTGTGAAGTTGTCGAAGTCTAGAACGGTCTTTGCTGTCAGTCGTTGCGGTGGCTGCCAAAAAGAGATTTCAGTCCACAGTCTCAGCATGTTAACGCTATGTAGCTATTTGTACTGATGCTTTATTGGACCAGAGCCCACTTAGTCCCATTTACGTTCTGAAATCATGGACATATATTGGCTTCAATACCTTTTGTTATTTGACTGAAAGCCCTTTTTGGGAGGATCACTTTTTGGCAACACACCAACATACACAAACTGTAATCTGGAAACCTAGCAATATTGAAAATGTCTAGTCATATACAAGCTCAAGAATGTATTTAAATATATAATATCTAGGCATACTTTTATACATATTGTTATAATTCAGCCAGGGGAAAAAGGAGTGCAAAGGCTGTATTTGCCTTTTGTTATTCTTACACGTTTCTTACATGTAGTGTGTGTGTGTGTGTGTGTGTGAAATAAGTTATTAATTAGTAACCATTTCCTACATCAAGACCTATTGATTACCATTATGGTATTTTCGACCGAATCACAGCAGCACTGATATAGAGTGACAATATGGTCCATCTCATGTGATATTGCTCAAGTATAGTCATGTTGTTATTAACCTGATAGATGGTCATTTTTGGCATATGAACGTGATAAAGGTCTCCTTAGGGCCATACTGCAATTTGGTGATTGTCCATATACATTATATTATGAACACTCCCATTTTACAGATAAGGCAATGTATGAAATCATAAGCATTTATTTATATTCTTTATATATTTAAAGCTTCGGCTTCCTTGAAAAAGTTGACATTTTATCTTGAAAGTGCTGGAAAAGTGCTTGAATTTTACTCTTAAAAAGCTGTACGAACCCTGAATAAGGTTATAGAAATCGGGTAAAATATCATGGGAAAAGTTAAGAAAATCGTTTTTTTTTACATGCTGGGAGATCAACAAGCGCCGTACAACACTGCTGAGTATGCCTTTTAAAGCTCCCTATCCCTCCACAATCCCCACAGTACGAGATATATATGTTCCTTAACACGTCCGCGGGCAGCTGTACCCTCCCCTGTAGACTCACTGGTCAACTGGATATTATCGTTCAGTGGTTGTAAAAGTTTTAATATGAAATTGATGTTTTTTTTTTTTTTTTCCCCTCTTCAAACTTCGAACCTGTAAATGTGACGCGGCTGTGAGGAGGTGCAATAGACTTCACAGTGATGTAAACTACTATAGGCATGGGGCTGGTCTGATAATCTGATGGTATGATAAAGTCAAGCTAGAATACCACTGTTTCACTGTATTGAGTAAATAAATAATAATTCCGTCGGAACACCCTTTTTTTTTTTCTTTTTTTTTTAAACAACATAGACTATTTTGGACATAAATAAACTTTTCATGATAACAATAAGAACATTATTCCAAACAAAATAGAAAAAAAAGCAGTCCTCAAGAAGTGAACTCAAGAATAAATTTCACTATCACAGTAATGGGATTACAGCTCTCAAATGTGTTATTTTGAAATCTCTGGGTAAAAAAAAACAATCATATTCCTGCCTGAACACGATCTTTATATATTGTTAAACAACATATACATGGACATTAATACAGTTTTCATGATAACAATAATTGAATTATTCTAAACAAAATTTAACTAGACGAGACATGCTCTGCTTTTATTTTGGTTGCTATGCTGTGTTTCTTCCCGGTTACACATTGATCTTCTCGTAAAACTGGTTATGATGCCTGGAATGTAACATCCTGAGTGTTGTAGGACAATGGCGGTGTATATAGAAATCTTGACTTTTTCATACCGCGGTTAAACCTTGAAAGCGGTTACGGTCCCATGCCTAATGTAAACAGCTTAATCTCTATATTAACAGTGTAACCGTGTTGGCTGTATAGGTGATTATATATAAGAGTCCTGCTTCAGTTCTGTGCCATGCCGTTAAAGTGGTGGTGTGTGTTTTTATAATCAGGGGGAATATATTTCATAATGGGAGATCTCAGGAGATTATTGATGTCACTCCAATTCATGGTGGGGAATTTACTCTGAGGAACTTTTAATTTGTGTTGATTCTAGCGGACCCCTTTGGACTAAAGCGGCAGTGTTTTTACTACGCCAGCTGTTGTTCCTGGGTGAGCGTATATACCCATGACAAAGGCTTTAAGAAAAACTATATAAAAATAGCATTCTTTGAAGTTTGCATTGATGGTCTCGTTTGCTGTTACATGTGATTTATGATCATCACAGGAAAAATTAGACTGTTTCAGAAATATTTAAAAGTTCCTCGTAGCACCTTTTTAAAATCAGTGTGTGCTTCAGTTCATGCCTGGCACTAAAATGCATCTTGGTGACTTGTGTATAGAACTTTCACTTTATTATTAGATTCTACAATGAATGTGTGATACCAAATGTGGAAGGATAAACTTTTAATTTTTTATTAAAAAATGTCATTCGAAAATATAGCGACACAAACATGTTATTACAATGCTTTATTATATAAACAAATATGAAAAAGGACAGAGAAATATATCTATATGTTTTTTAAACACACCATAAAAAACCCAAAAGAAAGGCCATCTTTAGTAACTTGCTTATTGTCCTTGAAGGCCACCGTAGCTTCTGTTATTATTAAAAAGCGGTGGTGGTTACCTAGGGAGCGTTGCATTCTAGAACTCTCACCACTAGATGGCACTCAATATTCAGATATTACACACTGCACCTTTAACCCAAATGTGGACATAAGATTGATAGAATCTTACATTTGGTTCTTAAAATTGCAATGTGAAATTGAAAGGCGGAGACAGTCCCTGGAGATGCATTTCAAGATATATTCCAGTTGCCAGGTGTGAACTGCAGTCAGTGTAATTGAGGCTGTGTTCGAAAAGCCCTTCTAACGTCCTACTCATATTAACGTCCTACTCATACTAACGTCCTACTCATACTAACGTCCTACTCATACTCATTTTGACGTCAATTTGAGTATGTTGTGGTTGTGTATGCAAGTTTGTGAAGGCGAGAAATGCCCGGATGAGTACTTACTTCCGAGAAGATTTTGTGTATGGATCGATAGGATACTTTTCCTACTCAACCGCCCCACAATGCATTGCGTCTTTCCAAAGACACAGAATTATTTTTTTATAATTCGTTATTGCTTCTGTATACTTCAGTGTAAACGGTCCGACGAACCTTGCATACACAATGGATTTGTTAAGTAGACAGTATGTAGTATATACATGTTGAGTATGTAGGAGGGAGGATGTTAGTAGGGCTTTTAGTATGTAGTATATACATGTTGAGTATGTAGGAGGGAGGACGTTAGTAGGGCTTTTACAACACAGCCATAGACTTTGACACAATCTGCAAGAAACTATATCCACCGTTTATTTGGAGCTTTTTCGTTTTTCTTCCTAAAAAAAAAATCTATTTTGCTGGTGAACTGGTTGTGTGGATGTACCGGTAATACTAGCCGTTGTAGTCGGTGAGTATGAGTAACATATTTTTATTTTTATTTTTTTTTCAATATCTGTTGATACTGTAAAGATCGGAGGACATTCATATGCTTATTCACCATGGGATCTATCACCACTCACTGGATTACGTCACTGACTTTTCTGCTTCTGTCGCGGAGAAGGAACTTTTGCACATGGACATATTATAAAGCCTTTGTAAACCTGGTCTAAAACAGCTTAAAAAAAATCAATATACAGCTCCGGAAAGAATTAAGAGACCAGTCTGGATTTTTCTTGAATCTTCATCTCTACATAACTTATTGAAAATGCTCTTTTAAAGACAATTTTTTGGGGGGAATTTGGTAGAAATGTTGTCAGTAGTTAATATTATAAAACCAAAATGTTCATTCCACTCAAACATATGCCTATAAATAGTCAAACGAGAGACACACTGAACATTTGGAGTGGTCTCTTCATTTTTTCCAGAGCTGTATATCAAAGTTAAGTGTCTCAATAAGCTTTTAAAAAAAAATGTATTGTCTAGACTCTAGACCGTTTGACACGACTGTGGCCGTGGCTGTATCAAACAGCCTCCATGGCAACAGTCTATGGTTGCGTTCCGAATCGCATACTTTCTACTATACAGTATGTAGAAAAAAGATTTAGGATGTCCCGATTCTTGTGGCCAGATTTAGGATGGTTAGAAGTACCCGGATGTCCTACTTCATGCGGCCAAGATTGTTAGTGTTGAAAACTGCATCCTGTTTGGGCGATTCTGACCCACAATCCAGTGCGCACGTGAAGTGACGTCACATCGACGAAGCCTCCATATGAAAACAAACGGGGATGAGACGGATATAAAAGCAAGAGGCAAGATCAAGGAGCCATGTTATGATGAAATAAGAGAGTAAAGTATGTCCCAATAGTATGCCTACTGCATCCTAACTAGATTCTTTTAATCGTCGGATGTAGTATGTAGAATAGAAAAAAGAAAGAGTATGCGATTCGGAACGCAACCATTGTTTCTGTATATAATTTGGGCAAAGAACTGCCGTGATTGGTTCAAAATACTTATCGTGTCATGAGAACCAGAGCACAGCCCGCCCGCCTTATCTAAACCAAATTTCTATTAAGTTTGTCAAACTTAAAATGACAATATCTTTCATTTGGATTGATGAATATGCCTATAACTATTTTCAGATGCTTTACTATCATGAAACCAACTCCACACATTACATAGTTAGAAGGATGGATGGATGGATGGATGGATGGATAGATAGATAGATGTTTTAATATCATGCAACTAACTCCCTAAATTACATAGTTAAAAGGATTTAGTAGATTTGGGTTTACAGGGGCTTTAAAATCTGACCTGCTTATTTTTTTCTCTGGGACTATTTTGACACCATTTTACTTTTGTTGTTGTGCTTTTTCCGAGGTGATTCTTGGTCCTTCTGCTGTCCTCTGTGAGGAAGACTGGAGCCCCCGTTTTCGGCGACATTTTGTGGGGTGAAATAATCTAATCTTATCGGTGGTGCTGCTCGAGACTGTGGCTTATTATGTGAATATAAACTTGAAGCTTGGGTGGACGTGCATCTGTGTGGATTGTCAGTATTTGGTGTTTCTGTGCCACTGGACTGCGACTTCGATTTCAGGCATTTCTACAATTGCTAGAGGTGATTTTGCACTACTACTACTCAACAGGATCGTCCAAAATGCAAAGTATTGTTTTAATTATTGTTATTTTTCGGAAAATATGGTTCGATTACATTTCACTCCTACGATGCAGAAATTAACTGACAGTTTTGACATACATGATCATTTCCATTTCAAGAATAAAAGCTATAGTGCGTAACTTTTTCCATAGAAATTAATTTAGGTTACATTCAAGCCATCGCCTAATTAGTTGACACAAAGTTGAGTAAGCCTATTAACTCCACACAACTCTCTCTGTATTTCTCAGTATGGCAGTGTTTACAAAGTGGTGTAACCCCCCCCCCCCCACACACACACACACACACTGGTGAAGGATGTCAGAAAAAGTTACGCACTATAGCTTTAAAGTTTTCATAATCCAAACTACAGCTTCATCTTAATTATTGTTATAAAATCTGTTTGAATTTATTTTTTATTTTTTTCAATTCATTGATACATTGTTCATTCTGTAAAATATTAAACAAAAGGGAAAACTGTCCCTAACAATTTCATGTGGAGTCTTCAAGTGTGTGTGTTTTTTTTAAAGGGGCTCCCATACCCAACCGGCGTTCTATCATTATAACATCGCTTTTATAATATAATGAATGAGGTTTTTCTTCCCTTTGCCCAGCTGTCCTGTTAATCCTAACCCTTCATGTAGACAATGAGACCATAAAACACTCTTTCTGCCTTTTCTCAGGCTAGGACGAACCAATTTCTAAACTTTTTGCACATTTATACTACATAGGATCTCAGAGTTCAATACACTTTCGTCTTTCCACCGGTAAGATCTTCAAGTCTCACTTTCCATGGGTTATTATGTTGTATGTTCGTGGCTATCAGCTGTCTATATGTGGGCAGGCTACAGTATGTACCATGATAATAATATATTTAATTTAAATAGCGCTTTTCTCATACTCAAAGCGCTTAATACCTGCTATATACCATCTGCTTTATACCATCAGTGTGCATTTCCATGGAGTAAATTCCCAACGGATTTCTAAGTGCTGCAGAGTTCTGCTTTAGGTCTGTCATCACTAATAATTTGTCATCTCAATTAGGCGACGTCTGTTCTGGGCTATTTTTTCTTCAGCACATTTGAGTCACGGACCTTAAGGATTAGGGATGTAAACAGACTATACAGGGTTCCCACTGGGGGTCTCAAAGCATTTAAAAAAAAAAGCATTAGCCTACATTTAATGTTCTCAAAATAATGCCTTTTACCAGGGGGGCAAAGTGATTTTAAGGGCATGGACTGTTGTAAAAGGTCGTTCACCAGAAATGATATCTAGGACTTTCAAGGATTGGGCATTAAAAGTTTAGACTTTCCTTTTCAAAGGTCTTACATTTTTTGATTACAGTTTTGTAGGGACTTTAAAGGCCTACTTCTCCGGTTTGAATATGAAGGTCTATTGAATTCTGAGATCCTATGTAGTATAAATGTGCGAAAAAAATTGAAAGCGGTTCATCCTAGCCTGAGAAAAGGCAGAAAGAGTGTTTTTTTAACCCTATATTTCTCTTTCTCGTGACATCACAGAAAGAGAAATATAGGGTTAAAAAAAACTTACTTTGTAAATATTACTGTGATGTCTTTTACTGTGACATCACAGTAATATTCACAAAGTACGTTTTTTTTAACCCTATATTTCTCTTTCTGTGATGTCACGAGAAAGAGAAATATAGGGTTAAAATAAACACTCTTTCTGCCTTTTCTCAGGCTAGGATGAACCGATTTTAATTTTTTTTGCACATTTATACTACATAGGATCTCAGAATTCAATACACCTTCATATTCAAACCGGTGAAATAGGCCTTTAAGCAACAACGGTTGAGAGGACGGCTTCGGCGGTCGAGTAGAATTTTGAGCATTCGAGAATTTATGTCATCACCTCCTATCGCTGTAGTCAGAGCGAGTCAGAGCCGTAGTCCGTCTGTTTACAACGGCAGAACGGGGTTTTTGACGTTGTGAGCGCTACACCAACTGCAGCAAGTAGCCGGTCTAAGTGTTGCTAGGTGATAGTGGAGCCCGTTGGAATCTTTCCCCGACGCCGTAGCCGTCCCTAAAACACCGCTGCTTAAAGTCCCTACTGATCATGTGGAGCGGGGTTGTTATGTGACAAAAAAGCACTTTTAAAATGTAGTTATTTAGAGTATACACACATGTACATCAATGTGATTATATGTAGCCTATGTGATTTTATAATAAATGTTCTTGATTAAAAGTACCTTAAAATGCCTAAGAAATGCCCACTATATCCTTCCTACGTTTGCCAGTATGGCCGTGACATCGGTTTTAATTTTAAGAAATAATAATAATAATAATATCTTTATTTTTAGACAATGGTTTTAGAAAGTGCTTTGACATAAAAGTGGCATTAAAACGGTATTTAAAAGTCTCAAATTTATCTTGGATATCCCTAGTCTGCTATCTTTGCCAGAAGCAATTGCTCCACAATGTCTTTCAAGCTCGATAGACACACGTGCGCTACAGCTTAATCAAACTATTCTAAACTCCTACTTAAGAAGGTTTACGACGTCTCCTGTTTCCTGTATTATCATTTCTGGCATTTGTGGATTCACATGCTGCAGCCTGTCTGTCACCAGAAGACATGATTACCCCTACAGACACACACACACACACACACACACACACAAGACAGACAGACACACACACACACAAACACACACACACACAAAGACATGAAAAAGTTACGCACTATAGCTTTAACATTATTCTCATAGTTGTGCGTGAGATCCTGTGTGATCTTGGTCCAGATAGTTTTCCTGTTAACGGCTTCTTTATGGAATCCATTTGGCGAATCTTTAAATCTTAAATGACCAACTTGAAACTCCACTGGGACTTTCTCTTGCCCTCCCACCTGCCGTCCCCTCAACTTTCATCACTGTGCCGATCCCTGGTTTCCCTCATGCCACACAGTCTTATTTTAAAGGTGCAGTGTGTAACTTTTGGGTGTGTCCGAGAAAGGGAAACATTTTCTAAGGTATATTCTCATAACTGAATAAACAAACTTTCCTCCCAGGAAAATGTGATCCGTGAAGTTAGAAAGCTTCCTGAAAAGTTACTGTTTTACTGTTGTTGTTGTTTACAGCAGCAGGGCCCACAGTTTTGGTTTACAATATACTGTACATGTGTATTGATATGACTTGTGCATTTGTGTATTTGCTATGTATGCAGTAAGCAGTTTGTTAACTATTGTTTTTAAAGGTGCTATACGAAGTTATGCCATTGTTTAAACTTTTTTGTTAAACAGTATAGGGCAATTTCTTTTTTTACCCTCTCATATACACCAAATTATATGTTATCTAACTGATGGCAAAAACTAAATTGTGTATCGAATTTCAATACAATAAGAGCAACAATCCAGTTAGAAAATAAATTATTTTTAATTTTTTTACTGTATTTAGCGATTTATTTTTTCCTCTCACATAAACCAAGTGATATGTTATGTTTATAAGTTCTGGGTGTAATTTGAATACAATCAGAAGAACAATCTAGATAGAAGGGGGTTATTTATATATTAGTCCGATAGGGAGGAGGTTTTCGGGAGGCCAGATATAATGTTTCAAGAGCCTCCGAGCCCCGATTGGTCTGTGAGTAAACCTACATCCATACAGAGACGGGCCTCTGCCTTCAGGGATTCCCATATAAACTTAAACTTATAAATCCTAAGCAGAAGTTGCTTCATAAATCTGTTGCTCTGTCCGGCTTCTGTATTCAACTAAAAGGTAAGAAATATATATTTTTTTTTACTTTTCTTTGCTGCAGCTGATTGTTTGTGCAAAGATTTTAGTTTTAGGTTATTTTATGTATATTTTTTTAAACACATAGTTAGTTGGACATTGCCAAATTTGACTATCACACAACGTTTTTAGCTGTCGTTCTCGTCAGAATATCTGTTCTGTAAAAACTTTGGACACTAATAATATGTTGCAAAGATTTTATAAAAAATTTGAACTCTGGCTTTATCCAAAATATAGATGTTTGTGTGGTTAAAAGATGCAAATAATTTACACATATTAGTTAGATATTGTCAAATTTGATTCACATACAAGTTTTTTGGTGGTCATTCTTGTCAGAACATGTATGTCCTGTAAAAACTTTAGACACTTATAATATGTTGTTAAAAATGAAGTAAAGATTGTAACCCTGGCTTCATCCAACATCTAGAGTTTTGGGTTTCAAAGAAATGCAGATTTTTTACATATTTACTTAGAATTGGTTAACATGCGAGGTGTTTGGCTGTGTGGACTGTAAAAAAGGAATTGTTGCTATAGTGTTGAGGTGTATGTGTGTTTATATGGTTCATTTTGGGAGCAATTG